>CM046307.1:7800257-8400257 GCA_025267735.1 Mactra quadrangularis | reverse complement strand
TTTCACGATACTAGGGTTTTTTTTACTTTCGATGACACAATGCATTTTGAGAAATTTTGAAATATAACTTTTTGTTTGTTTACAGGGGGTTCGGTATTCTCACTGACACTGTACAAACTATACTTGCTGATTTCATTATTATCACAGATAACCCAGGACCTATATGTGATTGTATTTTAATGACTTCAGACGAAAAATGCGAGAGTAGAGCGTGACAGACAGCTAGCCTACCAGTAATGAATATAGCAAATTACTAAAGCTATCGTACACGCATCAACTGTTACAGACAAATTAATACTGTCTATAATAATGAGTCTTGTTCACATGTTTAACCCCTCTTTTATCAATCCCTTCAGTTATATCACGATGTCTGAGACAGATTACTAGAACATTGAACACTGATAATAACTGTCTGATACCAGAATTTAGACGTGATTCCTTCATGATTCCACTCTGAACTTATGGCGTCAAGTGTTTCACAAGAATTTTGTTTTGTTTGTTTGTTTTTGTCGGGTTTAACGCCATAGCAACACATTGTATAGGTCATATAACGGCAGTCAGTCAACCTACTCACTCCTCCTAGAAAGGCTAAATCTCTGGATTTAGCTGTTGACCAACTACTAAGCGCATACTTTCGTCAGTGACTGATAATATGAGAATGGCCGTAGAAATAATATCATGACCCAGCTCCACGAAAGTATGCCCCGCCCGGGAATGGAACCCACGACCCCTCGATCAGTAGACTTGCGTGCTACCAACAGAGCTAGCCGGGCAGCTTTAAGAATTTTGTTTATAAATACATGTATTGTAGTTAGAAAACGCGCGACAAAGTTTATCAATTAAGAAAACAGTAGAATTCCGAGTGAATTTTACGGTCTAGTTTTGGTCATCTGAATAAAAAATGCGATAATAAATCTTGAATTTAAATTTGAAACCTTTATTAAGTCGTGATTTTTTAAACATATTTTCCATTCGGAACACCTCGATCATTTTTTGAATGAATAATCTTGGAAGGATTCCTGGGTTCCACCGAGACTATTGGGTTTTTACTACATATGCAAGGCGAAGCACGAAACGGTTATGCAAAATAGTTCTTGTCGAAAACACATAGGGCTTGGTAAATACATTTCTTATTATATATATGCGGCTATATGTTGTCTAGTGGATATCATTGAATCGTGTAGTTCATATTTATGGGCAAAAATGAGACATTTATCACCGCCTAAACGATCGTCGATTTGTTAACTTCAACACCGCTTTGTTTGGGCATGTGACCCAAAGGGAATTCCAAAATGGCGTCTAAATATGTCCGAGGTTATTCCTATAGAATGGCCGAGGAGTTGCGAATATTTTTTTCCACTCTGTAGTTATGGCGTCGAGTGTTTCACAACGACATCTGGATAATTAAGTTTTGCTTAACATTCCGGAAAAATGATTATTAGCATTGAGTAGTGGATGCAATGAATTGTTTACACACAGCAAGACGTAAGTTAAATCCTCGTAAATTTACTTCTCGTTCACTGAGTGCGAGAATAAACGAGGCCGCGATGTCAATACAAGTTGAGAGTATTTAGACAAAAGTAAATTAATCAAACTAAGCACATATGATATACAAACGTAGAAGTAATTGATTTATCTTACACATCTAACATGCATTCTGAAGTTATATGTACTTGAGGAACGCTTCCAATTTGTTCAAAATGTCAGATAGTTTTGATTCATTTACATGCTAGTAAAGTTAAAGCGTGGTATGAGCAGAATCACATGGTGAAACATGGTCACACATAAATCATATAATGAGTAATTCTGTTTATTTGTATTGGTATACATGCATAGATTTCATATACATTGTATCAGTATGATTTGTTTAGTTTACATTGTATGTTCATGTATGTTACATATACATCATGTTTGGCTTAGTATATATTGTGTGTTCATGTATGTTATTCATACACCATGCTTGGGTTGGTAAAATACATTGTATGTTCATGTATGTTACTCATACAATAGCTTGATACTTTGTATTTCAATATCTCACAAGTGCTATTCTTACATTAAATGGATGTAAAATAACACTGAATTTAGCCTATATGATACAATTGTTTAACGTATTATTTATTTGCATTACTTTGTATAATAACTTTGTAAATATGTTATTATCTCCATAATGGAGGATTCAATAAATATATATAATTCAACGTAATATTATTTCGTTAAGACGGAATAGTAAATATGAAAAATGTTGCCTAAAAACGAAAAGATTATTTCGTTTAAACCGGTAATATTATTTCGTAAAAACGAAATCATAGTTCGAAAAAAAGAATTTATATTAAAACAGTATTTAAAATGATTTATTTGGGACTCCGTAGAAATGACTATTACATTTATAAATATTTCTTTATGATTTAAAGTAATTTTATTTGGATTTTACGCTTTTTTACAATTATTTATTTAGTTATCAACTGGTGCCAAATGACCATATTTCCAAGTGCTTTCTTTCGCTGGTACTTCCTTACCATTTAACAAGAAGCATACAACTTCACTTGTATGAAAAGTCAGAGTTATTGCCCATTTTTCATGGAAGGATATGTCTGTCATGGAATCGAACTCATCGTCGGTTATCCCACAATACATTACTTTGCTATGCTGTGTTATGTATCGTGGGGCATTTGGTTAGCAAAATCTCGTAATCATGAATAATAAATGAGGCAGTTTCATTGGTTCCGCAAGGAAACCATTGCGAAGACTAGCCAATGAAATTACGAAACAATTTTTTAAAGATAAGTGAGTTGGCTTCTATTTAAAGTAAAACTCCAGTATGACATCATTGTTATCGAAGAGTAACATGCGATTTCATTGGAAGAAGATTGGTCTCCCCTGCCTCGTGCATATTCATGAAAACGAAATTTTGACAGTCAATTAGCCCGCGTTACGTATGGAGTGTAACGAAAGAAAGTATTGTGGTTGCAGATGGTTTGAATTTAGAATCTCCGGACTTATAGTCAAGCGTCCTTACTATTGAGTATTCTACGCCACTTGATACCAATTACAAAAAGTTATTTGATGCATAATTGAAGATTTAGAATTGTGAAACAATTGTTTTCCTGACTGTGAATCATATCCAAGGCTTAGTCAAACACTAGATTTCAATACACAGTTTTATTTTCCATAAAAAAGAAAGTCTGATTCTAACAAGTGTTTAAAAAAATAATGAAATTAGAAAGCTTTTCACGTATTAAGCAGGGGGATTTTTATCAATGTTTTGTTCATATCGTTAAATTATCAATCTTCGTTGCACAGCGATACCTGTAGCCTGTTCAATTACTCCGAACGTTCCATAACGTTCTGTAACGTTAGGGTCGGGACAATTCAACCAAAGACAACTCATCCCGAGACAACTCAAACCCTTTACTAACGGGTTGAGTTGTCCCAACTTTGGGTTGAGTTATCCATAGGTTGAGTTGTCTTCGGGTTGAGTTGTCTCGAACCTGTAACGTTCGCTAAAAGTCGTTATTGAACGGACAGGGGGAAATGTATAGCGTTGTTATAACTTCTAACAAGTGATAGTGGTTAGTACTTTATTTCATCTAAATTAGCCCAGTACACCTTTTTACAAAAATTCTTACGAAAAAAGATATCGTAAGCCAATTTCATAAATTTTGCTGTTCAAAGTCAGCAGGATAATAAACAAAACTATGATCGATATTCAAAAGGTGTCCAATAGTCTACATAACTCAATGATATTTAGAATTGATAGGCCAAAAAATCACCATGTTATTATTGTTTCTTGTTTTTGACTTGCGATGACTTTTATCGTAAGTTTTTTTTGGTGAAAAAGCGCTACGGGTTCGTTATGAGTTTAGTGAGTAAGTTTCGAATGTTACTGATGATAGATGAGTTTGACATGAGAATTGTTAAGCTGAAGACTCTTGCACGTTTGGCTATCTTATTAAACATACATTTGGAATCACACGCTTGGTTTTGAAATCAACCACAACATGGTCAACTGCATTTATTGTGTTTAACCTTTGATATTTTGATACATCAACGGTATTGTTGAGTGCAACACCCGACTATTTCACATTTGCATAACACGTCAGATTAAGTGTGAATAATACAATGTCGTAACCCAGGTTTGTAGCGCAGTTGGAAGCGCCTGGATTTCAAATCTAGTGTTCAGAAGAGGATGCGGTTATGAGTCCCATCCCGGGAGGTTATACCCTTCCATGATTTGACAATATTTCAATTCCACCATTAATAAAGTATATAGGGAAGAGTCCGGCTTTGTGGAAGGGAAGTTGAGTACTGGTTATAAAAAAGGGTCTAGGAAAGCTAGGTTAGGTGCGCTGGTCGCCATAAAATAACCTAAAAGTTGTGTTGAAACAGCGATAAACCCAGTATAAATAATTAAATGCAATGTCATACATTTAGACTTTCGTCGTATACAGCTTTATACATTTTGTTATATAGTTTTATTTGTAAATAAAGATTTACCCGATTTACCTGTTTCCTCGTTTTATCATCATCCATGTAAGCCTTGGATGATGGTCCCACAGCTAATGGTGACTTTAGGGGTACAATAGGAGTGACCTTGACCTTGCCCTCAATGTTTCCATTCTGCTGTTGATCACCGCTTACGTCAGATATACAGCTGGAAGTATAATGGGTCACGTGACTAAGGCACGCGAAATATGAAAAGGTTAGTAAGTGGTAACATGCTTTATAAGTGTGCATAAAATTTTATTTTGTACGATTAGGGTATGTAGTCATATGATCTTTAGACAGTATGCTAAAATTTGCTTTTCTTCGAATTCTAACACCAGTCAAAAATAGAAAAAATTCAAATAACGAATAAATTGTTGTTACTTTTATTTTTTCCGAAAATGCCCCTCATTAGTCTGTAAATTGTTATAATTTACTCAGAATCCTCTCCACAAAAATATTTTACAGATGTTCTAGGTAAGCACTCTAATATTTTTTTAGGGCGGATGATTTAAAATATACATGTGCAGTCAAAATTCATAGGACTGATAAGAATAGCTTAAAGAGAGAAAAGTAGCTGTTATTTTATGAGCCATTCAATGTTTATAATTTAAAGGTACTAGTTTACAGATTTGGTTTATTTTTTCTATAATTTCAAAATATCATTCAGTGTCTGTAATTGTGTCAAAAAATAAGTGTTATTATTTTTAGACAACTGACCTATATGTTGCAGGAAAGACACAATAAAAGTCACAAAAAATGCACTAAAAGTGCCCATACCGTGACATACGGTGTAGATATTAACTACATGAAACACCATCATTTGTAGTTGTATGTCAATTTGCCCTAAAATTGTCATTACCAGAACACTACTTTCCTGCTTCTAAAAATATTTCCATACAATTTTGATAGTTTCAGAAAAAGTTGAAATTTAAGTTGAAATCTGTAAATGAGTACCTTTAATTTGAGAGAAATCGGCCAAAAAAAAGTTTTGTTCACTTCATCAGTTGTTGCAAAAGATCACGTGACTATAAACCCTCACAATGTAACCTGAGAAATCTATAAACTAGGAAATCCGGAAATCTGTAAATTTCTATCAAATTTTTGGTCCAGTTTTCGACATCTAAATGCATAAAACCAATGAAATCAGAAAACTTTTAAAGCTCAATCTCATTACCATCAGACAACTCAACCCTCCACTAGTTTTCAGCAACAGTTGATCTGATGTTTAAATTTACGTGTCCTACTTTAAGATACAAAATGTGCTAGGTTCACACTGTGGCAATACCACGTGACTATGACTTCACAAATGCTACGGTTTCAAAAAGAAATCAGCAAAAATTCCGCCACGACTCGGATTTTAAAAAAGCTGTAAGTATTTTAATTATGTGTAGATTTATGTGATAATTACTCGAGATAAGTATAAAAGTGTACACTATTTGTTGCGTATCATATTTCCAACGCCAGGTTAATATTTAATGCACACATCCTGGAAAACCTACCATCGTTTTTCCTATTAAAAAAAGAACGACGCCTTGTCGCGTGGGTATCATCGAAATCTGTCAAGTATCAAAGTACATGTACTTATAGCTCTGTAAAGCTTGGAGTCGTGTCTAATTTTTTTCTGTTTTCTTCTTGAAACCGTATCAGTTTTATGTCATAGTCACGTGGTATTGCCACCGTGGTTTCAACAGCTCCGATGATTCACTCATAAAAAATACACTTGCCTGAAAGCCATGAAATGGCTAATCGGGCGAGTCGGTTTATAGGATCTAATTTTAATGAGATTGTGTGAAGTCCGAAACGTTGTTTTTTTTTCATTTAAAAGGTGTTTAGTTTCCTCAGGTTACATTGTATGTTGATCAATGAACATTAACATATTATAGTATTAGATATCTACCTTAACTTTGACCATAAAAAATGATAATATTTATGTAACATCGGATAAAACACGCACATCTTTTTAGAACTTTTTAGACCTGGTTCAGTATTCGAACCAATGGCATCTAAGATTCACGTAATACTGACTCTTTTAACAAAAAAACAAAATCCCTAACAATCAAAGCACTGAAAGTACTGGGGTATTCATTGTGTTTAGATTTATTCAATTTTTGTTGGGTTTTATGCTGTGGCAACACCTTATATAGATTATATCACAGCGGTCAGTCCACCTACTCACTGTTCCTGAAGAAGCTTTATCTCAGGATTTTGCTGTTAACAAACTACTGGGTGCATACTTTGTCAGTGACTGACGACTGTCCTACATGACTTAGAATCAGGGGAAGGGGACAGAATGACCGTAGATATTATTAATGCTGGTGATTACATTTTTTATCAAACTCTCTTCACAATAAAAATCTGCTTGAGTCATTTACAATATTGAACGATTGAATTTACGTATTACTATGACTACTGTTGTAATTAGTCAATGCTATTAACTGTTACAATATGACTATCACATTATTTAATTAGTCTGTGTGTCAAAAAATCTAATATAGGAGAGATTTAAAACACCCTGCTGCTATTCTATGATTTATATAGTAACTGAATAGAAAGTAATGTATTTAACCCCCATTTCTGCTTATCATAAAGGTCTTAGAAATTAATTTTACCTGCACTGATGGTGTTTAATGATGAAGGTTAAGATTTACAAATATTATTAAGAATTAATTGTATGATAAATTTCTTTTTTTCATTCGATGAACTGATTTAACAAAGAGGTTAATGTCGTCAAGTGAATGGGGTTATTTTTTGCAAAATAGTTGAAAGTGTTTTATTTGTACAAATTATCTATATTATGTAAGAAAATAAACAAATGTTAAGATTCAAAGTGTTATGCTAAGATTTAATACCCGAGTTCATTAGTACACACAAACTAGAAAAGGTGATATATGTTCCAAACATTAATTATGTTGATGACTTCAACAAGTTCAAAGATACTATTTCGATATCACTCATTACCTTCTTATCATTCATAGTCAACTGTGTTTCATATTTCATTTTACAGGCCCATTATTCTACTGATCGAGGGGTCGTAGGTTTTATTCATGGGCGGGGCATACTTTCGTTGAGCTTAGTTATGAAATAATTTTTACGGTAATTCTCCCTCCTACCACTCAGTCATCGATGTGATTTCTTTTTGGTTAACAGCTAGATCCAGAGATTTTGCCTTTTCAGGAACAGTGAGTGGATGGACTGATCTCCGTGATATAACCTATACAATATGTGTTGCTATGGCGTTAAGGCCTCAATGAATTGATCATATGTTCTATGAATTTTGTCTCAAAAAATAGAGCTGGTCAGCGAAAAAAAACATTTTGAGAAGCGATCGAAAGGCGAGGAATAAATGTGTGATATTTTCATGAGAATTTTTATACAAATGGAAAAATACATGTTAAATATGAACATTATACAGAAAATCACATTATAGCATGTAGTTCAGAAAAAGCATAATAAGTAACTTTTTAGTGTTTATACCAGTTGGTCATTTATTCAGCATATTGATATGATACAATCATGTACATTCAAAGATGAAATATGTCAAAATCTTTCTAACTTGAACCATATTATTTTGATATTGGGGTACAGGGCATATAGTTTCGATTATTTTGCAGGTTGTTGTAAGAAAGATTATTTGCTGTTAACATACATAAATGCTTTTCATAAGGTACATACGTCATAATTAACTGTATTTAATTCCATTTGCATTTACTATACTGCATAGCTAATACACTAAGTGAATTCATTCAATATTAACCTTTAATTAAATACTTCCAATATTTCTGTACAATTTAGAATAAGCTCGGCTAACATCATGATAGATCAAACCTGTTGATGTTGGTGTTTTAGTAAAGTCTTAATGTTATTGGGTAAATAAGAGAATGACTCAACAACATACAACTGCTCAATATAATTTAGTAATCCAGAATGAGTACCAGTTGAGCACCCCCGTAAATATAAATGGACGAGTCTTGTTGACTTTTTGAGTATAAATAAAGTTATATTATTTGGATGATATGGGAACAACTAAACAACAAACAACTACTAAGATTATTTAAGCCATCATGTATGAGGATTTTAGAGTCAGCATCCCTATAAAATGAAAATGGACCAAACTGGAAAACTTTAAAGTGAATAAATAGAGGCTTGTCATAAATAATGTGAAAGAAAACAATTACATCAGAACCCTTCTGAAATAAAAATTGACTAAACCTTAAGGTATATAAATATAGTCTTGGGGTACGTTATGCAAAATTTATTTCAAAATAAGTCAGTCGAGTATTTTGGGGCATTAACAATTATAATGTTAAATATTCTACCCCGTCTTACCTGCTTGTCGTAAATAACACAGCAGGGGGACATGACGTCACATAACTAGAGCAGTGTAGAGTTGATGAAAACATCAAGTTTACGTCAGTGTTCAACTGATGATCAAACATGGTTGCATTTATAATTGATGTTTTCATTTTATAAGTGAAAAGTAACTAGAGCAAAAAAATTTTTTCCATTTTCTGAATTTTAAGTGCGTAAATCTGACGAACATGATCAATTTTTTGTAGCCTAAACCAAAAAAAAAATTAATAAAAATTAATGTTACGCGCCTAGGATTCGAACTCGCGACCACATGATTGGAAGTCTGACATGCTAACCACTAGGCCACAGACACGACGCTAATTATTATGCTAAATTTATATACATATACAAATGCATGACATATAATGCGCAATGCACAAAATAACTTTTCTCCGTACACAGATAGAATAAAGTTTTATTAATGTGAAAACATTGAATATCATAATTTTAAGTACTATTTGTTTAAATTTGTATTTTTTTCAACTCGTCTGCAATTGATAGTACTCGAGTATACACATTTTTCTGTTGCTATATTATTTTCTGGGTCGCAACAGAGTTCAATTATGTGTTGACTGTTGTTCGTTCTTTTTCTCATTTCTGGGAGCGCTGACATAGAAAGGAATTGTTTGCAAACAATTCCTTCCAATAATGTGAATGACTGTAAACTGCATTAAGAGAAACTGATTTAGTTTCGAGTACTTTCCTTCAATTCCTTTGTCTTCCGATGTCTGTCAGCAAATGCATATTTGTAGTCACGTGACTATAGCGCTTGATACGGAAACGTAGTTTCATTCATAATTTTTCATGAATGAAATCGATGTATACATCCGCGATTATCAGTTACGTAATAATTTGTCTACCATTGTTCAATTGTTCACAAATTTGTCAATACTCGGTGTCACTTCGAAGAAAGGTTTGATGTAGATCGAGTTAAATGCGTAATTAAATTGACGCGTAGGAATACACAGATGATCGATGAAACAAAAGAACTATTTGCGAACTATTTTATTGTAGCGGAATTATCCGGATGCTGTTCGGTTTTGTTGATTAGATATATAGGTCAATAGGTCAGTATAGGACTCCGATCGGAATACCGCTATTAATCTATTGGTAACAGAGTATTCATTGTTAAAAACAATGAATACAAAAACCCCAATAGAATTGAGTATTATTCATGCAGACATACGGCTCTCTGCGTATAGCCAATCATTACTTCATTACTATGTAGATTAAAAGTAATTCCACTGAGAAATTCTAGGCAAGCTAGGTTTGGTCATTTTCGTACCCAGAGGTTATCAAGTTTCTTGATCAAGCGTTAGATCGAGAATCTTGATAACCTCTGGGTACGAGAATATGTTTGAGGCGCTGGCCACTTTAAAATTGCCTTAATTGTGTTGACACGGCGTTAACCCTAGTATATAAAAAAAGATCTCGCTTACCTTCCAGAACGCATATCAGCTCTTCTTGAGGCCACGTGCCAGATAATGTTAGCAATCCAAGTATAAGTAACAATCATGACACTGAAGGGTATAATCAGTATCAATGTTATCATGTATAGCTCAAATACTTTATGATATATTGGTTTAGTTAACCAATGTTTGTGGCACCAGTAAGCTATACGTGCTACACCAACTTCACGATACTCCTGGAAATAGAAAATATAAAAGTACTTGTGAGTATATTTGGATAAACTTGATGTGACTTGATGTGATGTGGACAACAGTTCTAACTTTCATTGGAGATTTATTAATCTTGAACTCAACCATTGATTCAAATCAATGACGAAGACGAATGTCTTTTCCTTTTTAAAGTATCGTCTGAGTTTTGGCCGATTGTTTTCTGTATACTGTTCAAACTGAATAGAGCGTCGATGTTTCAGTTTTTCTAAAACGGAAATAACATACCCTCATTTTCTCGAACTTAATTTGCACGTTCGGAACGCCTCTGGTTCCTGTGCTTACCACTCGTTGCATTGTGGGACGGTATGACTAAAACGCTCAATGGAGAAGTTTGGGCGAAATGAAGCAGATAGGCGAAATAGATATTTCATTGTTTAAATGTATAGGCTCTACGACCGACTAACTACATCACGATTCACTAAGTTGTCTTTTTCATCAATAGGCCGTGTCTATAATAATATTAGCAACACTCATTGGCGCCGCGAAATCTAAATTTCCTGAGACCCAGTGGTCACCTATTATGTAAATTAAAGCAATCGAATGTACAAATCCAGCTCTAACAGCGCCGCTAGTGGGGTAATTAAGGTAATTCCCGATCATTCATTCATTCATTCATTATTATTATTATTATTATTATTATTATTATTATTATTATTATTATTATTATTATTATTATTATTATTATATACCGCATTTGTATAGCGCTCTTTTCATATTGATTAAAGCGTATATCCTACCATGGGGAAACGGTTTCTTAAAAGTATAACATCATGGTGCCAATCCAAATCCACCATTAAAATGATATTTAGCAATGTCTTACATACAAAACTATAAACCATTTCATATCAGCTACTACATTCGGATGCCTTCTGAAATTCTTGTAATAGATCTAGCGTTGTATAGCGTTTACGAAGAACGCCGGGGAGTTCCGTTGGCAGCTTCGACTATGTTAAACACGAAACAGTTAATACATGTATTTAAATGTAACAATGTAGAGATTATTATCAGATATAAATGATTTAGACATTCTCATCAATGAATGTTCTCAGCTTGGACCAGGAAACATAATCTTATCCCTGTCTTACTTAACCATTCATATCCGAAATATGATCTAGAGGGATTGTATACAACTTCCCAATATTTTTTATGAAAAATAAACATAAATAATATTTGAAACAGACTCTGTTATTTTATTTTGTTTATTTGCTGTTGTATTTTTTGCATTTTTATAAATGTTCCAACAGCATTCGTAAGTTTTAAATGCACATTTGCAGAAATTCTCATGAATGGAAAAGAGATTATATTTTAACATTTTATTTTATTAACGTATAAAGTTTCCAAACTTTTCTTTATGACTCACTTAGTGGTTGTTATAAAGATTTATGTATTTTCAGTCAAAGTTGTTGATTTCTACTGATTAGATTTAATTACATACAATTAAGACGTAATAAAAGAAACCAAATACTCATAATATTTGCTGTAATGACGTACTTTAAGTTTTTTTTCATCTATTTATTTTTGTAGATAAATTGTTTAACATTTAAACGCAAGGTGCGAGTATACAGTATAATATTTGCACAGCAACAACCCTCTACAGAACAAGCTCACTGCACAACATCAGCTTTTGACATTTCCCTTAGGCGTATTTTTAATTGAACTAAACTTAGGTATCTATAGTTTGTTTGTTTGTTTTACGCCTTAGCAACACATTTTAGGTCATATAACGGCGATCAGTCAACCTACTCACTCCTCCTGGAAAGGCTAAATCTCTGGGTTTAGCTGTTAACCAACTACTAAGCGCATACTTTCGTCAGTGACTGACAACTGCCCTACATAATAAGAATTTATTGGTAGGAGAAAGAATGGCCGTAGAAATAATTTCATGACCAAGCTCCACGAAAGTATGCCCCGTCCGGGAATCGAACTCACAACCTCTCGATCAGTAGACTTGCGTGCTTCCAACTGAGCTAGCCAGGCGGGTTTTGTGTATCTACATGTATAGTTTTAACCGCTAAAGAGCAACACATTTTCGTACCTCACAGTGGGTGTTGTTCAAGAGAGGTTGTACTGTATTTCGATGATTGTATCAAAATTTAGAAGTACATGTATTGGAATATCTATTGAAATTTTGGAAAGATTTAAGAGGATAATTGTTTGTTTCAATAATTTTGAAGAAATTCCAAAAAATAATCATTTGGGTCAGATTTATACAAACAACATTCTGTTCCGAATTATTAAATTATTGAAAACTTTTAATGAAAAGGCAGTTAGTATCTGTCTTTCATGTCAAAATGTGTAATTGAAAAATAGATCATACAAAAGAGTAGTAAATAAAATTTACAACTGCAATAAGATTCAAGTTTTCTGAGAAATACTCTGTCGTCAAAAATAAAGTTTTAATATCAGGGGAATTCAACCTTAGAATAACCTTAACCAAAATATGATTAAGAGGGAAGGATTGGCTTATCAAAATTCACAAGCATTAAAACCACAATACATTTATACAACATAAAACTTCTTTCAGAAAAAAAATCGTTGTGGGGTATTGTGCGTTGATAATTTGTTTTAAAGTGTTTTCCAACGTTAAATGGGGTTAACAATTTTATCACTTCGGCAACAGTATGGTAATAAGGAACCGCTGGTGGTCGAAATATTCAAGTTTTTAAAGATTTTATCATTCAACTCCGTCTACAGCAACTTGATGGTGTACATTAGTTTGTGTGAGAGAATTTTCAAAATAAAATTTAAAAAAATACTAAGTATGCAGCTCATGCAATACTGCAACATATGCGTGTTATTCCACAAATCTTTTCACACGAGTGTCATTTTAGGGCACCACTCTCCACGTAATATTTTTACTCACAAATAAAAAATTCAGATTTTTTTTATTTCTTTAATCCAAAATGTGCCGCCAACTGTCAAAACAAATTGGCTTGAGATGTATGTGTTGTTTATTCCAAGACGATGATAGTATCTCTTATCTGAATAACTTCACACGCTTAAACGTTGATATTATGAAACATTTTATTTTATAAAAAAAACACACATTGAAGCCCCCCCCCCCCCCATCCCAATTTATTAGAAACCCAAAGATTAAAAAATGAAGAGCATTGAAATCGTGATGGAAATATTAAAAATGATTTATGGAAGAAAAACGTCACACAAGGGTTTATTGTAGATATCGTGGACGCCCCTTACAGTTCAACACCCACTTGTGCTCATGTATTTTCAATTTTCAAAGTATTACTGTCCGGCAACGTCATACGCATGGTTGCAATTATGAAATCAAATTGGCTAATTTAAAAAAAAGACGCCATTTTATAGAGAGTATAAAGTCACGTTTAATACGGTACGCCCCGGTGTTAACATAGAAAATCCTGACTGTTAAAACTGATATCGCACGGCCATGCTAATTTCACCACCAGGTTGGATAGATAATTAATATTATTACTTCAAGAAATAAGTTATATTTTATGAACGTATTACCCACAACAAAGACGGGTATTGAAGTTTTTGATTTCTTCCCTGAGTAACGGTTTACGCCTGTTTTCATCAACGTGGTTGATTGTTATCACGTTGTGTATTTGACTTATTTATTTTCACACCCATGTCAAAATCTGAACAGACTGGATGTTTTTCCCAACTATTATCTTGATCATTTTAAATTTACAAATAAAAAAAAGTTGATTTTTTTTCTTCGTCTCTATTATTTATAAGATTTACGTCTGGTTTTCATTAAATCCAACCTTTAAAATTCTTTCAGCATTAAGTTTTATGAAAACTGACATTTAACAGTAAAAACTTTTATCAAAGTTTCATGAACGATAAATACTTGAAAGCGTTTAAATCCTTAAGGAAATCAGTCTCAGAAATGAGGCAACCTTTAAGAATACATGTATACAGCTTTTAAATTTAAAGATTTAATGTTTGACAAAAAGGACTTCAAACAAATTCTATAGAACGGTTTTGCTTCAAGCTATAGCAAACCCAAGATGGCGACGTCTATAAACTAAAGTTCAGAACTCTTACAAATGAAGAGTATACTAGTTAACGATTATCCAGCTTATTACCTATAACTGCTCTGACAATATATATGTTTTAAACGAAGAAATAAGTCAGCAATCGTGAAAAATAAAAACATGCACCATGCAGCCAGTCATTTTTAAAGGTGTTCCAAATGTTTTCATCAAGCTAGAAAAAAACTTGCTACCTATCGTTATGCTTGCGATCCAAGTTATTTAATAGGAAACCGTTTCATAACAGTTTGTCTTTAGAAATTTAAAATATTCCATATTAAAACCAGTTTGTTAAGACAAATGATGCTCACAAAAAATAAAATTCATTATAACACAAAATCCAGATAAAAAGAGAAAATGCCATGTCTTTTTCCCAGAGCGACCATCAGTTATTCAAATTCGTTCTAAGCAAGATTATTGTGCAATTAATTGTCTGAACTCTCGCTTTAATGCTCGTTTAAGATATCTGAACACGATAAATGATTGATCTAAAACAACAAAAATTATTTTATACTTAATGATGAATGTCTGTTAAGGGCCATGACGTCATATGCAAACAATGACAAGAAGTGCTTAGCTTGCATTCTTACATTACTGTCAAAACAAGTGCTATATCAGCATTAGGAAGCTCTTGTCATACAACATTAGAGTCAGAACAAAGCCGGGTGATTCATTTACTTAACATATAAGTATGCTATATTTGGGTGAGATATTAGCTAGATAAATGACAATATTAAATGTCTGAACCAGTGAATTCTGAACTACGTCGCAAAGTAAAGAGATTTTTTGGTTGGATTTAACGTCTTAGAATCACATTGTAAAGGTCATATAACGGCGACCAGTTAACTTACTTACCATATCTGGAAAAGCAAAATCTCTGGCTTTAGCTATTAACTAGTTATTTGGCGCATACTTCCGACAGTGACTGACCACTGTGATAAATTATTTAACAAGTGGTAGGAGGGAGAATGTCAGTAGAAATTGTTTCATGACTAAGGTAACTTTGACAAGAGTGGACATTAGCATGGTATGGTCCATACACACTGTGACTAGGATTTTTATTATAATTATGGAATATGTGCTCGTTTTTATTGAGACATAATGTTAACTGAATGAAAACTTTATTTTGACAAATTACATGTACCAGTCATTGACTTAAATATAAAATGTATAAAAATGCACACAAATTCTCAAACTATTTGTTCTATGACAAAAAATTACAAGAGTTTAAGGTAATTATGGAGTTTTTTCAGAGTTTTATTCAATCAAAATAGACAAAAATAAAGTGGTTATGCATTGGATCAGAAATGGCCTATGAACATAGTATATAGACGCTAATGTAAGCACAAGAAATAAAGAATACAATCTCATTCAGGTCAGTGAATTCAAATGATTATCTTAAACCGTAAGGATCATAATTGATTTGGTATTCTCTAAACAACATATTTTTGTCTGAATCTAGATCTAATGTTCTTCCGATTGCAACTGACTGGAAAACTGTCAGAACACATTGTGATATATATGATTCAAAGATCAGTGACTTGTCCATGATTTGATACTAACATATCTTCTCATTTAAGTCTAGATAAAAAGAACGCTATACAACCCATAAAAACATGTTTCGCTTCATTAAAATTAATATAAACAGTTTTTGTACTCCCTAGAATGATTTTTAAAAAGAAAACAAATATTAGTCACCCTAACTCTGATGTTCATTAAGAGACGAATAATGCCATAATCTTGAAAATAAAGTTCTTTGTAGACAACAAGCAATGATGCTTCGCTCTTATTATATTGTTCTTTGTTGATAACAAAGAATGTGGCACCACTCTTGTAATAATGTACTTTGGAGACAACACAGAATGTTGCTTCACTCTTGTTATAATGTTCTTTAGAGACAACAAAGAAAGAAGCGTTAATTATGTAATAATGTTCTTCAGAGACAACAAAGAATGTGGCATCACTCTTGTTAAAAAGTTCTTTGGAGACAACAGAGAATATGGCATCACTCTTGTAATAATGTTCTTTGTAGACAACAGATATTGACGCAATACTCTTGTTATAAAAATCTTTGGATACAACAGGAAATGTTGCTTCATTCTTGTTATAATGTTCTTTAGAGACAACAGAGAATGTGGCATTACTCTTGTTATAATGTTCTTTGGAGACAACAAAGAAAGAAGCGTTAATTACATAATAATGTTCTTTAGAGACAACAAAGAAAGTTGCATTTCTTATGTAATAATGCATGAATTGTTTAGAGAACAACAAATGAGATTGTAATATTTAAGTAATAATGTTCTTTCGACACACCAAGTGACGTCATATTCTTCTTTCAATAAATTGATAAGTAGACACCTAAGAAAATTGCGTTACTATTTTAATAAAGTGCTCTGTAGAATTCAATGGCATCAAAGTTAATGCATTACTAATGTAATGAGATGCGACCGTGTGCATATTGTATCTACACATTGTATAGATGCATTTATAAATCTACATACCGAATCAAATGAAATAAGGATCAATCGTCTGTCTTTTTGATGAAAGAATGGTCATAAGAATACACAGAAATACTGAATTACTATTAAAGTATTCTCCTGAGTAAAATGCAATCACAATACTAATGATACTATGTCCGGACCATACTCTGAACATGCAAAGTAAGACATACTTTTCTCGTTTGTTGATACTATGAGATTATGGTTTTAGTTCTCATTCAAACCAATTTAAAACATACAATCAGGCAATTATTTGCCAGAGCTTTACATTAATCTCATTGTCTGGCTAACACAATTACCCTGGAAGCTGCATGATTGTAGATATATACAATCTATTTTCTATTACAATATAGTACAATATGAGAAAGCGTATCACCTATTTGACGAAACAACTTTAGATAGTTTACGTATTTGGCTGGGCATAATTGAATTTGCATTTTCAACCTATGATTAAAGAAACCCATTCACAATAATCAAACATTCAAGATTGTACAGTTTACGAATTTAAAAAGTAACATGACATATATAGAACTTGATAATACACGGAGTATGTGAAGGCTGATTTTAAAAGCATACAACATTGAGAACAATGATCCTCTGAACAGCTTTTGTGGAGATAAGATGTCAGACGATCAAGCCGCCTGCTGCCTACCCAAGTGGCGCTTTTCACAAAAAGAATCTTACGATAAAAATCATCGTAAGTCAAAAGCAAGAACATTTATATTACGGTTATTTTTTGCCAATCAATTCCAAATATTTTTGAATTATGTAAAATATTGTATACCTTTTGAATATCATATCATAGTTATGTTTATTATACTTCTGACTTTGAACTGCAAAATTTATGAAATTCACTTACAATAACCTTTTTTGTAAGATTTTTTGTGTAAAGGCGCAGTGGTCGTTGGATGCCGACAGCAGATGACAAATAAATCAGAATGGATTTGTTTTTATTGATTGATGATGGTATCTTCAAACGGACAAGAGAGAACTTCCAGTTTGTACTCCACATTACCTCATTTTACATCGTACTATTAGTTTAATGTATTTCAATAGTTATTTAAATTGAATTAAAATCTTTGACTAAAAAATAAAAAAGTTATAAGTTAAAGTAAGTGCGGTTTAATGTCTGCTTCCATATAATTGTTCAGCCGACTTTACAATCTTATACGATAACTCCTTGTCATTGAAATTACCTTCAGGCAGGCAGGTGATCCAGTACCCATTTACGCCTGAGTGGAACAAATGTAGGTTAATTTCTTGCTCAAGGGACCCGGGACCTCTTAATCCATAAGCGCGCGTCCTACCATTGGACCACTGCTCCTGCTTCTACAAAATTGAAAGTATTCACCATGTTTTGTGAGTATAGAGTGTTCATACTTCTATTCAAATTGCGGTCAGTGCCTCAGACCAAGTTGCATAAGCTATAATTAAACAAAAAATATAATACTTACAATGGCAAATATAACAGGTATAGCAGTGACAAATGAAGCAATCCATGTACTGATGATAACTATTCTAGCATGTCTTTTTGTACACATCGACCTAGCTTTCAATGGTAGTTTTATAGCGATAAACCTGAAATAACAAGATATCTAGCTTTTAATGGTAGTTTTATAGTTATAAACCTGAAATAACAATATATGTAGCTTTCAATGGTAGTTTTATAGCTATAAACCTGAAATAACAAAATATCTAGCTTTCAATGGTAGTTTTATAGCTATAAACCTGAAATAACAATATATGTAGCTTTTAATGGCGGTTTTATAGCTATAAATCTGAAATAACAATATATGTAGCTTCCAATTGTAGCTTGATACCTCTAGCATTATTTAACGATTCATTTAGCTTTCAATTGTAGGTTTATAGCTATAAACCGGATTTAACGATATATGTTGCTTTCAATGGTAGTTTTATAGCTATAAACCTGAAATAACAACGCACATAATATATAAAGTTATAAACAACCAAATTCCTTGGTCATCGGGTATTTGTCAATCCATTTCTCAGTTCATTTGCAGCTGTCACATGTGCGCAATGGACTGAAACCATCCACTTTCAATAGCATAAGTGAAGCAATTGCAAGCACATTTGCTTAAAGAGTAGTATGAAAACATATCAGGACCAGCAACCATAAAAGCACAGTCCTTTTACTCAGCCAAAAAGCACAGAGGAGATTATCAAAATGACAAGCAAGTTACCAAAACAAGAAACTAGGGGGTTTCCGCCTTTTAGCGGACAGTGGCAAAATAATTGCTAATGGGGGTTCAAACAAGGTTTTCGGGTGTACCAATCGCAAACAGATTTATTAAAGCGCAAACAAAGAACTTCGTAAATATTTTTGGTGGGCCTCAAAATTGGGACCTCTTGATTCCTAATGCTGACACAGCATCCCAAATGTGAGCAAAAAGCCCTAAACGTGATTAAAACAGATAATTTATTGTGACCAGACAGCAACAAGAAAGTTTCCGCCTGTATTCCCATGTAACAGACATATTCATCTGAAGCTGCCAGCAATTAGATCAAGTGGTGTCATTTTGATAGAGAAAAATGAGTTCTTTACGTCTGATTGTCAGCGAAATTATGACAAAGCCCAATAGGGACATTACATTTTGTTTGCTAACTAATAAATTGTCTGTAAATAGTACATGTCATATAAAAAGCTAGAGTGCTCATGTACTAAACAGTAAACAATGGACTTGTCCATTCATTGGGTAAATGCATTGACGCACACACAATCGTACATCGCATGTAGGCTTAGGTCAATAAAGCAACTCATGACCGCTTGATTTGTGTCCAAACGCACTGCATACTGACACACATTGTTGCATGTCTTTGGACACAACAGATTGCTCGGTCAAACAAATTAGCCAATTGTCTAAGGGCGTTATTATGGTAGCCTCAGCGTAGTATCAAGATTCGTAAGAACGAGGATAACCTCTGGGTACGTAGATGCTTGTTGAGCTATCTGAGAGTATTTTTAAAACAATAAATATTATAGAACTATAAAATACATACCTTTCTATACTCATAACTGTGAGAGTCATTGCTGAACAAATCATAGATACAGTCTGTATATAGTTGAGAAATTTACAGAAGAAAAATCCTAGTTTCCAGGAGTAGGTGTAGAATGATATACACTGAAAGTATAGTAAAATAATACATTAAATAGTTTTTTTTATCATGTATCAGTAATTGAATCTTTATTGACTTTACCTATTAGCATATTTGACTAAGTTATACAATAACATTTGGTACTACAAGCATGGTGTAATCAATAAAGCACGTGGTTATGTTTGTGGGCTTATGTATTGTAATTCCAAAAATGTAATTACTACGTATATGTATGTACGTCTTATGTATGTTATGCATATTTACGTACTTTAAATGATTGACTTCCCACTGAATAGGTGAATAAGATGCTGCACTTCATTTTACTGATTTAAACATACCAATTTGACATTCAACATTTGCTATACATGTATATAATCGTATACTACATGTATTAGAATTTTGATGTAAGACTCGTATCGTTCTCCTAAAGTGGCCTGTATTCTTGCAGAGGCAATAAGACGGTATAACACCTAAATAGGATTTCACATTCTCCTTACATTGTAATTCTGAAATCTATTAAAACCTGTTTTGGTGATTGGATTGTTTATATTTCGAAAAGTGCTGCCTTTAATATTCTAAATTTCCATATTCCAAAAACAGCTTGTAAAAAAACTGAGACGACGAATATAATCGCCCCCTTCTTGAAAGCAAAAAAGGTAACATCTTACATAAGACTTAAGAACAATTTAATACCTTTTAGCACTAAGGGGACGATAAATTAAATGAAAACGAACTTCGTTCAGTAATCTATAATATGTAAAGTTATCATAGAGGTTGAATAAGATTCGATCGAGTCGTCGATAAATACATGCACGTAAACTAAGTGGTGCGTAAGCAGTGTAACTGAGTGTAACATGTAAGGGTCATAGAATCCATTTTCTTACAAGCTTTATATGATGTTTTTGACCGTCTTTAAAAACACATGATAACATTCAATAAAAACAATTGGCACGAGTAGATCTTCTTTGATTCCGTTTCCGACGAAAATAGTCAAAATTGGCTGAGATATTCT
Source organism: Mactra quadrangularis (assembly GCA_025267735.1). Lineage (NCBI taxonomy): Eukaryota > Metazoa > Mollusca > Bivalvia > Venerida > Mactridae > Mactra > Mactra quadrangularis. Next base: position 8,379,103 of record CM046307.1, on the reverse strand, counting down.
AATATATGAACACAATGTTTCTGAGACAATAATTGTCTCGTGTCAAAGTCAATTCACAATTTCTACTGTTAGTAAGAAATATCATTAACACAATCATCATGTAATTCAACCTCTTTGAGATATGACAGTCCAGAGATATCAAGAATCATGTCAATTATAAAGAATTCTTTAGTTACATTAACTAAGCAACCAGAAACCTGGTATTCGGTTCATACATACATGATATTCGATCTATGATTATAGATGGCACGCAATGGACTAGATTTCTTTATTTGTTTTACAGTTTTTTTATAATATATAGGAAAGTCTATCTACATGTATATTCTTTCATAGAGTACAATTTTCTAGCCCAATTTGTAATGTATATGGTTATATTTAGCTTCGAGGGTAGAACTATCATACACATCTTTGTATATATGAAAAATCAAATAAGTACCTGTCAGTACAGAAGAATTAATTATTGTATTATAAGACTGGTCTCATATGGACTATAGCCAACTTTAAAAAAAGTTAAAGAAGATCAGTGGTAAGGTTTTTAAGAACAAATTAGTACACGCATACATCTTTATTTGGCAAAAAATGGCATTGACGTATGCATTTACAAGACTCATTATTAAATAATTGAAATTTTGAAGAAGAAAAACACAATGACCATAGTTTTGTCATATTGTTAAATCTCAGAAAAAAATACACCTAACAAAGAACCTGTATGGAGATTAGTGAAATTGTGAAAAAAACTCATGATTACTATTGTAATTTTTGTCATATTGTTACAATGTCGGAAAAAAATAAGACCAACCAAAAACAACCTGTACAGAGATTAGCCTAAATCTTATCAAATCTGATAATCTTTAAAAAAACATGTATATATAATATATACAAAGTTCAAAACACCACATGATTGACCAGATTTCTCACATTGATATGTATCTTTGATATAAAACATGTAAAGTAGGAGGTAAACATCATTATACTGTGACCTTATAACCCCCATTCCCCTCGATGAAAATATATGTACCGGCTCAACATGACCTGTGACCTCATTTATCATAATCTGACCTGATTTCTCAGAACTATTTCCAATTTCGTATGTTACGCGGATAAAATTGCTTGTTCAGCATTAAACAATTCTAACTACATGTGCGTGAAAATTAAAGATATAGACCACTTATGCGCCTATTCACGAATGATCAAGCTAAAAATTGTTGACTATATCGCTGCAATGTATATATCTTTTAAAATCAACCACCATGACTTGATGCCTAAGCGGGTTACAAAAGTCATGAAGGTGTCGGCTATGCCTGCAGCGCCATTAATCGTCGCAACACAGCTAAACATCGCAATCGAAACTAAACGTCGCAACACTTACGCTAAATATCGCAACCAAACTAACATAGCAAGTGTTACAATTTCGTAACGCTCACTCTAAACGTCGCACAAAAATCGACTAATGTTAATTGTAGAAACCTTGACGACATTTTGTCATATGTAATAATTGTATGTTGCTTAGGTTCGATAATAAACTTTTCTACCAAAAGCGACGTTTAGCGTCAATGTTGTAACATTTAGCGTCAGTCGATTTTAGTGCAACGTTTATCCAGTGTTGCGACGTTTAGCTACAGGACAAATGCGACGTTTGGCCAGTGTTGCGACGTTTAGCTTCAGGACAATTGCGACGTTTAGCCAGTGTTGCGACGTTTAGCTTCAGGACAAATGCGACGTTTGGCCAGTGTTGCGACGTTTAGCTTCTGGACAATTGCGACGTTTAGCCAGTGTTGCGACGTTTAGCTTTAGGAAAATTGCGACGTTTAGCCAGCGTTGCGACGTTTAGCCAGTGTTGCGACGTTGATTTTATTTAGCATCGTCCCGACACTTTTCTGACTACATTGTCGCCTAAGATCACCAGGCATAATTCCTATTAGCAGTCGAAATATCTTCATTCTGGCACACCTTCTGCCATGTAATTACCTTCAAATATCTTTCAAGCATTATTGACGACCTACGCGCGATAAAACTCCTTTAATAAAAAAAATGTTCTTTAATAATTGAAAGGGAAATTACGCAGTTGATATTTTCAGTTGACAATAAGTTAATAAAGAAACAAATACCTGACAATAAATATGTTTCTTATATCAAATATAAGTACCACAGCAAGCAATAATATGTATGATATCATGTAAGTAAATATCACACTGATCATAAATTGATGTAATATTTCTAATATTTAGTTCCCTGATTGCAATACTGGCAATTATACGAGAGTTTCTTTTCTAAAGAAAATGTTAACGGTATTTAACATAAAGAAAAGACAATATATACGAACAGTGGAGATTTATTTTGGTACTAGTTTATAAAACAACGCAGTTAGAAATTGAAGGTACTTTATTTGTTGATTTTTTCATTTGTAGCTAAAACAATACTAAATAAGTATGGAAAGGAATCTGAGATATATCAATAACAACAACAACAGTAAAAGATGCAGATCTTCCATACAGTCAAAAAGCAAAGAGTAGATGTTTTAGATTTTTAAACTTTTTTATTTATTAAGAACATCACAAACAATAACTAAAACAAGAACTTAAAGAGACGTTTTATTTTTTCCATACAATACAAGAACGACAAGTATGGATTTCTTATACTTTAAGTCACGTGTTAACATTTTGTTATACATGTATAACACACTTTTCGTACAATCACTTAAATTTTCATTTTATTATTTCCTAATTATGCATATGATTGTGAAGCGCTTTTTAATATACATGTATATTCAATATGAAAAGATTGCTAAACAAATTTGGTATAATAATAAATAATAAAAATAAATGAGAAACAAAAAAAAATTATTAATATATACCTGTTTGGTAAGCTCAGACGATAGCGTATTTGACTGCCAATCCCAGAAACGTGGGCCCTATTACCTTACTCTTACATATCTTTGCAGCGCTTTGTCATGAAAATCTTTCTATGGCTATTACCCTTTAACCGCAACATCAATTTGGACAGTCATAAATTGCTGGTAAAGATTCTGATAGGGACCGTGGGCAGGTTGAAAGCTTAGATCTACAGATCTACTTGCCTCAGGGGACAATGAGCAGGTTAATTGACCGTCAAGATCATGACTTAAACTTTCCGAACTTAAGGCATAAATCGCTATCAAAACAACCAAAGAATCGTTTCCGTGTTCGAAATTGGCATAAATCACTATTAAAACGATCCAAATACATGTAAAATCGTTTTCGTATGAATGCCTCGCGTGTTGAAAACCAAACAGCGTTTCAAATTGCATTGAAATAATTTATCTTTTTTACAAGATGTATATGAAGTGTTTCGCAGCAATGTATGTTCTTAATGGACACACACTCTGTCACAATAAGAGAATATTTACTGTTATGTGTTAATACAAATGCCTCCCTGTAGATTAGAACTTAATGGAATTTAAACACTAGAATTAACATTGTAGACGGTCTAGTTCGTCAGAATCGTGTTTTTACCAATTTGCAGAAGGTTTGATGTCCCTAGATATAAAAGCAACATTTGAAGGTGTTAGCCTCAGCAGCCATTCAGAAATTTCCTCATTTTATATAACAGGCAATGTTTAAATGAAGTGCTTAGAAAGTTATTACAATTTTATTGTCGTTTTAATACTTTTATTACTTCTAATATCATCGAGATTAAATTCTTATCATGTGACGTCCTGGGGCGGGGCTTAAATTCAAAAACCAGCAGGTGACTCTTGAAGTCGGTGTTATTAATATTGTAGAAAGCGAGCAAATGATGGGGACTATTTCATAACAAAATTATCTTGGTTTTAAAACAATATATTTTTAAATTCACAATGTTCACATTGTTTTAAAACAAGGGCATTCACTTAAGGCACTTAGTTTCGCCTGGCCGTGAAGTGGTTGAGCTAATTTTTATCCCCATCCCTCGTGGTGTGAATACTAGATTAAGGCTCGAATATTAAACTTTATGGCCACCTTAAAACCAAGTATTATGTTTGAAAATGTCTATAAAATCGTCCGTTCGGCGTCCATAAAGATTTTGTAATCGATAATTTAATGTCGCAAATTTTAATGTTGATTACAAAGACCACAAAATTTGATTCTAGACCGGAAGTTACAAATGGTGAAAAACAAGAACGCTACTTGAAAAAAAATACAAATTGACTATAAAATTTTATTTTTTTCTTATATAATTGCGCTAGAAACTTAAGATTAAAGTATAAAATTCTATTATTTGAAACACCCCTTAGGCTTGTTTAAACAGAATCAGGGTCCGATAGTGATTATAAAACGTGAGAACATAATCAAAACTCAGCTTTGTTTTTAAAGAATTATTTTGTAAGTAAGGACCAGGATCTCTAGTCAAAGTGCAAAAAATCTAAATAGAATATCGTCTCAGCTGATATCGAAGAAAAATTGAAAAAGTATTATTATTATTATTTGTTAATATATAATAGTTATAATATAATATATAATATAATGTTCTACCCAAAAAAGTGATCGTAAAAATCATTTTTTTACAAACAACTTCCCACACATTGAACCCTCATAGTTGTAAGTTATAAACCTTACAATAAACTATATTCTAGTTACTTTGCATTCTAGTTGTTTAGCCATAATAAGATAAAAATAACAAGGACCATGAAACCTGACATTTTTCTTCGTATCTTCGTAGTGATGTGAAACAATGTAGTAATAAGTCTACCCTGAAGCAATCGTTAAGCATGCATGTACTCTATCATACTCATCCATCTAAATATTTGACGTGCCAGTATAAATTTATGGCACCGCCTTAATGCATCCACAAAAATTCCATTCATCAAAGTAAAATGCACACACACGCCATGGGGGCAAATATTTTGAAAGAGCAAAGCGTATTGCAATCATAGGCGAACTTACTGATAATCTGGTATATTGCTTGTCTTCAAATCAACGTTTTTTCCTAAGGTGGTGTCATAAAAAGCCCTCATCTGATAAGATTGCAACAGGAATGCAAGAGTCCAAAGGATGATATATATTTATATTGCATCGATACGTAAAATATTGATAAAACGGATGGGTACAAGATTTATGGATTTCCAAATATACCACTTGATATCATAATCAGTAAAATTCACATAATAAATCATTTTTCTAACACTTCGATCTATATAAAATAGGGAAGGTGATATGACATTAACATCTCGCATCGTTTATCAAGATCTCGTACAAGGTGAGATTTGTAAAAACAACAACATATTTGACTGTTTTGATCAAGCGGTTTATCAACATATTGGCAGACGACTCACCAGTTGTCTTCAACACTTATTTTACGAGTACAGGAAATCGCAAACCCTTCCACGAGGAGCCACCAACTTCCCTAGCCTGTTATAAAAGCTTTTTGTCTACGCTGGCGAGAAATCTTATAACCTCCTAAGTAATATGATTAAATGATTATGCTTTTGTTGAATTGTTTTAATTTACAAATACTATGTTAAAAAGTTCAGCACTTCCACACATTTGCACATTCTGAACAACCTCGGCGATCATCTTCGAAGATATGCGTCGGATACCAGACGTAGTAGGAATACAACCAGGCTATGAGGTCCGGCGATTAACTCTCTGGCAAGTAGCTTATAGGACCATTCCGAGTGCGACCTTTTTATTTGAATAACAATACTTTTACCCACAAATATAAGCATGTGCTCTTTTGTTAACACCTTGTTTGTGGGACAAAAAGTAACTGTAAGCCTTTGTTAAATATGCTACATGTAATAAGTAAGGTCATAGAAAGGTCCAATGGATTATGAGTTGTTTATACATGGATGTGTTAAGTCAATATTATCTTACAATTTGCTTGTTATTTTACTAATTAGCTCCAAAACAATATTCAGAAATCTTAATTATAGCAAATGGCCATGGAATGTCTACATTGAAACACGACCTACTGCCATTTTCATGTAATGTGCGTACATATTGACCCCGACCTGACATTCCACATTTACATCTAATAATTATCTACGCATATCCCGACGAAAGTCACTACCACGCCCATTCTACACTTCGGCAGCGATCGTAAAATTATACAAGTGTGTTTGTGTGTTTTAACTCATAATCCTCACGGTCAATGTGTAATCAAGAATTAATACTACATTCGTATTCAATGTAATGAATATTCTAGCATAAAGGTCAGGTCGGGGTCAATATGTACGCACTATACAACACTTAAAATTATACACTGTTACACACTTTATCAGAAAATTTCATTAGGAGAATGTCTCACATGTCGTATTTCGGCGAAGTTCAGACTATATTAACACAGAAACCAAATTCCATCAAATGCACGTTTTCTACGGATTCCATTTTAGATCTACTTTCTCGCCTTACGATATTCGAAGTTAGATGCGTAGAAGATCTCCGAGGTAGTTCCGAATGACATTCGCATTAATCTAAAGACCGATTAAACCGTTCCCAAATCAGTCAACCTAAGTTCAATATATTACTATCGACTTAACTTAGATATTGTATATAAACTTATGATAAAGACTAATATAAAACTTACATTAGGGTCTTATTAGCTTTCACAAACATTTATAAGATCGCGTGTCACAAATTAACATGAACCTATGTTTGATATAACTGCTTTGTCACTTTCAGACATTGAATACGAATCAAGAGAATAAGTAATAATGTGAAAGTTGAGACACCAGAAAGATGACGTTTAGAGACGCAGTAAGAAGATGCAGAGAGATATGATTAGATGAGAAACATGGTAGGTACGTGATGTAATCCATTAATATCTCGTATCACACGAGATTTCTCGTTAATGTGTTTGTTACATGTATTGTATAATAAGTATTGATGACCTTCTCAATGAAGGATAGAAGCCTGTCATAATGTTACTAGTGAGGGTTTTGTCGTATTTGTTTAGTGCTCTGCATTACAAGTGAAAAGATGATTACTTATGAGTACACGTGAGGAAGGACCGCTCGATATTCATATACATGGTCTCTATCAATCTATATCTTGATATTGCCGACCCCTATTTCAGATGTTATAGGCAGAACTAAATGCAAGTCAGAAAGTGTTAGTTTGAGAAACATTAAAAGAGCTTGACAAATAGTTTTGTCAAGTACAGTGCATAGTACTGAGGGACCAGGAAGTGCACTCGAAAGTGGTAAATCTAAGCTGTAAGAACTTGTTTCACAATTAAGCTAAAATAATTGAGTATAAAAAACATTTATTTCTCAACCTGACCGTCATTGTCTAGATGCACATCGTTGGTTAACTCAGTTTTATCAAGATCTCTGTATGAATCAAATTAATCAACATTTTTGTCAAGACTTCTGTGCACTTTTATCATAGTGCATGGTTTTGACATTGTACAGAGAACGTGTATTTATCTGCAGACTGATTTTGTGTTATGGAAAATGTTGACGTCTGTAAAACTGATCATCGAACGGAAACACATGCTGTGAATTTTAGATTTCATTAAGTTTGATTGATTTTTAAGTTAAAATCATGAATGTTTTCTGTATAGACCGAAATGTCGTAGTTGTAATAATATGGTACATGTACAAGCTAAAATCCTAGAGAGTCCACAAAATTTAGTTTTTGTAAGAATATGAAGGCCAAATGTTTTATTCAGTTTTGGGATGTCATAAAGTATATGTTCTGTTCTGCTCTGTTCTGTCGAAGTGGTGGTCTAAAATGCATAAAGTATGGTTATTTCGTGCTAATATTAAACAACAAACGTCTGTGTAATCTGAATACAAACTAGACTCTTATTGATGATGGAAAGAGAAAAGTTTGAGAGAAGGGAAAATGTGAATGGGGGGAGAGAAGGGGTAAGAAGGGGGGAAGAAGGGGATAGATGAGAGAGGTGGAAGGAAGGGGTGATAAGGGGATTGGTAAGAAAGGGGACATAAGAGGATGGGAGAGGTAAGAGAGCTGGAGAAAGGGGGAGATAATGGTAGAGTAGAGAAGGGGAGAGATGGGTAGAGGGGGAGAAGGAGAGATAAAATTAAGCAAATTAAGAATCTATTTCTTGTATATGAGTAAAATCATTGTTGATGACTTTTTTCGCCGATTAGTGTAATATGTATAAAATACCGATCATATAAAACTGTTTTCAGAATCAGCATCTACAGTACTTTGATTATGAATCCTGTGTTCTCGTATTCTCGTGGGGTTAAGACTATACTTGGGTATCAGGCATAAATAAGAGGAATGTCTTAATTCTATATTGTTGCAAAAAATACACAAAACTTTCGTCTACAATGTACAAGCAACAAAAATAGCGAAACTTCGGGATAAATAGGTCAATTTGACGTTTTAAAATGATTACCTGTTACTCTGGATCACTAAAGAGCTTTCTCATATTCTCATGGGTTTTTGATTGGCGGTCAAGGCTCGTAACTATGTGACATATCTATTCTACAATTCAGTTCAGATATCCAAATTCACTCTAAATAAAACATTTTGGCGAGTTTTTGAATCTGTGGAATGAGTTTTTTTTACATTCTAACGGACATTTAACTGTGCTATGGTACTGAGCATGAAGAAAATTAGATATCAGGCTTAACATATGCATGAAAAAATGGCAATTTAAGTGCAATAATCATAAAAAACTATGGAAAATTGTGGTCTATTTTCATACAAATTCTTCTTACTGACAACAGATGCTCAGAAACTCACAGTGTAGCTTGAAAACCCATGCTGAGGTGCCAAATCTAAGTGGTACTCAGTGGTCACAGCTCAATTTTGATTCAAAATAAGGCACAACAATAATCGTGTAATTGGATTTTTATTTCAATTGGCGTGGAACACACTTTCTGAACTACAATGTAGAATTTATTGGGGTTTAACCTTTGTGTGACAAAGCATCTATGTGATAATGATGCATGACCTACTTTAAAAGATGGTGTCGCCTTTTGCAAAAAACGAGTCGTTAAAACAGTTATTCTGACGGGAATATGAAGTTTTTCATATAAAATTGCTAATTTGATACATTTTTTCACTCTAGTTTAGGGTTTCTAGCGGTCTTTTGTCGTTTTTTGTACTTTGGGCGAGTTTGATATTGATCAGAGTAAAAAGTTGACGTATTTTCGGATATTACCAATCGTCGCGTGCGTCGGTTCGGACCATTTTTATTACGCCACGAGAATATGAGAAACCACGAGAATAAGAGAAACAGGTAAACGTTGTATAATTTTTAATTCCAAGAATGTGAAATATGATTTGTAATCATAAACCCTTAAAAATGTTGTTTCTAATCCCGTGTTAAACATTCTAAGTGGTATATTGGCATGTAACAGGATTTATCTATCATACATTTGTTATCTTATCAATTGTATGTTCTTTATTTGCTATAAATATGATATTTTATTGATATGTTTATTGTTCTATAAGTCTCTGTTTGTCTATTTATAGCATTAGGAATTTCTAAAAAACAATTATGTATGAGTTTATACTGTATAATAGCATTGCACCGGATTAATAGAATTAAGCAATATTTTGCAATGCATTATTATGAATGAGTTTACACTTTATAATAGCATTGCGCTGGATAAATAGAAATAAGAAATATTATACAATGAGGCAAGTTTCAAAGTTATTATAGAATATGAAATATCGAGAAAGAACGTACCAAAAGAATGCCAAGAAATACAGTATTATGATTTTTGATAACAAAATTTAAATTTTGGAATAATACAATAATATTGTTAGGTTAGGCCAGTCTTCGAATTTAGCCGATGGACCGTGGAATGAGAAATCGCCGTCGGTCCAGTGACTTTTAGAATGTTAGTGGCCCAATGATCCACCATCTTTTTACCGCTTATATTTTCCATATTCCATAAAAAAATTGTTGCCTAATGTTATATTGTTCACTTTATTTTATGACATACTATGCTAAATCATTAATATGGACTGCACGTTTTAACATATCGCCATTCGCAAAGAATAGTTTTGGTCCAGTAAACTTTCATTCGGTCCATTAAAAAAATCACATTGCTGGACAGAATGTTAGTGCTGACAAAAGTTTATTGTGAAGACTGTTAGATTAGACTAACTATGGGAAAAAATGATATTATGTACATGTTCTATTGGTAGTGTGCGTCATTCAGACAAACAATTAACTGTGGTAGATGACACGATTAAATTGGAAACAAATACACAATGACAAACCAATCTGTAACAATTTAGAAACTTCAGGAAAAACCAAGTATATATAACCCACATATATGGTAAATATATACAATGTAGGTCTTTTAACAAATCTAAACTATATTCTATGTAAATAATATCTCACGTTACAGCTCTTACCAGAAAATAAAACCCTGTTTTTGTAAACAATACAATGGACTCATCCAAGACAGGGGATGTTCTGGATGAAAGTAAATGTTGTATTAATTTCAATATCTTTTTATGGAGGTCTAGTTGGTGTAATGGTAAAGCGTTCTACCATTACAAACATGTACGACTTTGGAGATGGTTGTTTTATCCGCCACACTAACATTGTTAAACTCAACTGCATGTATACAACCATTATTTTCAAAGCTGTTTTACCTGCAAATGGGTTAGTTTATTTTAATGTTCACACTAACATTTAATGCTATTTTGCTCGCACTATGTCTTGAATGAGCTATACCAAAACGTACTGTCAGTAAATTAAATTCAGAATAGCGTCACTTTCGCCCAATTCTTTATCTGTTTTTAAGTTAATTCAACATAAAAGTACCGGCATGTATATTAGTTTTGTCAATGCATAAAACGGAGTTAAAATACCTTCTGTAGTGTTTGGTCTCGGAACAGTGCATGCCGCCAGTAATACGCACAATGCAGTTCATATAATTCGTTCGAATAGAAATGATTGCAAAGATTTCGTTGCCCTTGAATTAGGAAATACAACAGGGGCCATAACCCGCCCGGCTAGCTCAGTCGGTAGCGCACAAGTCTATTGGTCGAGGGGGTGTAGGTTCGACTCCTGGGCGGGGCATACTTTCGTGGAGCTTGGTCATGAAATAATTTCTACGGCCATTCTTCCTCCTACCACTGATTCTAAATAATGTAGGGTAGTAGTCAGTCACTGACGAAAGTATGCGCCTAGTAGTTGGTTAACAGCTAAATCCAGAGATTTACCCTTTCCAGGAACAGTGAGTAAGTGGAATGGCCGCCATTATTTGACCTATACAATGTGTTGCTACGGCGTTAAATCCAACAAAACAAACAAACAAACAGACACTAGGCGTCACTTCCAACAAAAACACAATTAAAGAACGCAAGGTGTCTCCAATATAACATGGACATGATTTATGTCCTAAGACGTACAGATAATTATTTTCTAAATTATTTGCCGTTACTCACAGACATGTAATTTAGTTCGACTATTGTATATATATTGCCATATATTGCTCATTAGAAGACGTAATTGTAGCAATATTAGTAATAAAGATGTCGCTACATAAAGAAAGAACAATATCGTATTGGATACGCTGTTTAAGAAAATACCATGTTGCGGTTCGTACATCAGTTTTCATTAAAGTTACCCCTCATTTCAACCACTGTGAGCATATACATTGTAAAAATATAAATTGAGAGGCGTGGTATCAGCAATAAGGGACTTTAGTCAGTTATTTCCTCTTGTATACTCTTCAAAATAGGTAGGTCTAATTAGTTGGATTACTCGGATTTTACCCTTACTTTTCAATGTTAATTTGCCAAATTTAATCTTGAATAACTTTTTTGTATATCGATTAATTTGTTTGAAATTCAAGCTAATTATTTTTAAGTTAAAGAACTATATAAATTCCATCACTTCTGTTAATATCTTCATTAACAAGAAAGATATTAGATGAAATATTTTGTTATCCTTACATAGGAATTCAATGATAAAATCCGAGGATTCCAACTGTAAGGACCTACTTACCAATTGGATTGCTTCAGATTTTATCAGGGAAAGATAACTGACTAAAGTCCGTAATTGTTAAAATGTATTCAACTCTCAGGGACACATACATTTACTCCGCTGGTTTGAATATTCACTACAGCACTTCTGTACTCACGATGGATAAAATTATATTTAAGTCAGCGGGGTAAAAATGTATGCACCACTGACAGTTGAATGAAATTTAACAATACCATGCTTCAAAAACAGTTTGACATACAGGACTCTACTACATTTACCCCCAACTTGAATATTTACGCACACTATCTCGAGTATTCGTAAGACAATAGTAGCTCATAATAGAGGCGAAAAGCTAGTTCAGTTAACTTTTCCTGTCTCGAAACTTTAGTATGTCGAACTGTGAACCACAGTGGAACGCACCCTTGGTATTTAGCTTTGACAAGTCTGGCAAGAAAAATACTTTACAGTTTTATTTCCCCGCGTCTGTAGGTTAATATCTAATGTTGGTCCAAGAAGTTCAAGGGAATCACTGAAAATTGAACTGTTTTATGTTATTATACTTACTAAAATGTCTTGCATTACTTATAGGACATAATTTACGATCTAATATTTTATGATATGTCTGGCAGCAATCGGAAATCTCGTGGTAATCACGTGGGAAAATGATCGTATCAATACGTTGATTTACTAACTAATTGTTTGAGAAATCGTTAGTAATATTCTTATACTAGTAAAGTAATGTGGATCGAACACTTATATTAACTGACACATGCAAGGTCTTGCGCTCAATTTCATGTCTACTTTACGAGGTGCTGATTAGAAGGCAAAATTTTCAGTTCCAATTTTCTAGTTTTGCATTTTGTGGTTTTAACAGACACACTGATTGAGGATTAAACTGTTTCGAAGGTAAAGAAACGCACCGGGTGTTATATCTCGTGTTAATTCACGATATAACACTTGGGTAATGTAAAGAAATTGGGCATCAGTCTACGTATTTAGCCAGTGGACCGAGTCCCCTGTTATCACCAATAGCTCAGTGGCTTTTAGAATGTAAGTGGTCGGTCTTTGATTGTTTTGAAATTGTTTATGTAATTGAAAGAGCATGAGTAGCAGCAGTTTGATATGAGATTTATCAACGAGTCGTTTACAATTTGGTCGTAAGGTATCGTTTTGTTCCTATCAATTTGAAACTATACAGAAGTTGGACCCGTTTTACAAATAACTGTGAGACAACATTTGTTTTTTTTCGCAATCTGAAAGGTAATAAGTACTGTTTGAAATACCACAGAATCATTGACCAAAAAACCAAATCTTTGAAATGAAACATTTCGTCGTTATTCCCATTCATTCTCAAAATCAAAAATAAAATACATCGCGTTCGACATTTTGATTCATTTGTTTCAATCACTAGCTTGCTTATATTTATCTATTTATTTTACGTTTTCATTTCAAAAGGCCGCTTGTTGATATCATGTGATTATTTCTGCTCGGATATCCCATGCACTGTAACTTATAAAAAAAACTCTGCACGGGTGCCCGTGCGTTGTAACTGATTGAAAAGCTTGTCAATTTCATGTGTCAATTCTGCACGTGGCGATCGTGCGTTGTAACTGATTGGAAAGCTTGTCAATTTCTTGAGTCAATTCTGCACATGGCGATCGTGCGTTGTAACTGATTGAAAAGCTTGTCAATTTCTTGTGTCAATTTCTGCACCGAGCGATCGTGCGTTGTAACTGATATGAAAGCTTTGAAAATTTTGTGTGTCAATTTTAACACGGTACGCTCGTGCGCTGTAATGTATATGATGAGCATGATGAGTAGCAGTTTGATATGAGATTTATCAACGAGGATGGATGGGTGCAATTGGATGGTTGAGAGTGTACTACTGTTGTCTAATTAATTCAAGAATGGGTTAGAATGCTAAATCATTAATTAGACTGCATATTATGACAATTATGTTTGGTCCAGTAAACTTTTACTCGGTCTAGTAACAAATTTCATTTTGCTGGACCGAATGCCTAGTGCAGATGAAAGTTTGTCATGAAGACTGAATATATTGATTTTCAAAACATTTCTATATTTTTTGATATTTTGGATGTATTTTAATTTAACCCACGTGGGTCAGTTTAGCTAAAAAGTAGATTATGTGTTAAAGTATCTGTTCTGTTCTGTTCTGTTAAAATAAGCATTTACTGATATGTAGCTAATTGCGCAACATTATTATGTCACAAATACATCCAAGCCGTCCCAGAATGACAAACCGACAAAATGTTGATTGATGGAATTAGCTTAGGTCAAAAAGTAAAACAAACAACACATCTATAAATAGCTTGGGAGTTCCCTTGGTATCCTACTTATGTTTTCAAAAAAATCCATATGTTAAAATGAGTTAATTTATGTGTATTTAGTTACCAAGGTTATTTAGAAATTGGTATTCTTAACACTAGAGTAATTAGATTGAATAAAAAACATTTAATTGTCATTTAACTGCCATTCTTGTATTATTTTACCAATACAATTTTAAGTAGCTAACTAGTTACATAACTAGTTAACCACTTAAATTAACGTGTTAGTTACGTGGTTATCTGGTGGCAGAAATATGATATCATACTTGTGATATTTTAGACTTCTAAGATGATCTTAGCCAAAAGAAATAGCATTCTATTCGAAAACATAATTACCTCCTTCTAGTTTTCTAGGATTTTTCTTACAAGTTTTTACGGATTGCCAACTCGTAGTCAATCGCAAGTATCCGTAAATAACTCGTTGATATTCGTAAGTAACTCGTCACAACTAAGGTTTTAAGTCAATAAATAGAAAAACTTGTCCAATCCAGTGATATATACGAATGTATAGTCTAGTACTTTTAATAATTATATTTTCTAGACAAAAAATAGAGACAACTCCGTCTTTTACTATCATGTTACATCTTTTTTATTGAGTTATGTAACAGAAAACCAATTCTCTTTACAGTAATTGACTGACCCGGAAACTGGTGATTGTATGTATCTTATATCAACATAGTCAATAGATAATCTATTTGCTATAGACTCCTAATAAGTATTGTTTCTTACTATAAACCATTTAAGTAGATTGCTCGACGTGAATTTTGACATTCTTGACTTTGAAGACTTTGCGATGTGATTTTTGCCATTGATGGAATGGTAGACTGCTCGACGTGATAAAATTAGCGTCAAATAAAGTCAATAAAACGAGTACATCTTCTTGTTATTTTGAGATCATAAATTTTTATTTTTATTTTTTCGGTACAGCCTTCTTAGCCATCTTTGACATATATATTTTACCCGATACAATATGCTCTATCATTCCTGTTTGTCCAATGAAATTCTCTTCCGGTATTAAGAAATGGATAAAAAATATCATACCATAAGTTGTACCGAAACAAAGTTTAGTATATGGTCCCAAAATTGCAATATGCGGCTCACGAAAACAGACGTTTAGTGTGCGGCCCCATATTTTGAATATGCAGGTTCTGATAAAAAGTTAAGTGTACGGTCCTATATTTTTAAAATGCGGGTCCCGAAAAGGTAAAGTTTACGGTTCAAATTCACTATAATTTAATGTATCATTTCCTTTTTGTGAAATTGAGATTTTAAAGAAATTTAAAGTCATATTCGCTGGCTAACATTCACTCTTCAAACAATATGAACCATGCGCAGCGCCGTATATCTTTTTAACGATATCTCATGTTCAACTTTTGTTGTAAAAAATGATAAACAAATAACAAAAAAACTAGAACCTAAGGTGTTTCTCCTCTGAAACGGACCTATGACTGTCAGTCTAGCAAGCTTCTTTAGTAAGCTGTCCTGACTGGTTTATCTGTACAAATGGTATATTGAAATTCTACGGAAAATGTAGGAGTTCGCCTTGAGAAATTTGCGTCACAGAAACGCCAATTTATCAAATTACTGCTTATAATAAATGCAAAAGTTTTATTTTTATAATTGATTTACTGAAAATAATCAGAGACAATAACCAGAGGATATGGTACTAGAAAAAGTTTCTTGGATATTGCATTAATCAGTACAATTTAAAATGCAAATCTCTAATTAAATATAATTTAAAGTCTAAAAAATGTGTGTCGTGCATTGCGTTTTGTGTTTATAATTTAAAAGTTTGCGGGGAAAAATAGAAAATAATTCTAACATATTGCTAGAAAATGATGTTAAATGCTAGCATTTTTAATGAATGACTTATAAATTCGATACAATGATTTCACTTGTCATTATGGTATTCAAAAACATGTGCTTTCACGTGTTGATGATATTCCATACAATTTTACAATACATATTGGTATAATAGTCCTATATTAAAATTGTATCTTAAAATGGTACAGAAACTTTGCAAAAGAACCACACAATTACACATAAACTATTAAAAACGAAAAACACCTATTTAAAATAGTATGAATATAGCTATAGCCGACACAATATGTCACATAAATGGCAAAATGCGAAAAAAAATGATAGGTCCAATTATGTTACGGCCGTTCGTTATTAAATATATACATATACATAAACATAACATGCTAACTTTTGCAGTAAAAATAACATTGTAGACAAAAGCAAAATTAAAATACAGTTAATAAAAAATATGTTCCAAAGATATCATATTGAAATCAAAATAGAATAGATTATATATCAATATAGCGGCGTATTTTGCTACTCTCCACTCGGGTATTACTAGCAAGAACACAGCCAGTGAGCCGATAGAAATATGTCTATTATCTTTATTTTAAAACAAAAGTTAACTTTAATTGACTAAAATGGCTACTGGCTACTAGTAACCCTATCAGCTTCCGGGACTCTTAAATTATACAGTCACTCGCTATACCCCTCGCAAAAGGGATCGGTAACACTTGATTAATCAAAGGAAAATCAATTTTTTTGGTAAATTTTCCTGAACAGGATTTTCTCCGCAGTCGGGATTCGAACCCGGGTAACAGAAATCGAAGAAGAGTATGGCATTACTGCAACTCGATCGTGGCTAAAAACGTTGAAATACTACGAAATATGATAAAACAGAAGTACTTACTTTTAACGGTACACATACACACACCAGCAACAAATCAGCTGACGCCAAACTCAACAAAAACAGGTTTGTTATACTCCTCATTCTTTTAACTTTCATGATGGCAAAAATCACCAAGAGATTTCCAACCAGGCCCAGTAGACCAACCAATGAATAGAGACTGACCATTGGTATAAATTCACCAAGTGGTTTGTAATCTATAGATTCGTCAAACACATAAGTGTAATTATAATCAACGTAATCAATGAAATATCCATCATCATATGTATACTGGTCAATTTTCTTAACTTCAAGTTCAGTTCCATGAAGAGTATCCATGGTAGATAAAGGATGCCTGGCATCCAACATGTCTAGCATGTCCGCGTAATCTGCTCTATAGTTATCCATTCTAGATATTTCATATACCCCAAAACAGTTCACAGAAAATATAAAATGTCTCACATTAAAAATAAAATATTTTTCTTGTTTAATAATTTTCACCAGATATATAATGAAAAAAATATATTGAAAGAAATTCTCCAATTTTTTTTTAAAATATTTAGATTCGATCTAAATGTTAATTAATTATAAATATCTAAAAATATCAAAGTATTAAAAAGTTCTTCTTTACTTTAATATGCATCTGACTAACTGACTTCGTAGTCAAATAATAAATTTATGACTCTCCATACATTTAATTTTGTAAATATAGAAAGCATCATTTTGATAGTAAACTTCCATTGGTCCGTCGATGACGTAATGCACAAATTAACAAATCAGTTTGGAGGAAACGAGTCGAGCTGTCATTCTCTCATGAAGAAAAACTGTATAAACATTTATGATCCATCAGATTTCATGAAATCAGATATCCCATCCTTCACTCTCTCAAATCACATGCATTTATCACGGTTAAACAGAAACATAGACTAGCAGGTTGTTTGATACGATCTTTCTGTTTTATTTTGATTTAAACACCATATATCTCATGAAAGTTGTAAAGTTCACAAACGTGTGTTTATTACGAACGTCACCGGTAACGTTTCTCATGGGGACGATTTGAAGACAAGCTGTGCGGAGTCCTGTGAAATTCCTTCTAACTAGGATTCCAGAATTATTCTGATCTACTCGATGTCTGTTAAAACTGTTATATAGCTGTACGTGTCGTTTCTCCCGTAGTGAGGTTAACAATACAATCTTATATCTATGTTTCTCCAATCAAATCAAAGTATTGAAATACAGAAAGACTTTCGAGCACATTGAAACCTAACAAGTCCATACTAATGATTACTCCTTAAACAGTAGACCTAGATCCAGTAAGAATCGAGCAGTGCAAAACATGCGGGCGAAATGTTAATTCTTCCCGTATTACTGGCAAATACTATCAGTTCTAAATACAAAGATTTTATTTTCCTCTTCTTCCCATACAAAATCTTAAAGTACATTTTTCCCTGTACTCTTTGTCACTTACATACAAAATCTGTTGGTATTATTTGTTCACAGGTTAGACTGTATTATATTTATAGGTACA
This sequence comes from Mactra quadrangularis, assembly GCA_025267735.1. NCBI lineage: Eukaryota > Metazoa > Mollusca > Bivalvia > Venerida > Mactridae > Mactra > Mactra quadrangularis. The sequence continues at coordinate 8,360,655 of CM046307.1, read as the reverse complement.
AAACTGTAAACTACAAGTAATACAATTAACGACCCAAGTATCATTACATTAAATAGCTACAGACACTATCAATATACAAATCATTGAATTGCTCTTACTACATAAACTTCTCAATATGGAAAGTAAACCTTTGGTTTGCTGTGGTCAATATTAACACTTCATTGATCACTATGTACATGTATATTGCTTATAGTGTATTAACGAGATTTGACTGCCGCCCTTCCAAGCGCTTATCAATTAGTGTGAGCATCTGTCTGCTGACGGAACTACTTTTATGGCTAAAAAATGACTGCGTTGACACATGTATCAGCCCGCGGTAAAACTGGTCGGGCATTTGAATCGTCGATAGTTTTCGACTTGTGGTATAATTTAAGCCTTTCGACGAAATCGCCGAAAGTCTAAAACCATATGCCAATCGAGAGGCCTGTTGGGAAAATCTCGGCAGTAGGTATAGGTATAAGGAAGACATGGGAGGTGAACCGATTGTGATGGTAAAGGGAAGATACTCTGTACAAACAGTTGCTTCCCTTGCTGAATCAAGAAATAAATGCCGCCATCTTCTTGAATTTCGACTCGCTGGCAAGATATGTTTCTCTGCCAAACCACAACGACAAACCTATCATTTTGACGATCTCACTGATATGAAAAGAATTGAAACAGGTAAGATATTCGATTCTATTCCTTCTGAACGTTAAAAGTCTTTGCTGAACTAGAATATTTATTAATCAAAGTAGCGGGTTTACTTGCTTTAGAATTGCGGACGACGTCATTCTCGCAAATGGTGAATACATGTTTACACCTTACTTTTGAGTCAAAATTAACTTTTGTTATCTTTTTTATATATAAATTCATATATTTCTGTTGTCGTAGTTAACTGTTCGATCTTACATCACTTGTGAGATTTTTATTATTATTTATGATGATATTTTCGGATGGATAATTTCGGATATTAAGCTATGACTTAATTGAATTGTATTGGAAGGAATTTACAACTCTTTTAATTCATATTTTGTTATTAACATCTCAGTCTACCTCAGATTAGATCTATAGGTGTAGCAGAGGTATAATATGGCACTTGTACTCCCTTGCCTTCAAGCTAGCTTTTATGGCGACGTGGTAGTGTCCGCTTACGACTTAAGAGGTCGTGGATTCGAATCTCAGTTCGGACCATGGATTTTTATCGGGTTACATTTGGCGCCCAACGTGAATAACCCACTTGGAATTGTTTGATTGCACCCTTAGATAGTCCCACAGACAATCAAGCTCCGAGAATTCGAGGACGAATTCTGTTAAGGAGGGGGTGTGTGTTGCAGAGGTATAATACGGCACTTGTACTCCCTTGCCTTCAAGCTAGCTTTTATGGCGACGTGGTAGAGTGTCCGCTTACGACTCGAGAGGTCGTGTGTTCGAATCTCAGTTCGGACCATGGATTTTTATCGGGTTACATAGGTAGCCTAGTATCTCTCAGCCACGACATTAGCTTCAAAATGATTTATCTTATTTATATATTTTTATTTATTTATTTATTAAAGGTAACGCCCTGTCAACACAATTGTAGGTCATTTTATGGCGTCCAGCGCACCTAACCTAGCTTTCCTGGACCATTGTCTATAATCAGTACTCACCTACCCTTCCACAAGGCTAGAAACTTCTCAATAATATCTAATCAAGGGAGGAAAATGGACATTATTGTCAAATTTCCATGGAAGGGTATAACCTCCCCAGGTGGGATTCAAACCTGCACCCCCTCGGGCAGGAGTAACCAAATCCCGGTGTGCTACCAACTGCACTATCCAACCGGGTTAAAATGATTTATCCACTCCCTTTAATTACCTACATTTGATAAACAACACTTGTCTAGCACACTGAAATTTTCCTTCCATACTTTTTTGTAACAAATAACATTAACTGTAAAACTTTATACATGATCTCTCTAACCAAAAAAATCTCTATAAATTTTCTTGATCATTTTCAACTACAATGTATTTTGAATGTGAATGTCTTTTATTTCTTACAGATTAAATTCTGCACCTAAAGAGTTAGGCACAAAGTTTTATTCATGTATGGTGTTTATAGACTTGGTAAGGTTAATTTAAATTATTAATTTAATTATTATTCATGTACTTTTTATTATTGAAGTGCAACTGATGAATTGTTAAGTTTGCAAATTCATTTCTGAAATAGTATTACATGTACCAATAAGCAGTAATTGCCCTAACCTTGCAGCTAAGGGCACTGGACTGATGGGGAGGTTTATTCAGACAAGTAAAATTTACTTAGTCTGTACATTCAGGTTAGTTGATAGATTTTACCTAGTGTTGTTGGACATAAGAGATTGAATTTTTACTCCTCTGTGCAGTTTGACATAAAAGATTGGGCTGGCACTCTTGAAACTTTGAGACAATCACCGGTTAGTGCAGGCAATACCAATATACATTAGTATTATCAGCTATTTAAATTATATTGATTTTGTTAATTAGCCATTCAGCTGAAGTATATCTGTTTAGAAGAAAACAGATTTTAGTATGGAAACAACATTAAGGTTGCTTTTAAGACATGTTTTCTGCTGTTCGGTAACTTCAGTATTACCATCATTATAGAAGCCTCAAGACATGTCTGACAAAGTTTCGGCTGGTTTGGCACAAATTATCAGATTGGCATTATCAAAACATGCATGTTTAGTCCATCCAGACTTACGAACTTGAATGGTATCTATAGTGATTATTGTCATATATCATCCTATTTTTTTAATATTCCTAAAATATCACTTGACATTACACAGAAACAATGCATTTATATTAATGCCCTGATAAGGATGAGAATCTGAATGTTCAACATAACATATATATACAATTTGATATATATATATATACAGCTTCACTATCATGACTAAATTATTATGTATGTTGTTCTATTTCAGATGATATTTTGTAAAAAATGAAACATTTTGTGGTATGAAGTACCAGTTGTCTTTGAAGATGTGCTAACAACATTAATTATTTCATTAGTTTTCTGGTAATGATATTCGTGATATTTTAGCCATTTTTAAATCTATTCTATTATTGTCAGTACAGGTTGTCATTGTCTGGTATCAGTTCCAGTACTCCACTGTCTAATATCAGTACAAGTACATGTATTTCACTGCCTAGGAGCAGAGTCAGGGTTTCACTACATATATCTAGTAATATTACTGATACTTCACTGTAGATATTCAGAACAAGAACTACACTGTCTAGTATCAGTACTAGAACTTCATTGCCTTGTATAAGTGAAAGTGCTACACTGTTACAGTTCTAGTGATGGGAAGTCATGTACCAGTACTAATGTAACACAGTCATATATCAGTACTAGTGCTTCACAGTCTAGTACCAGTACTAGTGCTTCACCATCTTGTACCAGTACTAGTGCTTCACAGTCTAGTACCAGTACTAGAGCTTCACAGTTTAGTACCAGTACTAGTGCTTCACAGTCTAGTATCAGTACTAGCGCTTCAAGTGTAGTACCAGTACTAATGTTACAAAGTCTTGTATCAGTACTAGTGCTTCACAGTCTAGTACCAGTACTAGTGCTTCACCATCTTGTACCAGTACTAGTGCTTCACAGTCTAGTACCAGTACTAGAGCTTTACAGTCTAGTATCACTACTAGTGCTTCACAGTCTAGTATCAGTACTTGTTCTTCACAGTCTTGTACCAGTACTAGTGCTTCACAGTCTAGTATCACTACTAGTGCTTCACAGTCTAGTATCAGTACTTGTTCTTCACAGTCTTGTACCAGTACTAGTGCTTCACAGTCTAGTACCAGTACTAGTACTTCACAGTCTAGCATCAGTACAAGTGCTTCACAGTCTAGTATCAGTATTAGTGCTTTACAGTCTAGTATCAGTATAAGTGCTTCACAGTCTAGTATCAGTATTAGTGCTTCACAGTCTAGTATCAGTACTAGTGCTTCACAGTCAAGTACCAATATAAGTGCTTCACAGTCTAGCATCAGTACTTGTGCTTCACAGTCTAGTATCAGTATTAGTGCTTCACAGTCTAGTACCAGTACTAGTGCTTCACAGTCAAGTATCAGTACAAGTGCTTCACAGTCAAGTATCAGTACTAGTGCTTCACAGTCAAGAATCAGTACTAGTGCTTCACAGTCAAGTTCCAGTACTAGTGCTTCACAGTCTAGGAACAGTACTAGTGCTTCACAGCAAGGTATCAGTACTAGTGCTTCACAGTCTAGTACCAGTACTAGTGCTTCACAGTCGTGTATCAATACTAGCGCTTCACTGTTTAGTATCAGTACTAGTGCTTCACAGTCTAGTATCAATTCTTGTTCTTCACAGTCTAGTATCAGTACTAGTGCTTTACAGTCTAGTATCAGTACTAGTGCTTCACAGTCTAGTATCAGTACTGGTGATTCACAGTCTAGTACCAGGACTAGTGCTTCACAGTCAAGTATCAGTACAAGTGCTTCACAGTCAAGTATCAGTACTAGTGCTTCACAGTCAAGTATCAGTACTAGTGCTTCACAGTCTAGTTCCAGTACTAGTGCTTCACAGTCATGTATCAGTACTAGTGCTTCACAGCCAGTTATCAGTACTAGTGCTTCACAGTCTAGTACCAGTACTAGTGCTTCACAGTCGTGTATCAATACTAGCGCTTCACTGTTTAGTATCAGTACTAGTGCTTCACAGTCTTGTATCAGTACTAGTGCTTCACTGTCTAGTATCAGTACTGGTGCTTCACAGTCTAGTACCAGTATTAGTGCTTCACAGTCTAGTATCAGTAATAGTGCTTCACAGTCATGTACCAGTACTAGTGCTTCACAGTCTAGCATCAGTAATTGTTCTTCAAAGTCATGTATCAGTACTAGTGCTTCACTGTCTAGTATCAGTACTAGTGTTTTACTGTCTAGTATCAGTACTAGTGCTTCACAGTCTAGTATCAGTACTAGTGTTTCACAGTCTAGTATCAGTACTAGTGCTTCACAGTCTAGTATCTGTACAAGTGCTTATCAGTCTAGTATCAGTACTAGTGCTATTCTGTATAATATCAGTACTAGTGCTTCACAGTTTAGTACCAGTACTAGTACTTCACAGTCTAGTATCAGTACAAGTGCTTCACTGTATAGTACCAGTACGAGTGCTTCACAGTCTAGTACCAGTTATAGTGCTTTACAGTCTAGTGTCAGTACAAGTGCTTCACAGTCTAGTACCAGTACTTATGTTACAAAGTCAAGTACCAGCACTAGTGCTTCTCACACAAGTATCAGTACTTGTGCTTCACAGTCTAGTATCAGTACTAGTGCTTCACAGTCTAGTATCAGTACTAGTGCTTCACAGTCTAGTATCAGCTCTAGCGCTTCATAGTTGAGTACCAGTACTAGTGCTTCACAACTTTGTATCAATACTAGCACCTCACTGTTTTATATCAGTACAAGTGCTTCACAGTCATGTACCAGTACTAGTATTTCACAGTCTAGTACCAGTACTAGTGCTTCACAGTCTAGCATCAGTACTTATGCTTCACAGTCTAGTATCAGTATTAGTGCTTCACAGTCTAGTATCAGTACTAGTGCTTCACAGTCTAGTATTAGTGCTAATGTTACAAAGTCATGTATCAGTACTAGTGCTTCACAGTCTAGTATCAGTAGTAATCCTTCACAGTCTAGCATCAGTACTAGTGCTTCACAGTCTAGTACCAGTATTAGTGCTTTACAGTCTAGCATCAATACTAGCACCTCACTGTTTTGTATCAGTACAAGTGCTTCACAGTCTTGTACAAGTACTAGTGCTTCACAGTCATGTATCAGTACTAGTGCTTCACAGTCTTGTATCAGTACTAGTGCTTCACAGTCATGTATCAGTACTAGTGCTTCACAGTCATGTATCAGTACTAGTGCTTCACAGTCATGTTTCAGTACTAGTGCTTCACAGTCTTGTATCAGTACTAGTGCTTCACAGTCATGTATCAGTACTAGTGCTTCACAGTCATGTATCAGTACTAGTGCTTCACAGTCATGTATCAGTACTAGTGCTGCACAGTCTTGTACAAGTACTAGCGCTTCACTGTTTAGTATCAGTACTAGTGCTTCACAGTCAAGTATCTGTACTGGTGGTTCACAGTATAGTATCAGTGCTAATGTTACAAAGTCATGTATCAGTACTAGTGCTTCACAGTCTAGTACCAGTACCAGTGATTCACAGTCTAGTATCAGTACTAGTGCTTTACAGTCAAGTATCAGTACTAGTGCTTCACAGTCTAGTATCAGTATTAGAACTTCATTGCCTTGTATAAGTGAAAGTGCTACACTGTTTAGTATCAGTACTAGTGCTTCACAGTCATGTACCAGTACTAGTGCTTCACAGTCTAGTATTAGTACTAATGTTATACAGTCTTACATTAGTACTTGTTCTTTACAGTCAAGTATCAGTACTAGTGCTTCACAGTCTAGTATCAGAACTAGTTCTTCACAGTCTAGTATCAGTTCTAGTTCTTCACAGTCTAGTACCAGTACTAGTTCTTCACAGTCATGTACCAGTACTAGTGCTTCACAGTCTAGTATCGGTACTAGTGCTTCACAGTCTAGTATCAGTACTAGTGCTTCACAGTCTAGTATCAGTTCTTGTGCTTCACAGTCTAGTATCAGTACTAGTGCTAAACTGTCTAATATCAGTATTAGTGATTCACAGTCTAGTATCAGTACTAGTGCTTCACAGTCTAGTATTAGTGCTAATGTTACAAAGTCATGTATCAGTACTAGTGCTTCACAGTCTAGTATCAGTACTAGTGCTTCACAGTCTAGCATCAGTACTAGTGCTTCACAGTCTAGTACCAGTATAAGTGCTTCACAGTCTAGCATCAGTACTAGCACCTCACTGTTTTGTATCAGTACAAGTGCTTCACAGTCTTGTACAAGTACTAGTGCTTCACAGTCATGTATCAGTACTAGTGCTTCACAGTCTAGTATCTGTACTGGTGGTTCACAGTATAGTATCAGTGCTAATGTTACAAAGTCATGTATCAGTACTAGTGCATCACAGTCTAGTACCAGTACCAGTGATTCACAGTCTAGTATCAGTACTAGTGCTTTACAGTCAAGTATCAGTACTAGTGCTTCACAGTCTAGTATCAGTATTAGAACTTCATTGCCTTGTATAAGTGAAAGTGCTACACTGTTTAGTATCAGTACTAGTGCTTCACAGTCATGTACCAGTACTAGTGCTTCACAGTCTAGTATTAGTACTAATGTTATACAGTCTTACATTAGTACTTGTTCTTTACAGTCAAGTATCAGTACTAGTGCTTCACAGTCTAGTATCAGAACTAGTTCTTCACAGTCTAGTATCAGTTCTAGTTCTTCACAGTCTAGTATCAGTACTAGTTCTTCACAGTCATGTACCAGTACTAGTGCTTCACAGTCTAGTATCGGTACGAGTGCTTCACAGTCTAGTATCAGTACTAGTTCTTCAAAGTCTAGTATCAGTACTAGTGCTTCACAGTCTAGTGTCAGTACTAATGCTTCACAGTCTAGTATCAGTACTAGTGCTAAACTGTCTAATATCAGTACTAGTGCTTCACAGTCTAGTATCAGTTCTAGTGCTTCACAGTCAAGTATCAGTACTAGTACTTTACTGTCCAACATCAGTACTAGTGCTTCACAGTCTAGTATCAGTACTAGTGCTTCACAGTCTAGTACCAGTACTAGTGCTTCACAGTCTAGTATCAGTTCTTGTGCTTCACAGTCTAGTAAAAGTACTAGTGCTTTATGGTCTAGTACCAGTACTAGTGCTTCACAGTCTAGTACCAGTACTAGTGCTTCACAGTCTAGTACCAGTACTAGTGCTTCACAGTCTAGTATCAGTTCTTGTGCTTCACAGTCTAGTAAAAGTACTAGTGCTTTATGGTCTAGTACCAGTACTAGTGCTTCACAGTCTTGTACCAGTACTAATGTTACACAGTCATGTATCAGTACTAGTGCTTCACAGTCTAGTACCAGTACTAGTGCTCCACAGTCTAGTACCAGTACTTGTTCTTCACAGTCTAGTAAAAGTACTAGTGCTTTATGGTCTTGTATTAGTACTAGTGCTTCACAGTCTAATGTAAGTACTAGTGCTTTACTGTCTAATATCAGTACTAGTGCTTCACAGTTTTTTATCAGTACTATTGCTTTACAGTCTAATATCTGTACTAGTGCTTTACAGTCTAGTATCAGTACTAGTGCTTCACAGTCTAGTATCAGTACTAGTGCTTTACTGTCTTTTAATATCAGTACTAGTGCTTCACAGTCTAGTATTAGTACTAGTGCTTCACAGTCTAGTATCAGTACTAATCCTTTACTGTCTTATATCAGTTCTTGTACTTCACTGTTTAGTATCAATACTAGTACTTTACAGTCTAGTATCAGTACAAGTGTTTCACAGTCTAGTAGTAGTACTAGTGCTTCACTGTTCAGTATCAGTTTGAGTGCTTTATTGTTGTGTGTCATCAATGATACAATGTCTAAATGATAAAAATGTTTATTAACTATTTATCAGTTGACCTTTTATACTTTAGCAATCACAATCTTATTACAAACATCAATACTATATACATGTATTGCCTTTTTTGAGAAGTTTGATAATGAATTCAAAATCTGCATCTTTGTTAATCAGTGAATGGATATTGTTGTTAATTTCAGAATGCTTTGTTTACTTTTCCTTAAATTTGTTGCATTTTGTCATTGTAGATAAGCTAAGATAGAATATTACTAGAATATGATCAAAAGAGTACAATAACAAGAACGCAAATCTGAAATGTTTAATGAAGACAGGATTTACTATCAAGTTTTTTGTATCCCATCACTCTGTTATGTATTCAATCACTCAGTTCTCTCTCTCTTATACCCCATCACAATATTATGTTTTGTGCTACACCTTTCAATTTTTTCTCTTGTATTTTACTGCTCAGTTCCCTCTCCTGTACTTTACTACTCAGTTATGCTTCTAATACATTTTACCACACAATTCTCTCTTTGGTATCTAACCACTGTATTCTCTCTCTTGTTATTTAACAAGATACTCAATACTCTCTCTTGTATCCCACAACTCTTTTCTCTCTCTTGGACATTACCCCTCAATTGTTTCCTGTAAAAAAACACAGTTCTCTCTTGTACTTTACCTCTCAGTTCTCTCTTGTACTTTACCACTCAGTTCTCTCGTGTACTTTACCTCTTAGTTCTCTCGTATACTTTACCTCTCAGTTCTCTCGTGTACTTAACCACTCAGTTCTCTCTTGTACTTTACCACTCAGTTCTCTCTTGTACTTTACCACTCAGTTCTCTCGTGTACTTTACCTCTCAGTTCTCTCGTACACTTAACCTCTCAGTTCTCTCGTGTACTTTGCCAGACAGTTCTCTCTTGTACTTTACCTCTTAGTTCTCTCTTATACTTTACCACTCAGTTCTAACTTGTAACCCATCACTGAGTTCTTTCTCTTGTATCCCACTACTCAGTTTTCTCACTAGTATGCCACCACTCAGTTCTCTCACTTGTATCATCACTCAGTTCTCTATCTGTATCATCACTCAGTTCTTTCACTTGTATCCCACCACTCAGTTCTCTCACTTGTATCCCATCACTCAGTTCTCTCACTTGTATCATCACTTAGTTCTCTCTGTATCATCACTCAGTACTCTCTTGCATCCCACCACTCAGTTCTCTTACTTGTATCCCATCACTAAGTTCTCTCACTTGTATCATCACTCAGTTCTCTCTGTATCATCACTCAGTACTCTCTTGCATCCCACAACTCAGTTTTCTATCTTGTATCCCACCACTCAGTTCTCTCACTTGTATCCCACCACTCAGTTCTCTCACTTGTATCCCACCACTCAGTTCTCTATCTGTATCATCACTCAGTACTCTCTTGTATCCAATCATTCAGTTCTCTCACTTTTATCCCATCACTAAGTTCTCTTACTTGTATCATCACTCAGTTCTCTCTGTATCATCGCTCAGTGCTCTCTTGCATCCCACAACTCAGTTTTCTATCTTGCATCCCACCACTCAGTTCTCTTACTTGTATCCCATCACTAAGTTCTCTCACTTGTATCATCACTCAGTTCTCTCTGTATCATCACTCAGTACTCTCTTGCATCCCACAACTCAGTTCTCTATCTTGTATCCCACCACTCAGTTCTCTCACTTGTATCCCACCACTCAGTTCTCTCACTTGTATCCCACCACTCAGTTCTCTATCTGTATCATTACTCAGTACTGTCTTGTATCCAATCACTCAGTTCTCTCACTTGTATCTCATCACTCAGTTCTCTCACTTGTATCCCATCACTCAGTTCTCTCACTTGTATCATCACTCAGTATTCTCTTGTATACCATCACTCATTTCTGTCTTGTATCCCCACACTCAGTGTTACCTGTTGTATTTCAACACTTATTCCTCTCACCACTTGTACCCTACCACTCATTTCATTCTCTTGTATCATAATGCTGAGTTTTCTCACTTGTAACTCACCACTAAGTTCTTTCACTTGTATCCAACCACTCAGTTCTCTCACCTGTAACTCACCACTAAGTTCTTATCTTGTAAACCATCACTAAGTTCTTTCTCTTGTAACTCCTACTCAGTTTTCTCTCTAGTAACTCACTTATCAGTTGCTTCTTGTATTCAACCACTCAGTTGTCTCCCTTGTATCCCTCCTTTTAGTTCTCTCTCTCGTATCCCACCACTTAGTTCTCTCTCTTGTATCCCACCACTCAGTTCTCTCACTTGTATCTCACCACTCAGGTCCTTCCATAGTTCCCTTAAACTCTGTGTTCTCTCTTGTATCTCACCACTCAGTGTTCTCTCTTGTATCTCACCACTCAGTTCTCTCTTTTGTAACTCATCACTCAGTTCTTTTTCTTGTATCCCACCACTCAGTTTTCTCACTTGTATCCCACCACTCATTTCTCTAACTTGTATCACACTACTCAGTTCTCTCTCTTGTATCATCACTCAGTACCCTTTTGTATCCCTTCACTCTGTTTCCTCTCTTATATCCCACCACTCAGTGTTCTTCCTTGTATCCCACCACTTAGTCCTCTCTCTTGTACCCTACCACTCGCTTCGCACACTTGTATCCTACCACTCAGTACTCTCTCATGTACCCTGTCACTCTGTTCTCTCACTTGAATCCAACCACTCAATACTCTCTTGCATCCCACTGCTTAGTCCTCTAACTTGTATCCAACCACTCTGTTCCCTCTTGTACCCTATCACTCAGTGTTCTCTCTTGTATCCCATCACTCAGCTCTCTCTTGTATCCCATCACTCAGTTGTCTCATTGCTATCCCATCACTCAGTTGTCTCTCTTGTATACCATCACTCAGTGTTCTCTCTTGTATCCCACCACTCAGTGTTCTCTCTTGTACCCTATCACTCAGTGTTCTCTCTTGTATCCCATCACTCAAAGTTTTCTCTTGTATCCCATCACTCAGTGTTCTCTCTTGTACCCTAACACTCAGTGTTCTCTCTTGTACCCTATCACTCAGTTCTATCTCTTGTATCCAGCCACTCAGTTCTCTTACTTGTACCCTATAACTCAGTTCTCTCTCTTGTACCTGATCTCTCAGTTCTCTCTCTCTCATGTACCCTATTACTCAGTGTTCTCTTTTTGTGTCCCATCACTCAGTTGTCTTTTGTATCCCATCACTCAGTTCTCTCTTGTACCCTATCACTCAGTTCTCTAACTTGTATCCCACCACTCAGTTCTCTCACTTGTATCTCACCACTTAGTTCTCTTTCTTGTATCCCACAACTCAGTTCCTTCTATTGTACTCTATCACTCAGTTCTCTCTCTTGTACCCTATCACTCAGTTCTCTCACTTGTATCCCACCACTCAGTTCTCTCACTTGTATCCCACTACTCAGTTTCTTCTATCGTACTCTATCACTCAGTGTTCTCTCTTGTATCCTATCACTCAGTTGTCTCTCTTGTAACCCACCACTAAGTTCTCTCACTTGTTTCCCATTACTCAGTTCTCTTTCTTGTATTCTACAACACAGTTCCTTCTATAGCACCCTATCACTCTGTGTTCTCTCTTGTATCCCAACGCACAGTTGTCTTTCTTGTACCCTATCACTCAGTGTTTTCTCTTGTATCTCACCACTCAGTTCTCTTTCTTTTATCCCATCACTCAGTTCCTTCTATAGTACCCTATCACTCAGTGTTTTATCTTGTATCTCACAACTCAGTTGTCTCTATTGTTTACCACTACTCAGTTGTCTCTCTTGTATCCCATCACTCAGTGTTCCTCTTTGTACCCTTTCACTAAGTGTTCTCTCATGTATCCCACCCTATCCCTAAGTGTTCTCTCATGTATCCCATCACTCAGTTGTCTCTTTTGCATCATCACTCTGTAACAGCATCACTGCCTCATCCTGTCTGTGTCAGTTTCTCTGTAACTTTTTCACTGTGACAGTCTATTTGTGTCAGCCCCTTTGCATTTGTCTTACTGTGACAGACTCTCTGTAGCAGTCTCTCAGTGACAGTCTCTCTGTGCCAGTCACACATTGACAGTCTCCCTGTGTCAGTCTCACTTTGACAATCTCTCTGTGTCAGTCTCTCAGTGACAGTTTCTTGGTGCCAGTCTCTCATTGACAGTCTCTCATTGACAGTCTCTCTGTGACAGTCTCTCTGTGCCAGTTTCACATTGACAATCTCTCAATGACAGTCTCTCTGTGTCAGTCTCTCAGTGACAGTCTCTCTGTGTCAGTTTCTCTGTGCCAGTCTCTCATTGACAGTCTCTCTGTGTCAGTTTCTCAGTGAAGTCTCTCTGTGTTAGTCTCTCTGTGCCAGTTTCACATTGAAGTCTCTCAGTGAAAGTCTCTCTGTGCCAGTCTCTCTGTGTCAGTCTCTCTGTAGCAGTTTCACACTGACAGTCTCTCAGTGACAGTCTCTCTGTGTCAGTCTCTCTGTGCCAGTCTCTCATTGACAGTCACTCTGTGCCAGTTTCACATTGACAGTCTCTCAGTGTCAGTTTCACTGTGTAAGTCTCACATTGACAATCTCTCTGTGCCAGTCTCACATTGACAATCTGTCTGTGTCAGTCTCTCTGTTTTAGTCTCACATTGACATTCTCTCTGTGTCAGTCTCACATTGACAGTCTAATTTTGTATCTTTGTTAGTATCTCTGTGACAGTCATTGTATCTTTATCAGTAGCTCAGTGACAGTCCTTGTAGTGCAGTTCTCTTTAATACACCAACATTCAGCTGTCTATTGAACTTAATTACTCAGTTCTCTCCTGTACTCTATCACTCAGATCTATCTTGTGCTCTATCATTCAGGTCTATCTTGTGCTCTATCACTCAGTTCTCTCTTGTACTCTATCACTCAGATCTATCTTGTGCTCTATCACTCAGTTCTCTTTTGTACTTTATCACTCAGTTCTGTCTTGTACCCTCATATTCAGTACTCTCATGTACTCTATCACTCAGTTGTGTCTTGTACTCCCACATTCAGTACTCTCATGTACTCTATCTCTCTGTTCTTTTTCTTATACTGTATTAATCAGTTCTCTCTTGTATTATATTTCTCTGTTCTCTGTTGTTCTCCATTACTCAGTTTTTTATTGTACTCAATCACTCAGTTTCTTTTGTACTCTATCACTCAGTTCTCTCTTGTACTTTATCTTTCAATTCTCTCTTGTACTCTATCACTCAATTCTCTCTTGCACTATATCACTTAGGTCTTTCTTGTAATCTTTTTAATCAGTCCTCTACAGACTCAATCATTCAGTCCTGGCTAATTCTATATCACTCAGTTCTCTGAAGCACTTTATCTTTATGTTCTTTCTTGTTATTTATCACTCAGTTCTCTTTTTTGTTCCATTACTCAGTTTTTTCTTGTACTCTCTCTCTCTCTCTCTCTCTCTCTTTCTCTCTCTCTCTCTCTCTCTCTCTCTCTCTCTCTCTCTCTCTCTCTCTCTCTCATTTCTCTATTGTACTATATTACTCAGTTCTAAATTGTACTAAATCACTCAGTTCTTTTGTGTGATCTTTTTCTCAGTTCTCTCTTTTTCTTTATCACTCAGTTCTTTCTTGTACAATATCACTCAGGTCTCTCTTGTATTCTATCATTAAGTTCTCTCTTGTTCTCTATCAATCAGAACTCTTGAACTATATCACCCAGATCTCTCTTGTACTCTATCACTCTGTTCTTTCTTGTACTATATCACCTAGTCCTCTCTTGTGCAATATCACTCAGATCTCTCTTGTAATCTCTCATTCTCAGTTCTGTTTTGTTATCTATCACTCAGTTCTCTCTTGTACTCTTTCAATCAGTCCTCTTTTGTACTATATCACTCAGTTCTCTCTTGTACTATATCACTCAGGTCTCTCTTGTACTCTTTCAAACAGTCCTCTCCAGACTCTATCCTTCAGACCTCTCTAGTACTATATCACTCAGTTCTCTTTTGTGCAACATTACTTAATTTTCTCTTGTACTCTCTCTCAGTTCCCTATTGTACTATATTACTTAGTTCTCTACTGTACTATATCACTCAGTTCTCTTGTGTACTCTATCACTCTGGTCTCTCATGTATTCTATCACTCAGTTCTCTCTTGTACTTTATCACCCAGTTCTCTCTTGTACTCTGTCACTCAGAACTCACTTGAACTATATTACCCAGTTCTCTCTTGTACTATATCACTCAGATCTTTCTCGTACTATATCACCCAGTTCTCTTTAGTACTATATCACTCAGATCTCTCTTGTAGTCTATCACTCAGAACTCTCTTGAACTATATCACCCAGTTTTCTTTAGTACACTATTACTCAGGACTCTCTCGTACTCTATCACCCAGTTCTCTCTTGTACACTATCACTCAGATCTCTCTTGTGCTCTATCACTCAGTTCTCTCTTGTACTGTATCACCCAGTTCTCTCTTGCACTGTATCACCCAGTTCTCTCTTATACTATATAACCAAGTTCTCTCTTGTACTATATAGCTCATTTCTTCTTTGTACTATACCACTTAGTTTTTCTCTGTTGTTCTCTATCACTCAGCTCTCTCTTGTACTATATTACTCATTTTTCTCAAGTATTCATTCACTCAGTTTTCTCTTCTACACTATCACTTTGTTCTCTCTTGTACTACATGTATATAACCCAGTTCTCTCTTGTACTATATAACTCAGTTTTCTCTTGTTCACTATCACTCAGGCCTCTCTTGTACTCTGTCACTCTGTTTTCTCTTGTACTAAATTACTCAGTTGTCCCTTGTACTCTCTCATTCTCAGTTCTATTTTGTACTATATCACTCAGTTCTATCTTGTACTATATCAAGCTGTTTGCTTTTGTACTCCAATATCACATGTTTTGCAAATGTGTTTAGTATTATTGAGAAATCTCATACAAGTATATTCTTCAATAGTAAAAAATGCAATGAAGACAGAAATATTCCTTTAACAATGTTGGTCCATAAGTTGATGTGATCTTAATTATTAAATATAAAGGTACGAATTGCCTTAATTTTAATTTTGTCTCTTTTTTCCTTAAGACCCTGCCAATTATCCTTAAAAGTGAAAATAAACACTGGCTATCCAACTGCTTGAAAATAATATTCTTATATGACACACATTACATTTAATTTCAGGAAACTTAGCTGAATTGTCATGAGTGTGGTAAAAGAATGATAGTGTGCAGCACCACAAAGGAACTACAAAGGAACTTCATTCAATAATGCAGTGCCAAGATGAACTTCTGTACTTATATGGCTCATTACGTTTGTGTTGTGAAATCTTATAAATTGTCTATCATAATTTTTTAAAAGTTTTGCCATTTAAGGGTATTTTAATTCATGTATGAATACCTATGACATTTTGAGAAATAATGCAGAAAGTATTCACAAATAAGAAAATACAATGTATATCATATTTATATGATTGAGTGTGGTAAAAATAATGTTTAACATCCATTATATTCAAGTTTTTCCACCTCTTGTCAACAGTTTTGTCACCAGAAGTATCAAACATAAAAATACCTATTGTCTTAGATACATTTTGTGATATACTGTGGGTAAAATAGCATCCCAATATATTGTGATTAATATAATGTTCAAATACAAGTAATGTGTGTAATATTTCATGTTATCTAAGATAACACCTTTGATCATCATATTGTTGTACTATGAAAGTTAGTTGAATACAGTTTAGTGTATATTAACAGTCGTACAGACCTTGTTGTATAAATACACATAAAATTACAGAATACTTGTTGACTTTATGCTTTTTTATCAATAAAGCTTTTATATTTGTCAAACATGTTCTATTTTGTCTTTAATAAAATTATAAGAAAATGTGACTGATGTAAAATTGTGTTATTTAATCACTTGCTACTAGTGGTTCAGTATGTTGCCATAACTAATGTTGACCTAAGTCTTTACCACTCCATTGCTTAAGTATTTGTGCTGATAACCAAGCAGGTGATACGGAATGATAAAAATGTTTTGTGACTGGTAAGTATCTACAACTGTTACCAAAGTATGAGCTACAGATGAAAGTTTCTGTGCAATGTAGCTACTAACTTGTCTTGACAAGTGCAATTCATGAACTTTAGGATTGCAGTAAGTTTTACAATTGGATTTCTTAATCATGGTAAATGAAAGATGGCTCTGCAATCAACATAGCTTATTTCTGTTAAATAGATCAAACAATAATAATAACCTAGTATGTTTAGCTTATAACGAACAATGCAATTGTTGACCAATGTATTGCATGCAAACACAACTTGAAATTTTCTTGAAATATAAATTGTGCGACAGTCAGTGTTTGATTTAAAAATTGGATCAAGACTGCTCATTGAATGTATACATTGTATACTTTAGTTTTGTAATAAATCAAGATGTACTATAGTACAGTAACGGCTTATGTGTATGCTTACCCCAAGAAGCAATTTGCACATTCTCAGTCATGGTATAGTTTGGGATCTAGTGTACATGACGTTCAATAGACGTTAATATGCTAATGATTTGATTTGACCTTTTGCCAATTTATTCCCTTTCTCGTGAGGCTAGCGTGTAACTACATCATACCAAGGACCCATGATCATATACATGAAATGTTGCTAACTAGCTTAATAAGTCGCTCATATAAATAGCGCATTTTAATAAGATATTAAAATATCATGGATTGATGTTATATTAAGAGCTAGCATTGAATAATTTTAACGTCAAAAAAGACTATTTGATATTCACTTCATGCGTCTTTACGCCTCTTTACGGTATCTTACATACTTTAGTATGAAGCTACTATTACAGACAATATTAACAATTTGTGATTATTCTTTTTACTTAAACATGTTACAAATATCATACTATATTAGAATTTGTCGTCTTTCATATCAATCATACAATAATTATTTATTTTAAACAAGTGGGATCTAATTAAAATTAACTTGGAATATCAAAATGTCATTATGTAGTCATTCAGGAGTTGTCGTTCGTTGATTCGTTCGTGCAATAATTAAAAAAAATACTTAACACTTTTTGTAGATTATTTATCAGAAATTAAGAGAATGTCTATCAGATAATTTATGTGAAACCAAAAGTTACGCCGTATCAACGTTGTCTGGCTTTTTTGAATCCAAGATCATAGCAAGTTGCGAAAAAAATGTTTTGAGTAAATTCTGTTTGATATATACGGCGTGACGGGATCCGTGCATTTTATATAATGTTGTTATTATTTTTGCAAGTACTGAATGCTTTGAACAAATTATATTTTATATACACGGGATCCGTGCATTCTATATAAAATTGGTATTATTTGCACAAGAGCTAAATGTTTTGAGCAAAATATGTTTCAAATACACTGGACCCGTGCATTCTATGTAAAATTGGTATTATTTGCGCGAGAAATCAATGCTAAGAGCAAAGTCTGTTTCATATACACGGGATCTACATGTATTTGGTGTTGTTTGCGAAATAACTATTCGTTTTTAGCAAAATCTGTTTCATAGGCACGGGATCCGAGCATTCTATATAAAATTGATGTCATTTGCGCCGAAATTAATTGTTATGAGCAAATAAGTTTCATGTACACGAGATCCATGCATTCTATATAGAATCGGTTTTATTTGCGCCAGAATTGTTTGTTTTGAGCAAGATCTCTTTCATGTACATGGAATCCATGCATTATATATAAAACTGATGTCATTTGCGCTGTTAAATTGTTTGTTTTGAGCAATTAAGTTTCATATACACGGGATCCGTGCATTCTATATAAAATTGGTGTCGTTTGCGCCGGAACTGTTTGTTTTTAGCAAAATCTGTTTCATATGCACGAGATCCGTGCATTCTATATAAAATTGGTGTCGTTTGCGCTGGAACTGTTCTTTTTGAGCAAAATGTGTTACATATACACGGGCTCCGTGCATTCTATATTTAATTGGTGTCGTTTGCGCCGGAACTGTTCTTTTTGAGCAAAATGTGTTACATATTCACGGGCTCCGTGCATTCGATATTAAATTGGTGTCGTTTGCGCCGGAACTGTTTTTTTAGCAAAATCTGTTTCATATGCACGGGATCCGTGCATTCTATATTAAATTTGTGTCGTTTGCGCTGGAACTGTTTGTTTTGAGCAAAATGTGTTACATATACATGGGCTCCGTGCATTCGAAGTAAAATTTGTGTCATTTGCGCCGAAACCGTTTATGTTTAGCAACATATGTTTCATATTTACGGGATCCGTGCATTCTATATTATTATAGATATGCACATAAGCGGATCCAACGGGGAGGGGTGGAGTCAGCGGGCTTCGGAAACCCCCCCCCCCTGGAATTTCCAAAATATACCTGTCTATTGGTGTATTTTTTACTGTTAGTCATTTTTAAGTAGCAGGAAGCAATTTTTCTTAATGCTTTACATAGATTTAATGGTAGCAGGAAGCAATTTTTCTTAATGCTAGACATAGATTTAATGGTTTCATAGTTTTTACTATTTTTATGTTGCATTTATCTGCAAAATGTGTATAATGTGGTTGTGATTCGAAAGTTTGGACACTGTCGCCCTAGAAAAAGATTGGAACCCTCCCCCGATGCATATCATGATATTGTAATTGTACATGACAAGATGTCAAATTGACATAAGTTGAAAATATTCTATGATAAAATTACTATTATTTGCTCTGCAAACTGTTTGTTTGAGTTAAGTCTCTTTCATATACACGGTGTTCGTGAGGAAATTCAGCTAACATGCCCAATACAAGGGCAGATCAGTTCATTTATATATTCACAAAAGTAGTACACCTGCAATTTAGTATTCTAGATTTTTATATTCTGTATTTTATATTCCAAGTACCACGGCAGTAGAAAGAGATTTAAGTACTTAAATGAAACAAATGTGTTTTCCCTGTACAAAAATTCTTCTATAATTATGTTCTGTAAAGATTATGGACTGTCAACATGTACTTACCTTTGTCATAAATTTCACTCAACATTGCAAGAGTACCAGCAGAATCAAAACCACACCGACTTACCTATAATGTATTTCTTTAATAATCTGATAACCCACAATTTCAATATATTTTTCGATTTCTACACCATATGCCATTCAAATGTTACCAAATGACAAGTAGGTCTAGACAAGTTTACAACATATTGGTAATACTGAAAATTGCCTAGTAGTAATTACTACTCTCATTTACAATCCTAGTTACTGTAGTTTTGAGGGCAACACTTGATATACAAATACAATGTAGAAAGTGAACATTTCGACTCTTAATTGCAGTACAATATTTTCTCATCAGTATTACTGAATACGATAAAGAGTGTGCATAATGTACATAGAAATAAAAATGAAATAATGTGTAAATGAAAACATTCATAAAAACAAGTTAATTGGTTTAAATGATTTATTCACAAGCTGCATGTGAAACACAATTAATGACAATGAAACATAATAAGTAATGTATGTAATACAAGTTGATTTAACAATCAAAGGAGCTATAGCAAATACTAAAGTAAATAAAACTAAACACTCTGTAAATTGACCAAAATACCTTTACACAAAAATCAAGCCAGTTGATTCAAAATGGAAATAAATGTATAATAAGTAAGCTAATCATAAAACAAACACAACAAGATTATGATATATATATATGTCAAGGTCATCTGATACAAGCAGGAAAAGAGCTTCATGAGCTGAAACACACTAGGATCTATGTCTGTTAAAACATACTGAAATGAATCCAATCAGTGAATGCAATCAACAAATGATCTGAAACAAACTATGCTTCAAATATGTTATAACTCACGGAAAATGTATCCAGATAAAAACGATATAAGAGCTTCATGAGCTGAAACACAATAAGATTCAATTCAGTTAAAACACACTGAAAATGTATCAGACAGCTGAATTAAACAATAATAGAGTTTAATAAGCCATAACAAACCAGACTCCAGTTTCACAACTTCAGTACAAACTCAATAACAAACTCAAGTGTTTTTTGTCTCTTATTAGCATGTCGATGTAATTGGAATGATTGTCATAGGGTTATCATGATAATGTAAATATATAGAATGTATTGTCATAAAATATCATGGGTTTTATTATAAACATAATGCTACAAACTCAATTTTGAATTGAATCTTAACTCGACAGATCATAAACTAACTCCAATCAATATAATTAAATAACACATAATCCAAACATTTAAGTGAGTTTTACTTTATATGACATGACTTTTAGATATCAATTGGGTTTTCTAATGACACTACATGTGTTGTAACATAGATTAAATAAGTAAAATTAATAATCATAATTTAAAATTGAGTTTGAGTACAAAGGTGAGTTTTTTCGTAAAACTGGGCCAGGTGTCAAGGCTGTTGAAACACACCAGTGATACAAGCAATAATACAAACAATAAAAGAACTTCACAAGAACACACTCGGATTCAGGTCTATTAAAACAAATTAAATGTATCAGAGAGCTGATGCAAGCACTGATGGAGTTCAATAATCTGAACACACACTATGATAAGGTTTAAATCTTAGTGTGTTTCGACTCATTAAGCTCATTCGTGTTAACACACTTTGAAAATGTATAAGCCAGTTGTTGCAAAAAAGGTAAATTAGCTTAAACACACTTAGATTCCAGGCTGATAAAAACACACTAAAACTGAAACCTGGCAGCTGATGCAAACAATAAAAAACTTAATGAGCTTAAACATCCTAGGATTCAAGCTTGCTTTAACACAAAATGTATAATAAACAGTTGATGCATAATATAATAGCCTAATGAGCTTAAACACACTAGGACTCAAGCTTGCTTTAACACAAAATGTATAAACAGTTGATGCTAATAATAAAAAAGCTTACTGAGCTTAAACACACAAGGATTCAAGCTTGCTTTGACACAAAATGTATGAACAGTTGATGCTTATAATAAAAGAGCTTAATGAGCTTAAACACGCTAGACTTCAAGCTTGCTTTAACACAAAATGTATAAACATTAGATGCTTACAATTAAAGAGCTTAATGAGCTTTAACACACTAGGATTCAAGCCTGGCTTAACACAAAATGTAAAAACAGATGATGCTTATAATAAAAGAGCTTAATGAGCTTAAACACACTAGGATTCAAGCCTGCTTTAACACAAAATGTATAAACAGTTGATGCTTATAATAAAAGAGCTTAATGAGCTAAAACACACAAGGATTCAAGCTTGCTTTTACACAAAATGTATTAACATTAAAAGCTTACAATAAAATAACTTAATGAGCTTAAACACACTAGGATTCAAGCCTGCTTTAACACAAAATGTATAAACAGTTGATGCTAATAAAAGAGTTTAATGAGCTTAACCACATAAGGATTCAAGCCTGCTTTAACACAAACTGTATAAACAGTTGATGCTAATAATAAACGAGCCTAATGAGCTTAAACACACTAGGATTCAAGCCTGCTTTAACACAAAATGTATAAACAGTTGATGCTTATAATAAAAGAGCTTAATGAGCTTAAACACTATAGGATTCAAGCCTGACTTTACACAAAATGTTAACACAGATGATGCTTACAATAAAAGAGCTTCATGGAGTGAAACACACTTGGATTCAATGTTGTTTAAACACTGAAAGTGTATAAGATAGCTGATGCTAACAATAAAAGAGCTTAATGAGCTGAAACACACTAAACCTGCAACACTGTTAAAACATCTTGAAAACGTATCCTCCATCCTTTCAGAATTTAATAGATGTAAACATAAATATAAAATTCATGGATTTTTTACACTCCTTCTTTATAAATTATATCTTGTAAACAGGTAGATGTCTCATCACAATGTTTGTTTTCTGTATACTCTCTTTCTAACAGGTAAAGTCATAACTTCAATAAGAGAGACAGTTCACATTTCCACACAAAAAATCCAGCTAGATCATGGAATGAAATATAGCTTTTTTTCCTCAATATTGGTAATCTCAACTAACATGAATTCTTAGATATCTGGAAAAAATTAATACATTACATGAATTTCATAAAATATCAACAATAATTATTGACTTACTAACAATAGGACAATACATCAACCAACATACATAATCTGAGAATGATCTCTTAGACTGTTGTCATTTGTTAAGCGTTTCATGACATTTCGGATTTTCTACCAATATCTTGTGAAACACAATATCTTAGAACAGGTACTGAACTATATCCAAACTTTACATAGGAACATGAAATGGCATTTTTGCGACATGATAATTATAAAGGACATGAAACAATTTTTCTGATACATTGCTACCTCAGACCTTTATAGATGATTTCTAATTTGTAGATTATAATGTAGCTATCCCTGGGAGTAACCGTTATGTAACATTACAGAAATTAAATTGAAATCGGAAGTGTGATTTCAGTATCATATTTCAAACAAGTGTGTGAGACTAAAACTAACATATCTGTTTACATGTATGTGTTCTTGGTCATTCATTTATAAATATTGTATAGAGTACTCACATGTTTATAGGTTCAGTTCTATATTTGACAACACATTCTTTATCTAAACTAAATCATTTTCATTTTCCTTCATTGATCTAAAATAGAAACATTAAAAAATATTAATGAAATAAATTAAATATACTTTTTATTACATAATCAACAACAGAACAGTAAAAGTTATCAAACACAAGGCACAAGTGTAATCGGTATATGATTAATATATCTTCATTGCTAAACAGCTCTCATTCAAACATAGAATAAAGCCTTGATTTCTTTGCTTCAGTATTTGGGAAGCTTTAAACTCCAATGTCATAATGCTACCTCTGAATTTTCAATAAAATCCATACTTATTTTCACATAAAAGATATATTATGAGGTCACCACAAAAAAACTACTGTTGTGCACTGGGTTTTGCCTCATAATGATAGTAAAAAATGAGAATAATTCAAGAGCTTCTATCCGGAGCTATTGTGCTTGTGTTCAGTGGCTATTCTTATATATATAAAGTCCCTCTCAAGGTGAAAGTAATGTTCCTGAAAAGAACGGCAAAATCAGGTCGTGACATGACTGGTGACAGAAGGGAAATTACAGTGTAAGACTGGTGACTGAATGAGTAGTTACAGTCTTAGACTGGTGACTGAGGGAGTAGTTACAGTGTAAGGCTGGTGACTAAGGGAGAAGGTGCAGTGTAAGACTGGTGACAGAGGGAGAATTACAGTGTAAGACTGATGACTGAGGGAGTAGTTACTGTGTAAGACTAGTGACAGAGGGAAAAGTCACAGAGTTAGACTGGTGACAGAGGGAGAAGTAACAGTGTAAGACTGATGACTGAGGGAGTAGTTACTGTGTAAGACTGGTGACAGAGGGAGTAGTTACAGTGTAAACTTGTGACAGAGGGAGTAGTAACAGTGTAAGACTTGTGACTGAGGGAGTAGTTACAGTCTAAGACTGGTGACAGAGGGAGTAGTTACAGTCTAAGACTGGTGACTGAAGGAGAAGGTACAGTGTAAGACTGGTGACTGAAGGAGAATGTACAGTGTTAGACTGGTGACAGAGGGAGTAGTCACAGAGTTAGACTGGTGACAGAGGGAGCAGTA
The DNA here is from genome assembly GCA_025267735.1 of Mactra quadrangularis. Taxonomy (NCBI): domain Eukaryota; kingdom Metazoa; phylum Mollusca; class Bivalvia; order Venerida; family Mactridae; genus Mactra; species Mactra quadrangularis. Next base: position 8,336,600 of record CM046307.1, on the reverse strand, counting down.
ACAGAGTAAGTCTTGTGACAATGGGAGTAGTTACAGTATAAGACTGATGACTGAAGGAGAAGGTACAGTGTAAGACTTGTGACAGAGGGAGTAGTTACAGTGTAAGACTAATGACTGAAGAAGAAGTTACAGTGTAAGACAAATGACAGAGGGAGTAGTTACAGTGTAAGACTGGTAACTGAGGGAGTAGTTACAGTGTAAGACTGGTGACTGAGGGAGTAGTAATAGTGTAAGACTGATGACTTAGGGAGTAGTTACAATGTTAAACTGGTGACAGAGGGAGAAGATAGAGTGTAACACTGGTGACAGAGAGAGTAACAACAGTGTAAGACTGGTGACAGAGGAAGAAGTAACAGTGTAAGACTTGTGACTGAATGAGAAGTTACAGTGTAAGACTTGTGACTGAATGAGAAGTTACAGTGTAAGACTGGTGACAGAGGGAGTAGTAACAGTGTAAGACTGGTGAATGAAGGAGATGTTACAGTGTAAGACAAGTGACTGAAGGAGAAGGTACAGTGTTAGACTGGTGACAGAGCGAGTAGTTACAGTGTAAGACTGGTGACTGAGGGAGTAGTCACAGTGTAAGACTGGTGACTGAAGGAGTAGTAACAGTGTAAGACATATGACTGAGGGAGCAGTTACTGTGTAAGACTGGTGACTGAGAGAGTAGTTACAGTGTAAGACTGGTGACAGAGGGAGTAGTTACAGTGTAAGACAGGTGACTGAATGAGTAGTAACAGTGTAAGACTGTTGACAGGGGGAGTGGTAACAGTGTAAGACTTGTGACCGAGGGAGTAGTAACAGTGTACGAATTGTGACTGAAGGAGAAGTTAAAGTGTTAGACTGGTGACTGAAGGAGATCCAACAGTGTAAGACAAGTGACTGAAGGAGAAGGTACAGTGTTAGAATGGTGACAGAGCGAGTAGTTACAGTGTAAGACTGGTGACTGAGGGAGTAGTCACAGTGTAAGACTGGTGACTGAAGGAGTAGTAACAGTGTAAGACATATGACTGAGGGAGCAGTTACTGTGTAAGACTGGTGACTGAGAGAGTAGTTACAGTGTAAGACTGGTGACAGAGGGAGTAGTTACAGTGTAAGACAGGTGACTGAATGAGTAGTAACAGTGTAAGACTGTTGACAGGGGGAGTGGTAACAGTGTAAGACTTGTGACCGAGGGAGTAGTAACAGTGTAAGACTTGTGACTGAAGGAGAAGTTAAAGTGTTAGACTGGTGACTGAAGGAGATCCAACAGTGTAAGACAAGTGACTGAAGGAGAAGGTACAGTGTTAGAATGGTGACAGAGCGAGTAGTTACAGTGTAAGACTGGTGACTGAGGGATTAGTTACAGTGTAAGACTGGTGACAGAGGGAGTAGTTACAGTCTAAGACTGGTGACTGAAGGAGAAGGTACAGTGTAAGACTGGTGACAGAAAAAGAATGTACAGTGTAAGACTGGTGAAAGAGGGAGTAGTCACAAAGTAGGCTGGTGACAGAGGGAGTAGTAACAGAGTAGGCTTGTGACAGAGGGAGTAGTTACAGTGTAAGACTGATGACTGAAGGAGAAGGTACAGTGTAAGACTTGTGACAGAGGGAGTAGTTACAGTGTAAGACTGATGACTGAAGAAGAAGGTACAGTGTAAGACTGGTGACTGAGGGAGTAGTTACAGTCTTAGTCTGGTGACAGAGGGTGTAGTAACAGTGTAAGACAAATGAATGAGGGAGTAGTTACAGTGTAAGACTTGTGACTGAAGGAGAAGGTACAGTGTTAGAATGGTGACGGAGGGATGAGTTACAGTGTAAGACTGGTGACTGTTGGAGAGGTTAAGGTGTAAGACTGGTGACAGAGGGAGTAGTTACAGTGTTAGACTGGTGACTGAGGGATGAGTGACAGTGTAAGACTGGTGACTGTTGGAGAGGTTAAGGTGTAAGACTGGTGACTGAAGGAGATGTTACAGTGTAAAACTTGTGACTGAAGGAGTAGTTACAGTGTAAGACTGGTAACACAGATAGTAGTTAAAGTGTAAGACTGGTGACAGAGGGAGAACTTACAGTGTTAGACTAGTGACAGAGGGAGTAGTTACAGTGTTAGACTTGTGACAGAGGGAGTAGTAAAAGTGAAAGACTGGTGACAGAGGGAGTATTTACAGTGTAAGACTGGTGACAGAGGGAGTAGTTACAGTGTAAGACTGGTGACAGAGGGAGTAGTTACAATGTAAGACTAATGACTGAAGGAGATGTTACAGTGTATGACTGGAAAGTAAGGGAGTAGTAACAGTCTAAGACCGGTGACAGAGGGAGTAGTTACAGTGTTAGACTGGTGACAGAGGGAGTAGTTACAGTCTTAGACTGGTGACAGAGGGAGTAGTTACAGTGTAAGACTGGTGACAGGAGAGTAGTAACAGTGTAAGACTTGTGACTGAAGGAGAAGTTACAGTGTTAGACTGGTGACAGAGGGAGTAGTTACAGTCTAAGACTGGTGACAGAGGGAGTAGTAACAGTGTAAGACTGGTGACAGAGGGAGTAGTTACAGTGTTAGACTGGTGACAGAGGGATGAGTTACAGTGTTAGACTGTTGACTGAGGGAGTAGTTACAGTGTAAGACTGGTGACAGAGGGAGTAGTCACAGTCTAAGACTGGTGACTGAAGGAGAAGGTACAGTGTAAGACTGGTGACAGAGGGAGTAGTAACAGTGTAAGACATATGACTGAGGGAGTAGTTACTGTGTAAGACTGGTGACTGAGAGAGTAGTTACAGTGTAAGACTGGTGACAGAGGGAGTAGTTACAGTGTAAGACAGGTGACTGAATGAGTAGTAACAGTGTAAGACTGTTGACAGGGGGAGTGGTAACAGTGTAAGACTTGTGACAGAGGGAGTAGTAACAGTGTAAGACTTGTGACTGAAGGAGAACTTAAAGTGTTAGACTGGTGACTGAAGGAGATCCAACAGTGTAAGACAAGTGACTGAAGGAGAAGGTACAGTGTTAGAATGGTGACAGAGCGAGTAGTTACAGTGTAAGACTGGTGAGTGAGGGATTAGTTACAGTGTAAGACTGGTAACAGAGGGAGTAGTTACAGTCTAAGACTGGTGACTGAAGGAGAAGGTACAGTGTAAGACTGGTGACTGAAGGATAATGTACAGTGTAAGACTGGTGACAGAGGGAATAGTCACAAAGTAGGCTGGTGACAGAGGGAGTAGTAACAGAGTAAGACTTGTGACAGAGGGAGTAGTTACAGTGTAAGACTGATGACTGAAGAAGAAGGTACAGTGTAAGACTTGTGACAGAGGGAGTAGTAACAGTGTAAGACTGATGACTGAAGAAGAAGGTACAGAGTAAGACTGGTGACAGAGGGAGTAGTTACAGTGTAAGACTGGTGACTGTTGGAGAGGTTAAGGTGTAAGACTGGTGACAGAGGGAGTAGTTACAGTGTTAGACTGGTGACTGAGGGATGAGTTACAGTGTAAGACTGGTGACTGTAGGAGAGGTTAAGGTGTAAGACTGGTGACTGAAGGAGATGTTACAGTGTCAAACTTGTGACTGAAGGAGTAGTTACAGTGTAAGACTGGTAACACTGGGAGTAGTTAAAGTGTAAGACTGGTGACAGAGGGAGAACTTACAGTGTTAGACTAGTGCAAAGGGAGTAGTAACAGTGTTAGACTTGTGACAGAGGGAGTAGTAAAAGTGAAAGACTGGTGACAGAGGGAGTATTTACAGTGTAAGACTGGTGACAGAGGGAGTAGTTACAGTGTAAGACTGGTGACAGAGGGAGTAGTTACAATGTAAGACTAGTGACTGACGGAGATGTTACAGTGTATGACTGGAAACTAAGGGAGTAGTTACAGTCTAAGACTGGTGACAGAGGGAGTAGTTATAGTGTTAGACTGGTGACAGAGGGAGTAGTTACAGTCTTAGACTGGTAACAGAGGGAGTAGTTACAGTGTAAGACTGGTGACAGAGGGAGTAGTAACAGTGTAAGACTTGTGACTGAAGGAGAAGTTACAGTGTTAGACTGGTGACAGAGGGAGTAGTTATAGTCTAAGACTGGTGACAGAGGGAGTAGTAACAGTGTAAGACTGGTGACAGAGGGAGTAGTTACAGTGTTAGACTGGTGACAGAGGGATGAGTTACAGTGTTAGACTGTTGACTGAGGGAGTAGTTACAGTGTTAGACTGGTGACAGAGGGAGAAGTTAAGGTGTACGGCTGGTGACTGAAGGAGATGTTACAGTGTAAGACTGGTGACAGAGAAAGTATTTACAGTGTAAGACTGGTGACAGAGGGAGAAGTTACAGTGTGAGACTGGTGACAGTGGGAGTAGTTACAGTGTATGACAGGTGATATAGGGAGTAGTAACAGTAAAAGAGTAAAGACAGATAATGTATGTATAATGTATGACTGTTAACACAGGGATGGTACAGTGTCAGACATTAGACAAAGGTGAAGTACAGGGTCAGACAAGTGACATAGGGAGGAGGTACATTGTCAGACTGGTAACAAATGGAGTATGTACAGTGAAAGACCTATGACAGGAGAGTAAGTGCAGAGTGAGTCTAGAAACCAAGTGAGTAGGTGCAGTGTCACGCTTTTGACAGAGGAAGTAGGTACAGTGAAATTCTAGTGACAAACAGAGAAGGTGCAGTGTCACACTAGTTACAGAGGGTGTAGGTACAGTGTCACACTGGGGACAAAGAGAGAAATTACAGTGTCATATAGGTGACAGAGGACTTATGTACAATGGACGACAGGTGACAGAAAAAGTTAGTACATTGTCAGACTGGCGGCAGAGGGAGTTGGGGCAGTGTCAGACTGGTGGCAAAGGGGGTAGGTACAGTGAAATTCTAGTGACAAAGGGAGAAGGCGCAGTGTCACGCTGGCAAAAGAGGGAGAAGGTGCAGTGTCACACTAGCGACAGAGGGTGTAGGTGCAGTGTCACACGCAGTGTCATGCTGGCAATAGAGGGAGAAGGTGCAGTGTCACACTAGCGACAGAGGGTGAAGGTGCAGTGTCACACTGGCGACAGAGGGTGTTGGTGCAGTGTCACACTGGCGACAGAGGGTGTTGGTGCAGTGTCAGACTGGTGGCAGAGGGTGTAGGTGCAGTGTCACACTTGTGATAGAGGGAGAAGGTGCAGTGTCACACTGGTGACAGAGGGTGAAGGTGCAGTGTCACACTGGCGACAGAGGGAGAAGGTGCAGTGTCACACTGGTGACAGAGGAAGTAGTTACAGTGAAATTCAGTGACAAAGGACGAAGGTGCAGTGTCACACTGGTGACAGAGGGAGTAGGTACAGTATCACACTGGGGACAGAGAGAGAAATTACATTGTCAGACTGGTGGCATAGGGAGTTGGTGGAGTATCAGACTGGTGGCAAAGGGAGTAGGTACAGTGTAGACTGGTAACACTGGGGAGGTACAGTGTTAGACAGGTGACAAAGGGATTAGCTACAATGTCAGACTGGTAACACAGGGGGAGGTACAGTGCAACACTAGTGACACAGGGGAGGTGCAGTGTAAGACAGGTGACAAAGGGTTAGGTACATTGTAAGACTGGTGACACAGGGGAGGTACCATGTAAGACATGTGACAAAGGGATTTAAATAAAGTGTAAGACAGGTGACAAAGGGGTTAGGTTCAGTGTTATACAGGTGACACAGGATAGATACAGTGTAAGACAGGTGACAAAGGGGTTAGGTAATGTGTCAGACTGGTGACTGAGAGAGAAGTTACAGTGTCAGATTGGTGACAGAAGTAATTAGGTACTGTGTCAGACTGGTGACAGAGGCAGTAGGTACAGTGTAAGACTAGTGGCAGAGGGAGTAGGTGCAGTTTAAGACTGGTGACAAAGGGAGTAGGTACAGAGTATGAGTGATGACAGAGGGAGTATGTACAGATTAAAACTGGTGACAGAGGGAGTAGGTACCAGGGTATTGGCCAATTAATTGCTCTGAACAATAATTGTTAATTAATTACTGTGTGAAAAACAATGGTAATTGTAATTAATCATTTATCAATTACTTCATGATACATTTGCATATGTTTCATTAAATGCGACTTAGTTTCCAAACTGGCCCTCTGTTCATAGCAATGTAATGAATATCAGAGGTGTTGGCAGTCAAGTATTGATGAAAAAAAGACAGAAGGACAGGCTAACAAGATCCTAAAAGCTCACCCCCAGCTAACACTAAGGTGAGCTAGATAATGCTTTGGTATAAAAGAATGCTGCAACAATTTAAGTTGCGGGTGGATTGACTTTAAGACTGTGACAGGCAGAGGAAGCATTCAAGTTTTATACTGAGAAAGACACTCAGGAAGAGTGTGATGTAGTAGAGCCATTTAAATGTTAACATAAATACATTAATGAAGTACTAGGAAAAATAAATATATATACCCTCACTGAATATTTTCTTAGTGTTTTCCATTGTGCATGACCAGTATGCTTAACACATAAAATCTGTAAAGTTGCTATAAAAAAAGATCACAAATATTAAAACTTATTGCAATGATAATATGAGTAGGAATTACAATAGGATTTAATTGCATGCTTTTCAGCAACAATGTGTAAAAAATACTAGTTTGTACTGCATGAACATAAGTGCAAAACCAATAAACTTATAATAAGTTCATAATTAAATCTATAAATAAATGAAGGCGTCAAATTTCTTTAATGGTATGATGACTAGAATTGTCACGTTTTACAGAATGTAATATCATCCATTGTCCAGGGCAACAACTTTTTTAGTTCAGATAATCAAAAATTTCTCTTGGACAACAAGTACAATAAAATATATGCCAGGTGGTAAAAAGGCACTAAAGACAACCACTTTTGAGATCCTAAAATCACAGCGCTTATCCATGGTTCTTTGAAAACAATTATTAAAAGAATATTAACTTTCGAAGTGTTGCAGTCATAGTAAGAATTATGTCATATGATCTTCCAAGTTATTTGTAATACATCAGACCACCAATCCAGATGACTCTGTTTAGAGTCAAAGCCTAGATGCTGAATCTCTATTCTATAAACCATGTTCTACTGCTAGTATGTGAACAGAGCTTCATACTGGACACTAATAAAACCTTGAACGTTCCATTACAATATGCTTCTTTGCATCTGTATTCATTATAAAAAAGATCACAAAGTAAGCCTAACCTGATTCATACACTCCATGCATTTTGGGCAGCTCTCTAAAGCAGTCACAAAATATCCAGTCAAATTTAAGTGTTCAGAATAGATAATTGCTAAGACGCATGGTCCTTTTGCTGGTAAAACAGGTGACAAATTCAACCTAAACTATACTGGGTAATATAAAGGTTACCTGACCATTCAAACACATAATACAGCTGACCATTATCAATTCATTTCATCACAACATTAAACTATGAAACAATTTTGTTTCACAGAATCATCCATGGTGTCTGTAAAAAAGGACATAAATTAATCCTTACAATGTACATCATATCCATAAAGTGTATGTGTAAAAGATGATTAGCTGATCAGCACAATTAAGCATAATTGTCATAACTTGCATTAACAGAGAATTAAACCCAGTCCTTTGTTGCCCGACATTTGGCATTGTCTGACAGTCCTGACCACAGTTAGCTAACTCGTTAATACACTTATCTATATATGATAAATAGAAGGTATACATCTTAATGAAAATCCTCAGACTACCTCATACCAACTGTCATATTTTATGGGACACATAACGCTTTTCTTATTCCTAGTCATATTATTAAAGCTATGTTATTAATTTTATCAACAGGACTATCATATGTTTTATCCCCACAAAAATCCATGATATTAAAAAAATATTCCAGGAAGTTTCATCAAAGAGAGTGCAAAATGGTCGAGCTACCAGTGGCAACATATCAAATCTATTAAAATGTATTTTTGTTCATAGAAAACATTTATCAAGTAACAATGCCTGTTCATAGATCATATGAAAAACTTACAATCAAACAATTTGTTCTATAAAACATCAGCCTTTTTCATAAAAAACTCATCCTTGTGTTTGTAACAGGTTTTTGTTTACATCCAGTAGAATATGGTGCAAAAGTTATTAAATACACTGCTAAGTGTTAAAGTTAAAGTTAAAAGTGCCGTTTTAAGTCTGCTTCCATCTACATGTTCAGCCGACTTTACAAATCTTGTACGATAACTGATAATCTTGTACGGTCACTGAAATCACCCTCAGGCAGGCGATCCCTCACAGTACCCATTTACACCTGGGTGGAGTGGAACAATTGTAGGTTAATTTCTTGCTCAAGGAAATTAGCAGTGCCCCCAGATCGAACCCGGGACCTCTTGATCCCTAAGCGCGTCCTACCACTGGACTACTGCTCCTACATTTTATAAGCGTGCTTGTGTTCAGTGGCAGAAAATACTACAATAACTTTTTGCAAGGTCTACACCAAATGCCTAGGTATGAGAAAAAAACTGTTGATGATTCCAATGTAGGGCTTTCACTATAATGAAAAGAGCTTTTGATAAAGTTAACATGACTGCGGACAAGTTACACACTCCCCATCATAACCAAGCAGTAATGTGTCTATAATTCCATAATTATAATGTTAAGTCATATTCACCAACGCTGGCAATCCCATCTGGGTGCTATATGACACAAGATAATTCTTCTAGTAGTCCGGCCTCCAGGAAAGGAAGCAGGGAGTGCTTCAAACTCCTCCCAATCATTGCGTCAAGCTTTGCTACTTCATCACTGCCAACACATAAATCATAAGACACTAGTGATACCGTCTATTTATAGAATACCCTAACTCCTAACAGTGCTTATGTCACGCTTGTTATTTTTACAAATTATTAATTAAAACTATTTTTTATCTTCATGTACTTTGAACATCATAAAGACTACAAGAAGACTCAATTTTTAGAGAAAATTGAAGTGTAACAGAAAAGATGAACAAAAAATATTCAGCTCTCTGAGGGACAAATTTACTTGTGGTGGCAGTGGTTATTGATTTAACAAAGGGAACCGCTGCGGGGAGTTAGGGAGTTTGTGTTTAGAACAGCAAAAATAGGCGTCGCCTCCAGGTGTCAGGAGGTTTGCACAGGTTTTTTGGTACCTGAATGTAGTGCGGGGAGTTAGGGAGTGCTTAGAACAGGACTGATCTAACAGCCTCACTAACTGCCTAAATTCTGTTTTGAACCACATTGTTGAAAATGTTTATCAACTACAGTACTGCATATTTCACACTGCACAAAGGCAACAGATTCTGAAAGTAAATTACTAGATTTTCATCCAAATTTTTGATGGGTGGGTGAGTGGATGGATGTATTTTTGGTATTTGATCTTGGTATGAACAGCCCTTTATAAAAAAATTCAGGCAATAATATCACTAAAAGATCTGCCTATGTTGAATTTTCGAGGCACTAAGATACATCATACTTATCTTTGACGGTTTTAACACCATTTCAACATCTTTAATTTGTATTGTAAACATTTCACACATTCAGTTTCAGACGACGCTCGTTTATGAACAAATATAAGCGTCTTGTCGACAATGAATTGCTGATTCGCGCTTAGGTGTTTTCGTACTGTACCGTTACGTACTGGGCATTCGTAAACATCACAAACAAATTTTGATAAGCATTTCTTGGTCAGAAAGCTTTTGGCTTCTGGAACGGATGGAAATGAAAACCTTAGTATATTTATTTTCTATTGCCATATCGGAGTATTTTTTATCATGGCAAGAATTCATAGTCCTTCATTTCTTATTTATTTTGAATCAAGTACCATACCAAAACAGTGATAATCAAGCTTTTAGAACTCACGTCTACGCAAAACAACACCAAGCAATAAAAGTTTTACTAGTAAAATAACCATAAATGTACGATTACCTATTCATTACTCATCTTCCCTAACGGTTACGTGACGCCATAATGATTATGTGTAGGCCTATAACCAGAGACCCATGGTAGACCTCATGAATGATTTTGTTCCGCTGAAACAGATAAAGTTACAATTTTAGTAGGCCCAGCACGATTTGTGCCACAAATTTCAATATTTCATTAAATTAAATGCAATTTTCTTTGCGCGCTCAGAATGTAACAATTTGGAAAAATGGGTCAAATCACACAAGCAGTTCAATTGATCCACATCAAATGTTTAAAGTATTACACGTATTGCACGAGTGATTTTTTAAGATCAGCCACAATCAAATTATTAAAAAAGTGCATTTCAACAAATCACATACGTAAAATCAATGTTTAAATAGTATGCCTTACCTTTTATAGCATAAACAGCAATCATTCAAAATGGCGTTGATTTTACGCGGAAAAAAGTTAATGTCACGTGGTTAATATCATGCTCATCCGGAGCCCTCGGAAGTTTTCCTTATTTCTATACCTACTGCCGAGATTTTCCCATCTCTCTACTGAATCATACCTCGTGATAAATGCATTTAGTTACTAGCTGACCACCTTAATTATCACGGTAAGTATTCATTTTACTTATTAAAGTCCTTATATCAAAGACTAATACTGCAAACATTTTAAGTAAAATCAAACATTTCACAGGTACAACTGTGCGGTACATTATTTCGTATGACTCTTTGCGTAAGGATTCGCTATTGTTTTTTTTCCGAAGCTAATTTTGTGCATGTTTAAAAATTGACAAGGATCGCTACGGGTAAACAAGGACTACTACGATTGTTTACGGTTAAAATAAAATACGGAGAGCTATACTGACCAGTACGGGTAGCTAAGTCCGATGCCGGAATTAATCCGTGGCTCTTCCGTGGTCGCCTTCCGTTAATATGCAACCGGGGTGTAAAATCAAACAATTCTCTCGCACAACTGTGTAGTATATTATTTTGTATGACACATTGCGTACATCGATAAAACAAACAATTCTGTTATGATAAACAACCTGTTTTATGCAATTTCCACTCTGTAGATTTCCTGCATTCCAATAGAAACGAAAACTCAACCCGAATATAGAATTTGATTATCAATACGTAAAGTAGTGGATTTGATCGCAAGCTGTTTATGATCATTGTATTTTTCAAACGATTATGAATCATGTGTATTCAACCACAAAATGAATATACCCTTTTTAAAAAAATAAGCACGTTATCAAGCCAAAACTTAGAAGCAAAATTTTTAGAGTTTATTTTGTATATTTTACTTGTTATATTTTAAAATAAAGTTCTGCTGCATGTGTATACGAGTATATATCTACGCCAAGGGACTTAAAGTAACTATACAATCAAGTGATGTTCGCCGACTGATTTTTTGCGAGACGTGGCTTAAACTGCATGCATAAAATTATAACTGGTATATTTTGACAAGAATCACAAAATGTACGCAACTTGATTGGTCCTGCATTCTTATGACCGCAGCAATCTGCGTAAACACATATCCAGTAGACCTCGGTCGTACTGGATCTGTACTTTGTCCCTTTGAGGACACGTCGAGATGAACTTTGTGTCGACCAATCAATGCGTAGCTTTCATCTAGACGAAAACACTATTAATCACATTTTGATTTCGTAATTTCTATTTTTAGACTAAGTTTTGCTTGCTAATTTAACCGCGGTAATATTCACAGGCTGCGATTGGGCGGCTCATTTCAAATTTCGTGACGTAGACGATGTAAACAAGTTACGTATCATAACAATTTCGTCATGAATATTATGATGAGAAAAGGTCACCTGAACGTGACCTTCGTTTGGAAAAGGCCAGATCTACATTAGCGAGTATGCGAGCGGTAAAATTGTAGATCGGGTTTTAATCAGATTGTGACCGCAGCATATACATGTAGATTTAAAAGCACAAAATTCATCATTACATTGATAATATAATTATAGGCACGGCCTATAATTGATGGCAAGGACATGCAATTTAATGAATAATGATGTAGTTAGTTTGTCATAGAGCCTATATATATACAGTTAAAACTCCATTTCGCCAATGTCGGCTTCATTCGCCAATATTATCCATTGCTTGTTTTAGTCAAACCTTATCACAATGCAACGAGTGGTAACAGGAACCAGAAGCGTTTCGAACGTGCAAATTTAGTTTTAAAAAATGAGGGTATGTTATCTTCCTTTTAGTTGATTTATGGACGGATCAACGGGAGGTAACTAAAAACCTTAAACATCATTTTGGCCAGTGTACAGAAATTACTCTGTCAAAACTCACGCGATACCTTCATAGTGGAAAAGACACTCGATGTCATATTGAATAGTTCTCTGTAGCAACAACGCATTGAATGACAAAACATATGTATCCACGTTTTAAAGTTGGTACTGTAAAACCAGAGTATGACTTTAAATACATTTATCTCGATATATGCCATTTTAATATCATAGCAATCATTAAGCGAGAAATGATTGAGTCAAATAAATTATACAAAAAGGTATTTCGTCATACACTTGAGAATGATAAACGATAAAAAACTTCAATTATAAAAATATTCACTGACATGTGACACTGTACGGTGAAGTCAAACAAGATGGCGGATGAAATACTAGTTTTGGAGGCCTTCTCAGCCATTTTTGTTAATTTACAAGTAGTTGTAGCAACTGCTTTCCACTGGCCTCCATGATTGTTTAGCCAATGTCTCATGCGTCTTCTAAGCTCTGCCAAATGGCCCAAACATCGAGCGGAATGCTCGGAAGATCAGCTAAGATCTGCTAAAAACTGAAAGGCGTCAAAAAGTCGAGCGGAAAGAGTAGAGTACTCCAAAATTAGCAGACCTTCGTTGTGCAAATAAAAAACCCATTTGTTTCATGTAATATGTTCCGCTAGTCAGGGGTAAACCGGTAGGTATAATTTGCATTCTTTTATATTGAATCAGTTAAATGACACAAAATACGAGTACATGTTCAACTAATCTTGTTTTCATTATTAATGATAATTATTTTGTCCTTATTCAATATGCATTTTTTGTGTTTTCTAAGGATTTAGTTAATGCATTCTAACAGCAATGAGTCTTATACTGATTCCAAGAAGCTAGACATTTTTGTGTTCTAATTTCTGTATTAATGAACAGAACAGAACTTTATGAAACGTGTACTTGGTACATGTCGTGCCTGTTAAGTTACACTATTGAAATTAAAATGTTTAAAATTCAAAACCTCTTGAATTCTACTTGACTTTCGATTTTTTAATTTGTAAGAAAACAGAGTTTTTAGTTACGAAGATTTAAAGCAGACCTGCAGAACAGCTTTATTGAATCAATTTTTTGCTAGCTAAATTGATTGCATTAGCTTTAAGGATTATAGGTAGTGTCAAAATTAACAGTCAAAATGCGCATATGTGATTTTAAATACATTGTACATGCAAACCATCACGCGTTTGTAAATTTGTAAGGTAATGCGGTTTGTGTCCACTATTTTAAACCACGGAGTCCCCTCCAGCCTTCTAAGAAAATGACGACACTTTCCAGGCCCGTAGGAAAGGGGGGCTATGTGGGGGCTTAGCCACTCTAATATTTTCATCAGTTATAGTGATTGAGTATTTTTTTTTAATCTGTCACACTTAGTTGATTGATACATTCGTGCTTTTTCATCAAAATCAAAATTACACGCTAGATCTATTTTAATTAAAACTGCTTAAGATAACCAAAGGTCTTAGTCAGTCTCAAGCCTGAGCGAATTCATGTCAATGCGAGGGTTTTTGTAGCACAAAACTAGACGTATATGATAATTAATTAAGTACTGTTTTCTTTTCCTTGAAATAAATCTGAATAATTAGCCCTCCAATCTGAAAATGATTCATACGTGCCCGCTTTCCGAATGTTTTCGTAACTACTCGGTTATTTCTGTGACTGGAAAATATTCAAGGACAAACCATTTTGTATCTAGACTGTACTTGACTAATCCACCCTGTAACAATTTACTGCAGAACCTTGGGTGCACATAAATCCTCATTTGATGGCTACTCGAGACAGAAGAGCTAAACTTAAGTAAGTCATCGAAGGTTGTCTTTGACACGACATCTGATGGGAGATTACATATGTTTGAAGATATTCTGATGCGACTAAAGAGGATCTCTGCAGACGACAGAAATACTTGTTATATAATACGGATACTTGTTGTATAAAATTTGTCATTCTCGATAAATCTTTGGTCCTTCAGATTGTCAGATTGTCACATACTCATTACTTCATGAATACTTCATCAACATTAACCAATTTCTAGTCAACAATTTTCCGGTGGAAAATCGACATTGTTGCCGAATTTATATTGCTAATTATATATAATAGGGATTTAATGCAACTAATACTGCACGTTGATATACTTTACTGACCAGTTGGAAATTTTAGCGTGATTGAAACCAATGACCGATATTAAGGTCATTTTTTCGCCAAGCTTAATGCAATAGTGCATTTAAAGATTCGGCAAAATTATCAAAATGTATTGCTTAACTTAGTCAGTGGATTCCTGACAACTCATCTTATTGTCATGCGACTTCTTATGAAGCTGCCCGGCTAGTTCAGTTGGTAGCACGCAAGTCTACTGGTCGAGAGGTCGTGAGTTCGATTCCCGGGAGGGGCATACTTTAGTGGAGCTTGGTCATGCAATTATTTCTACGGCCATTCTCCCTCCTATCGATGATTCTTAATCATGTAGGGCAGTTGTCAGTCACTGACGAAAGTATGTGCTTAGTAGTTGGTTAACAGCTGAATCCAGAGATTTAGCCTTTCCAGGAACAGTGAGTAGATTGACTGACCGCCGTTATATGACCTATACAATGTTTTGCTACGGCGTTAAACCCAACAAAAACAAACAAACAAGACTACTTACGTTTGAATCTAGTCTTGAAATAGTCATTCAATCTCTAGTCACTGTTTTGTTTGGAACCATTTTCATTTTCTGATATACAGCATGTAGGTGCTTAGTAAACTTTAAAAGCTTTGATCTTAGCCTAACGGTGACTAGATCGACCCATCGTCGCTATACTGTAACAAAAATATTGGAAAATTTCGAATTGGACCATTAAAATCAAACCAAAGCATAATTTATTTTTGAAAAATGTTTATAAAATTTGGAAAAATGTTAATTTTAAATTGACATTTTTTTGTTTTTACTTCAAACACTATGTCATAACTAGACTCAATATACTAAACTGAGAAATAAAGATAAAACTTTTTAGTACAGCGTAACCCGAGAACATTAACCCTTCAGAAATTCAAAATTCCCCCTAAAATTCGTACGTTTTTCTCTGTCACTTATTGGACGCCCGAATGCAAAACGAATCCGAGGGATCCTTAGCCATATACTATTCAATTATTTGTTTTGGTCCCAAGGGTGTTCACATCTACCAGGTTTTACAGTATCATCATATTTTGTTACAAAGCCTTATTAATCCAACAATTCCGACGTACAACAGTTATTTTGTATCATTAAGAAAGTTGCTCATTTGTCTTCTAGCCTGTCTCCTACATGATAGGATTATTATATAATCCAATGTGACAATTTTACAATGACAGAGTTATCCCGTGGGAACTTAATTATACAAATTGTCTTCAGAAATAGTTAGTAGTATAATGAAGTGATAACATACGTACATTATTCATTGAAAAATCATTATCCGGTCAATGCCGGGTACTTTAAGACACTCAAACAGACTTTTATTCATGATGTGTGGGGGTGTGTTTGTGGTGTGCGTGGGGTGTGTGCGGGGATTGGGTGTGCGTGTGTGAGTGTGGGGATGTGGGAGTGTGAGAGTGTGTGTGTTTAATTCATTATTGTGTGTGTATTTTGTTTAATGCTTTTACATGTATATATGTTGTTTACATTGTTTTGCATTGTTGTTAGATGACCTTCTGGTAGATAAGCCTTGCGCTTAAGGAGTTCTCATCTTTAAATAAAGACATTATTATTATTATTATCATTATTATTATTATTATTATTATTATTATTATTATTATTATTATTATTATTATTATTATTATTATTATTATTATTATTATAAATTTGTTTCAAATGCACATTTGCACTTGTATTTCCACACGGCTAACTCAGTCAGTGGCATACCTCGTGGAGTTTGGTCATGAAATCATTTGTACGGCTATTCTCCATTCTATACCAATGATTCTAAATCAGTGTCAGTCACTGACGGATGTATACATCTTATAATCTAGATAGTTTGTCTTTATAAAGAACGCTGAGTTGGTTAACTGGCCGCTATAATGTGATCTATGCAGTATGTTGCAACAGCGATAAACCCAAAGAAAAATACATTTGCACCAGTTAAGTACCTGTGAATGTCTTGGTTTGTTGACCGCGGTCAACAAGGAGTTCAACCTAAGGATCTATGGAGAAACTGAGGGAAATGGAATAACCTTTTAAACTCTCGGCGTTTCCGCCGAAAGTTTTAAGATATGCCACAAATCGAAAACTATCGACGAAAATGCCTGGCCAGTTTAACGTGCGGAGGGAATCCGAGTGATACACGTGTCTCTGATTTACTACGCAGTCAATTTCAGGCGATGATAAAGTTCCGTCATCTGACTCGATTAGTGACAAGTGCTTACTTATATTGATAAGCGTGTGGAAGGGGCGTAGTCAAATATATTGATTTGAACTGGAAATCTAATAATTGAATCTAATGTGTAAGGAGTACTTTTGTAATCATTAGTATGAATTTGTTAGGTTTCAATGTGCACGAAAGTCTTTCTGTATTTTAATACTTTGATTGACTAGTCTTTACATCCTGGTAGTCCTGGTTTCGTTGAAATTGTTTAATACAACTGGGGGTTATTTATAGACAAACAATGGGACTCAACTTTGACAAAAGATCTATTTAGTCTTTATATTCTATATGAACGGTCGTGACCAATAAAAAATACACCACATATATTTTTCGAAATGTTTTTTTCGGCGGCATACGTTGAGTCGGTCGGTAAAGGGCAAACAAACTTAATTATAATTTATGCCTCATGCAATGTCGCATACACGATGAATACATTTGTGTTGTACACATAACTAGAAATAAGGGAAGGGTGCCAATATGCCTATAAGAATCAATTTTCATAGGTAATGTTGCATGTATTATAATTAAGAGAATGTAAGAATATTTAAAAATCCTTGAATTCGTATACATTTGTATTCTACGCACTAACATTTTTGAAATGTTTATTTCCTTGATTTAAATGGTGATTAATTCAAGAACTTGTATTCAATACTGTCTGAGACTGGGTTATGAGATTACTTACAATGTCATAAGTATTCGCGAGTTTTTATCCTGCTGAAAGCTCTTTTATGAAACCTTATCTAATTTTTCGTCTGCAAGAAAGTAAGTAACTACTTAATGTGTTCATCATTTTTCATATTTAAAAAAATGAAAACATCGTCTCGACTGAGATACATTTTTTTAATATATAATTTCTATGCAGTTTCTTAGTTAAGTAATAACTCTTGTCAGACCCATGACCGGAACCGGAAGCTGTGTGGAATCCATTATTTTCTTGACAATAAATATAGAAATCTAAATTAATGAATGGATGAGAAGTTCTCACAAAATAAAGTGCGAAGAAGGGATTGATGATTGTTATTTAATATAAATGCCTGTTTCACAACTACAAAAGTCATTGTCCTGTACAGAGTGTCAATCAATGGTTGTTTTATACGAATCGTCGCTGAAATCTCGAAAAGTCAATGACCTACAAAATGTCAACCCAGGTATTTTTATTTGAATCGTTTATAAATTGTATTTATAATTGTTTTTGTGTGTTTTTACTGGGTTTACCGCCGTATCAACACAATTTAGGTCATTTTACGGCGTCCAGCGAACCTAACCTAGCTTTCCAGGACCCTTGTCTCTAACCAGTACTCACCTACCCTTCTACAAGGCCGGAAACTTCTCCATATTATCTAATCAGATGAGGAAAATCGACATTATTGTCAAATTTTCATGGAAGGGTATAACCTCCCTGGGTGGGATTCGAACCCGCACCCCCTCAGGCACGATATTCCAAAATCCCGGCGCGCTACCAACTGCGCTATCGACCCGGGTTTTATTGTTCAAAGTACATAAAAATAAAACATAATAGTTTAATTAACAATTTGTAAAAATAACGAAATTACTGCGGTGTTTTCATGGCGACCGCCACTTTTTGTCACATGGTCACGTGATTTATGTTTTGGCAGTGGTAAGTAGCAAAGTGTGAAGTAATCACTGTGAGAAGTTTGCTTCAGAGTATGGTAATGATTGCTTTCTTCAGCCATTTTCTTTCATGTTGCAAGATCGAGTAAGACAGTTTTCAGTCAGTGGCAATGGTGTGCGATTTGTACTAATACTTATTAAAAGTATCCAGAGATGTTTTCCACGAGCAATTTGTAAGTTGGCGTATAATTAACTGACATGTTGTAGGAAAAGCGCTCATTAGCAACTTCTTGTTTTTTTTTTGAAGAAAAATACTGTGATAAATAAATCCTAATTCTCGCATAGAATCAGAATATTTTCAAACCAGTTAGAATATATTTCATGTTAGTAATTCTATGATAAATTGACTGTACCAAGTTGCACGACAAAGCAGAATTCTGCACGATAAATAGGCACAACGAGACAAAAGGACCTGCAGCCTGTTCAATCACCCCAAACGTTCCAAAACGTTCCATAATATTAGGGTCGAAACAACTCAACCCAAAGACAACTCAACCCGAGACAATTCAACGCCCTACTAACGGGTTGAGTTGTCCCAACTTTGGGTTGGGTTATCCACGGGTTGAGCCGTCTTTGGGTTGAGTTCTCCCGTATCCATAACAGTTTGCTAACAGTAGTTACTGAACACGCTGCTGCATTCACAGTCTGTATTCTGTGTTGATATTTGCAAAATATTTAATAAATGCAATTTGTAAGCATTTATCTTTAACCTATGGAATTATATAATATATACTTGAAGTAGTTTTGATAATATATCGCCGTGAAATTTGGCGTCAAATGTTTCATTTAAAATTTATTATAATTGAAACTTGTAAATTTTAGATTTTTATCATCCGACATCTAGCCGACAAATAATTTAAAATACTCAAATAGCTTACAGATATATACTCAATTTTCCTGTCAACATTTTAAAAAATATAATTGATTTAGGGAAAGAATTTATTATTTGACAGCACTCCCTTCTAACTAATCAATGTTGTTTTATGCACAATAATCATTTTTGATGATTTTGGTTGAAAACAGAGAACTGTTTGTTTTGTTTGGTTTCGTCTGCTTCTGTCTTATGTCCAGGGACGGATCCAGGGTTTTTTCTATGGGTGTCCGAATTTCTTTAGAGGGGGGTCCAACTGGGTACGGACCCCCCTGACCCCCCCGCTAGATCCATCTATGATGTCCCTTTCCAAACAGTCATAGGTCATAGCCATTGTCTCTGAGAAGCACACGTACGGGGCTCCCATCTTCTGTAACCAACTGTCCACTTCCTTGATAGTTTTTTAGAGTTATGGAGTTATTAAATAATTAAAGTAAGAATATTGAACAATGCCAGTAGGACATGAGCCAAGTCCCTGTTTCCGCCTTGGACAGTAGACAAGTGCAACAACTTGACGGCTGAAAAGTGGCTGGGCAAAACTTCTACTTTTATCACTTCACCATAAATGTATCTTATCCACTCTACCGATTCATATCACGGGTCACATTCAGCTGACCTTTGCTTTTATAATATTCAAGACGAAATAATGTTGTTCAGTAACTTGTTTACATTGTCTACGTCACGTTATTTGAAAGTGCCGTCCAATCAAATCATGTGAATAACACCATCGTTAAACTTGCTTGCAAACCTCCATCCAAAGTAAAATTAACACATTTATCAAGATGTTATTCTTAGATGAAAGCTACGCATTGATTGGTGGACACAAAGGTCATCTCGACGTGACACTTAGAGCGACCCAAAAAGATCTAAAGCATCTGTTTCAGAGATTGGTCACAATTTGAAGAAAACATTTTATAAAATGTTTACATTAACAACTGCATCAACGCGCATTGTTGAATGTCACTAAAGAAATTGAAACATGACAAAAGCTCAGTCATTGTTTTAAAGACATAAGAACTAAGAAACAAGGATGGACGTACTTTGTTATGTTCATGATACATCAATCACTCGACTTTGTCAATACATTGACCATGTAAACACAATATCTACAACGTTACATCCATTTATCATGTCTGGAAGTAAATAGATATGTTTATATTTCATTAAGTATTTGTTTACATTCTAAGAAAACATATATAACAATTAAGGACTATGAATGATCAGTTGGTCACGTGATAAGAATACATATAGCCAAACACTGGACTGTTTGTCTTTGTGCAAAATGTGTTTTGTTTTATAATACTTATATTCACTTCTCTATATTCTTTTAAAGGGATTAGTGGGCAAAATTTTCGGTTCCAATTTTCCTGGTTCTGCATTATATTTTTTATAATTGTGATTGAAACAGACAAAGTGATATATTACTTGGCAAAATATTTGTATATTTTCTCTTTATATTTGGGGGGTTTCCTATCTAGACCCACGTGGGTCAGGTTAGCTAAAATTAATTAGTGTTAAAATATGCATTTACTGATGAGAAGATACTAGAGCTTGTAATTGTGCAACATCAGTATAATTCTATTAAAAAGATATCCTAACGGCCTAAGAATGTTGAAAAGACAAGAAGCGACAAATGAAAATGCTTAATTTTAGCAAATACGATATATATATAACAAATCTATAAATAGCTAGGTGATTCCCTCAGTATCCTACTTTCGTTTTCAACAATGTGTATGCCACATGTATGTTTTAATTCGTTCAGTTGAATGTTATAAGTGACAAATGTTATTATTAAGTGATTTCTTACATTCTTAATACTGTTTTAAAGACTAAACTTGGTTCTATACTTTTGGCACAGTCATTTGCCTGTATATCCCTTGAAATTATATCGTTGCAAACAGGCTTTCGACGAATCATCACTCTGTCGTAGTCTGGATGTAAACTGTCCTAGTGTAAGTTATCTTGGTTCAATTGTTGTTGCAATTTTTAAGTGTAAGACTATAAAATAGACAAATTTTGTCTTGATAGAATTATTTCTCATAGACACTATATGACTAATGTAAATAGAGGGGCAATAAGACTTTCCATTACATAAAAGTACATAGTATACATCAGATAATATAGATGTTATATTGATATTAATTTAATAAATGTACATTTTGTGTATCCTTACAGATATAACAAACTACCAATTTACTGAACAAGAAATATTGCTGTAATGAATAAAAAATATCTAAATCATTCACTGTGAAATTATTCAAACTTTGACAGTTGAGAAAAAAATGGACTTTAATACAGATGTTATACTAATAATATAAATGCACATTTTGTGTATTCTAACAGATGTATGAAAATACCAATTTACTGAACATGATATATTGTTGTATTGAATATTATATATTCTGAAATTAAAGTATAACCTTATAAATCCGTACAAACTTTGTATACTGAACAAACAGTTGCTCAATACGTGTGACTTAGTAGATTAGAATGTTGATACCCGTTTTTTTATATTTATAATTTATATTAATAAAAAATCATGAATATGCATGTATTCATATAGTTCCCATAACCGGACGAGTACAAAATTTAAGGTACAAAAATATGCCATATTTACAAAAAATTATTTATCAGTATTTACATGTTCTGATATAATTTTGTACACGAAATAAACAATTACAAACAGATAAAGCAATGTTACTTGGTTTTGATTTACGCCTGTACAAATGATTATCTTAAGTTTTCAAAGCAGAATACAATGCATATAGCGGACAGAAATGCTAGTCTGTTATACGTGACATCATGACATTAGCTTCCTATATTTTACATTTTGTGAATTATCTTCAGAATAGAATGTCTAGACACGTGGTTTCACTGTCATGGTTAGAATGTTGAAAATAATCTGATATATTTTGAAATAGTAATGTATTTCATGACAGATAGTGATAATGCAGTGTGAATCTATATCTCACGATGTCTTGTATGACAAAATAATTATTTTGTAGAGATATGATAGATAGAATCAGTTGAATGCATAATTTAAAACATAGATAATGGTTGTTTGTTTGCATTTATGTTGTATATAGAATTACTTTAACTGTATATGTGCGCCTTTTTACTTGGTAAATATATCTCTCAAAGTATTTGTTAATTTTATGTGTAGGCATTAAGTATACATGTAATCCGTTTTTTTCCTCAACTGTCAAAGTTTGAATAATTTCACGGTGATTGAATACACTCTATCACAATATCACGAATGTTAGTCGAAGGACACGAAGTCACCGTGAAATTATTCATGTTTTGACAGTTGAGAAAAATCGAACTATTCTTTGAACTCTAATGCTAATGCTAGTTATACAAGAGAAATATAATGAAATACTGCTATATTGCCGTTTAAACCACACCAATGTACTCTGAATAAACAGAATAACAAGTTTGGCAAGCTTAAATGACGATAAACGCAAGCCAATAGTGAACAATGGAAAAATGCAAGTATTTTTCTATTGCAATGCAAATTTAATTTCATATAATGATGAATACTGTGTGCTAAATTTTCTAGGCATATTTTAAAGCCCCATTATCAAAAGTAACACTGTTTTTGGACTGCAAAGAAAAAAGACACTATCTATTTCAAACACCTCAAATGAACAAGATTTTTTACTTAATGCAAATATTGCTTAAATATGTTTATATTATTTCAAAGTGAAAGTAGATCGAAACCAAAAGTAGAATTTGGTTGTAAATATTTGAAACAATAGTTTTGATCACAGTATGCTTAAGATGAAGTCTTCTTATAAAAAAAACTGCTCCGAATTACATAATTAAGCTCTAAACCTATTTTGAATCAGGTATATTGAACATTAGCGTATAAATAAATATAGTGTGTTCTTTTAAAAGAAATTCCGCTTTTTTTAGAAATCGACGCTTTGTCAAATTCAAATTTGGAAAGCAGGGTGTTTTGAACAGTTAATTGTGTCTCTAATGCATGTTATATTTTGATAACTTAAATGTTTGTAAAAAAGTTTTCAAGTCTAATGTTGATGAATAGCTCTCAATACAGTGGCTTTAACTTCTAGTGTCTATATATGCTGTGAAACTAATACAGCTTCATACATTTTACAGTTTTTGTGATTTGATATGTCAGTCAATGTACGATTTAAATACCTTGTGCAATACGAAGATAATGCTATCTGGACATGTTTTCTTCTTGAAAAATCACTTAGAAACATAATATACCATGACATGCAAATACTGGTGGTTCTCTAACGTTCTATGAGCTGCCATTGCAAGAACTTTGTCATTCAGTTTTGGTGGTAATAGAAAATTTATTTAGATAGTGCAAATATTGAAGATAAAAATATAATTCGGTCGACAACTACGATCATTTTGAGATAGGCACTTATAACTGACAACAAAGATCTATTTAAGAAAGGTATAACCTGATATTAGAACAATGCCACTTTGAAGTTGGGCAAGCGAGTAAATGTCTGATTTAATTCTGCCAAGTTATGCGTTGAGAGGTCCCTCATTCTTATAAAATACTTCTATATTGAAATAAGCGATCGAAATTCGAAAAAAGAATTTAAGTGTCTTGTGCAAGTAAAATGTTTTTCGTGTTAAGTGAAGGTTGCAAAAATGATGCTGAAATGAAATTATTGTTGCAGCCGATGCGAATTTCGAAGGAAATCTAGTTTTTTTCTCCTAACCCAAGGGCCTTACACAATGATCATTTAAAACTAACAAGCTTTGTATTCACTCATTGTGACACTCCACTCTTCTTATAAAGCATAATTAACGTCTTCAAGAGACCTTTATCGTCTGCTATGCTAAATATAAAACATTGAACTTTACAGGATTTAATATCTTTCTTAATAAACTAAATAATTAACAACATAAATTCATATCATCTGAAAATTAAGAAGTTTCTTGTACGAATTTATCTATGTATGACAAACATGATATTAAATACTTCTAAGAAAGCATGTCTCAAGAAGCATTTACATAACAATGCATAATTGATTTCCAGCCGTACTTAAAGTACATTTGAATTGCGATTTTTCGACACGCGATTTTTCGACATTCGGGAAAATTTGACATCACATTATGAAAATCAAAGACTAAAGACAACATGTGAAATACGTCACTGCGATTTAATAATCACAGTTGCTCATTATGTAAAATATGAAATCCTGCTCTTGAAATACAGACTTGACTTAGTACAAAATTTAATGAAACATGCTTCATGTTAGTACATACAATATTAAAGAAGTAGACACGGAGTACATGACGTGTGTTAAATTGTACTTGTCTCGAATTTATTTTTACAAATAATTCTTACCATTATGCCAATGCCAATTATTTTTTTGTCAGAAGATATTCCATCAGATAAAGTTTTATACACATAATTATTTATTATTGTATGTTTCTTCATGGTTTACAATAAGGAAGTACATGTACACAGTAATTATAAAATAAATTATTTTCAGATTTCAGTCAAATTTGACAATTAATACAATTTTACTTACTGCATTGTATAAAAGAGACGATGTATTAGTACTTAAATATAATCAATACATTGTACCATATGATTGGTACTGTTCAATACTGTAATTGTTGTACTATTCATTGTATAACTACAAGTATATTGTGTAGGAGAACGTATTGGTCTGATTGTTATGGTGACTTCGAGTGCAAGGTATCCCTAGCAAGCATTCCATAACCGTATACCTAGCTTTCTTTTTCCATAACTAATAGTCAAGGTTGGGTGAGCTGGCAGTCGTAAAATGACAATATCTTGTGTTGACTAGGCGATAAGCACAAACAGCAAATGTCCATATATTTGCAATTATTTAACGTACAAACTTTTATTGAGTATGTTTTTTCAATGTAATCATTTTCAGTACTCATACTGAGACGAATTTCGAAATGAATATATAGACACGGACATGTTTAAGTAACGTTTTTACAAAACAATACATTGATATGAAACATTGCTATGAAACCGTCAATCGTATATTATATGAAAAATATGATAATTTGGAGTTGACATTTGATGGAAATGAAAATGCAATTGTACTGAGCGTAATATTAAGCATAAGCTAGGTACCTCAACAAGTTGGAATGGCTGGTTCCCAGTCGTACTTTGACTGGTAAAAGTACGTCAGGCAGCGCAGAATAATGGTAGCGCACAATGTATTGTGCAAGGTACCGAACTACTACTATTTTCAGAAAATATTCGTGCGAAAAAAATTGAGAAAATAAACTTTAACTTAAACTTCTTCATTTGATTAAACGCCTATTTCTTTATTACATATTCAATGGCGTTGTACAAAAAGATAAATTATAAAAAATAAATAAGTAAAAACCCTCCACCATAAATATATACAATAACACACACAAAAATAAAATCATCACACATGATGTTATATAGTGTAATTGTGCATTTGGTTTATATATCAAGTTTATAGGACATACATTAATCTTAGTTCATGATTCGACTTTTTTTTACATTTGTTTTTACTAATTTGATATTGAAAGTTGTTGTCCTGAACAGTATAACATGATGCTACTGTTAACCGGACTTGTCCTAAACTGTGTAACATAACGCCAGGGTTAAAATAACTTGAAGATGCTATGGTGTGCGCTGCCACTATTGCGCTTTGCCTAACCTATTAACGATAGTGGTAAGGGACAGGTAATCCAGATTACAAGAAAGTTTGTAATATAAAAGATGGTTATCCAAAACATTGACTGTGCTTCATTATTTTTATGTTGAATTACTCCGCCCAGACGAATAACCATGGCCTATTATCAGCTTCATCGTAAAGGCAACAACATAGAAAAAAAACCCTGAAGAAATGGATCTTAAAGATAAGGTTTTTTACTGACATTTTATTCTATATTTCAGCAGGTATCAAGTACCGCTCATGTAAAAAAAAGAATCACCAGCAAAATTATTTGGTACTTATTTCATTGCGTAGTAATGAAACAATAACGCATTTTATTATTTTTTGTCCGTAGAGTAATCTTTAAAGTGTACATAACGGCGCCAAAGTTATCGACTGCGGAATCAAGACAAGTTAGATATATCAGTGCTCTACGTACACTGGGACTACATGGCTGCAGTAAATGCAGGGAACCATGCTGAATGAAATGCATCATTTTTCTACTGAAACATCATATTTATCATTATTATAATCAAAACAATAAATCATAAAAAAGCATGAGGAACCATTAACCTGACGAGACAATGCTATTTTCCCATATTACGGTATTTTCTTTACATATAATAATTCTTCATTACGCGGATCGGGTGACAGATTGTCAACATGCTACCATACACACGGTGCCTTTACCACGTGATCAGTGGGACAAACTGTCAAAAAAACGCACTCTCAATGTAGGTTTTTATCCATAACATTTCTAATATTTCGCCATTTTTTATGGGAAAAATTGGAGTGTCCGCCCCTTCTAAAAAAGTAACCGATATGAATAAAAGGTTTATTATGAAAAAATTATGAACATTTTTAGTAAAATAAAACAGCATGGGACAAGCTTTTTTTCACTCATTTAGGGTTTGAGTCGTTTTAACTGTACTGATATGTTCAGTTATGTAGTTATAATTGTTGATGCTCAAATGTTCTTATTAACAAATGGAACTATTCTGAACGTAGTAAAGCAGTGATCTGATTCTGTCAATTTTAATAACAATTTAATCTCAACTGCTGTGAAAGGTAGTGATTCTATGTATAAAACCTACTCCGTTAGTACTTGTATATGGATGATGATAGTGCGTTTTATTGACTTTTATTTTACTTTTCTCACAATCAATAAATCTTGATCAGGTTGTATTAATATTAAAATATTGAAAATTTATTTTCTTTAACACAATGACAGACACTGACTGTGTAATTTTGCCAGATATTTGTTTTAACCAATTCTTATAATTTAACTAAATGTTATAATTTAACTTAATCTTATAACGAGTTGCTCAAAACGACGATAAAATAAAAAAAATGAAGATTCTTATCAGTTTTTCTTGTAAATATCGCAATGCCAATTATCATACCAATATCAACAATCTTGACAACTTCCGGGTACATGAATCTGAAGTATCAGAAAAGCTGCACAATCCCTAAGCAACTGCAACTTTACCAAGGAGAAGAAGTACAGTGGTAAGACGCGCGCTCCTGGGTTCGAATCCCACACCTGACACTGCTAATTTCCTTGAGCAAGAATTAACATTCGGTTGCTCCACTCCACCCGTGTGTAAATAGGTACCTGCGAGGGTGGTATAATTCTGTTTCGCTAATTTGTCGGCTGCACTAAACAGAGTAAAAGACTCCACTGGGATATTGATAGTTAGATACCAGTTGCCGGATGGCCATGGATAATAGGTTTAAAGTCAGTAGACGTGCGTAAGCATGAAACTTAGACTATAAAATGTCATTACATTGTAGATCTAACCATACAGGTGGATTTTATGATTGCTTAAAAAATAAGATAATTATATCATTGCTGGCTTGTTTATGTATAAACTGAAGAAATTTATAGCTGATCATTTATTTTGCACTTGTTGATAATTCCATCTTTCATGAAAACCATGTCTCCAGAGATACGTGGAGTAATAAATAATATTCTCTTTGAAATTAACGCTACTTTTCTCTCATTTTTATACCAGAGTTTTCACTTTAATTTTCAGATCGCTTGGAAACTTTTTATATTTCTTATCATGGGATCAGAACTTTAAAATGTTAACACGACTGTCTTGAAATGACATTAAATGTTGTGTGTTTTCAGATAAGACTATCAACGATGTAAGTTTTTTATAAAAAAAGAACTGAGGTAATATTGTTTAAGACTTATCAGTTTTAGGCTTGTGAGTACATCATGAATTAAGAACGAATGTTCCATGCAATAACAGGTCGGAAAATGACGAGTACGACATTTATTATCTAATGTATTTTTCTGGTGAGTTATGTAGAAATAATTTAAGAGTTTTGTCGAATATAATCTGCACAAGCAGACGATGTAAATCTTCCATGTTTCATGCTCACTGACTCAGTAAAGTCTCTGATATCTAGTGATGTTTTGGGGTTTGGATTTCTTTAGAGTTTTTTTTATATTTTTAATCAAAATAAATTCGGTATAATGTTACGGTCACACATTTACGAATGCAATCGTAACTATTCGACAATTTACGTAAACTGAAATTTTTGGACAAACCATATCACGTACATGTAGTGGTACTGAGTAAGGTTAACGGACGAAAATGCTACGGAAAGTAATTGCATTTCATATAGTCTAAGTTTCATGCTTACGCACGTTCATCGACTTTACAGGTATTACTCCAGGTCATCGGGCTACTGGTATCTATCTACCTATCAATCACCCTTGGGAGTATTTTACTCCGCTTTGTGCAGCCGATTTGCGCAACGGAATTATACCACCCTCGAATGTATCCATTTACACCTGGATGAAGTGAAGCGATTACAGGTAAATTTCTTGCTCAAGGAAATTAGCAGTGACATTGGCGGGGTTCGAACCTGGGACCTCTCGATCCCTAAGCGCGTCCTACCATTGAATTACTGTCCCCACGATAGTGTCCTGTGTGTGGCTATTGTTTTTAATATTGTAACATGTTAAACAGGCAGTTATATGTGTGATTCGGCGATTATATTATAGGTGATAGGCGACTTAACTACGGATTTCTACGAACGCTGCTGGTTTGAATCCGTGACGATCCGGGATGAGATTCCCCGAATGCGTGACCATAGCGTAAGCCACTGGGATATTGCGTTAAGATATCTTTATACAAAATTTGCTTCATAATTGCGTGTCTTCAAAAACTTATTCTTATTATTATGAATTTATGAGAATAGTTTTTGTTTCTTACAAACTAAAAGTTAATATATATTCGATGAATTTCACGGCAATACATCTTCATTTTGGTTATTTCACAATATTATGCCCATGTGTATAATACTTATTTGAAACATGGATTTTGGTATTCTCTAGTAATTCCTTTTGCCTAAAGTCTGCACATTTAGGTTTTAATATGCATTATGCAGCTTTTCGGGCATTATTTCAGACAAATCGCTTGTAACAATCCCTGAAGTACATTAAATCTCTAGAATAAAGCTTTTAACCATTACTAAGCATATACATCGACCAACAGCTAACAACTGCACTATTTGATGAAGATGTAGAATAAAGATTTATTTTCCCTAATCCACAAAGATACATCAGTTACACATGGGTATCAAACCCGCAAGAAGAACTCTTTGTCATTGAGATGTTTGTTTGTTTGTTTGTTCGTTTGGTTCTTTCGTTTGTTTGGGTTTAACGCCGTAGCAACACATTGCATAGGTCATATAACGGCGGTCAGTCAACCTACTCACTCCTCCTGAAAAGTCTAAATCTATGGATTTAGCTGTTAACCTACTACTAAGCGCATACTTTCGTCAGTGACTGACAACTGCACTAAATAATTAAAAATCATTGGTAGGAGGAAGAATGGCCGTAGAAATAATTTCATGACCAAGCTCCGTGAAAGTACGCCCCGCCCGAGAAGTGAACCTACGACCCCTCGATCAGAAGACTTGC
The DNA here is from genome assembly GCA_025267735.1 of Mactra quadrangularis. Classification (NCBI taxonomy): domain Eukaryota; kingdom Metazoa; phylum Mollusca; class Bivalvia; order Venerida; family Mactridae; genus Mactra; species Mactra quadrangularis. Next base: position 8,307,001 of record CM046307.1, on the reverse strand, counting down.
GTGCTCCAACTGAGCTGGCCGGGCGGCTTGAGATGTATATTTGAATGCTGGGCTTGTTAAATAAAGTACAATCATGGGCTTTTACCCTGTCAAGCATGGCGTAATATTTTTGTATTTTAAGTTAGTCAACCTACCCATCATGCCACCTGCTAATTGAACCCACGGCCTCTGTATTTAGGGTATATAGTTACGTGATCTTTAGAATGTAAACAAACGCTTTAATTGATAGCAAGCCTATATGCAGACTCAAATGATCGGGTGGATACATAAACATGTGGTGCGTGCCTTCACATAACCGTCTATTCAGGTCTACGCTGTGCCAACTACATAGGGTTTTCTGTTTTCCAAGAAAAACAAGAAATTAGTGCCACCCTATACTCAATTAGGTGGACATAATATTCTATTTCTTTCAAGTGTCGCTATTCATTTAAAATGCCGATTTCAGTTGGTTGAAACTTTCTTATCAAGTTTTACTGTTCAACAACTGATGTCAGGTCAACAAAGATTATAAGAAATATAAATACGATGATTATTATAATTCATAAACTGTTTAGTCATCATCTAACGAGCTTTCAACACCTCAGTCACGCTTGTTCATCAACCAGGGTTCATACGTCACGAACTCTGACGTCATCAAGATCAGCTCGTGATTATCTATTTACAAAATTAGCATGAATCATTTTTATTTCTGAGATTTTTTTTCTTTGAATACTTGTTTATTTCATTGCATCACTTTGATGTACATTCGTGAGCATTTCTTGGGTTTACCACAAATATTTAGTTCGATATTTATGAATGGATAAAATCTTAACTGAAGAAAAATGATTGTATTGGTAGCGACAGTTGGATGAATTTAACAGACTAAATGAATACTGTTAGCAGGAATCGACATTAATTTTACCAAAGGCTGTCTGGTTTGACATCGAGCTATGTATTATACTTGCCCGAACCAAATGTCTGCTAGCAGTGACAAATTGCCTGAATCCAAAGAATGTATATGTCGTCAGGGGCAATCGAACGACCTTAAATGTTGAACCCTGCGTTGATGCAAGGTCTGATATCCGCACAGTTGTACAGAAGGTAGAAGCACATTTTACTCAAGCATAAAAATTAAGAAGCGAAATACTTTCAAACGTTGCTCCTTTGTTTTACTTGACTCTTCACAAATACTGTTGTTTTTTATTATCTGAAATATAACTACAATTTATATGAATTCACGAAATATTTATACATGGTTATCTCGCCGTAGTAACACATTGAACAGGTCATATTACGGCGGTCAATCAAACAATCAACCAATTCACCGTTCCTTGAAGACCATTTTTCTGTATTTCGATTGACAACTGTCCTACATGATTTAGAATCGTGAAACTGACATGTAATAATCAGAGTTAAAACATGTATCATAACAAGTAATCAGTAATTTACAGACATTGCATAAACTTTCCACTAACCACTCAAATAAATTTAAACAATTTTCCTTGCACAGTATGTTATGTATCATCCAGTGATAAATGTATCTGTACCACAACACTGCAGACAGTATGCAGACTTTATTTACAAAGAATTTGACACACACTATCGCATTTCTAAATCGACACTTGCAAAACTGATGAAAGCAAAAAATATTACTCAGAAAGTTTACAGAGTTTTTATGTTAAGATATTTTACAGTTTTCACTGCATGTATCCATCAGTATGCTAAATGGTTTGTTTAAACATCATTTATCAGGCATTACAGAAATTGTAACAGAACTCAATACATCTACGGCCGTGCCCTCTAAAAGTCCTCGATCTGTTTCTTTGTACTTGTCGTCGTGTTTTGCTGATTTCTTGTCTTTTACCTCGGTAATGCTATTAACTTTTTGTTTTTCTGTGCTTGAGTGATTTAATAGAGGTAATAATTTTTGAAGTGTTTTTTACCAATACAATGTGTTTATAGTTTGTTCTTACACTAATCTGTTGGGACACGTGTGAGATTGATGGATTCTAGAACCTGCTTTAAATCCCAGCTGCAAAGTAATTTGCTACTGTCCATTCCCATGCAGAAACCCCAAAGGTCCGTGCTTTCATTATTTGTTTGTTGCGTATTTTTAATTGACAAAAACCTATAGTTCTAAATCATCTTCGTCTTTGTCGTTTAACTGTGCAAATAGTCGGTATTTTTGACTGTTACTGATTCTGATACAATTTAAATGAATTAAATAAAAACCTCTCGTTGCTTTCAGTAATCGAATTTAGCCAGTAGATCGTGGACAAAGTGCACCGAAATCGACGTCGGTTCAGGGACTTTTTGAAAGCTATTGTTCCGATGGTCCTGTATAGTAAAATATTCAATTTCGCTTGACGGATTGTCCTATGTTGATGAAAGATTGTCGTGAGGACTGGTAGTTGTTTTCAAAAATAGTACTGATGTATATAATATACGAGTACAACAGGTCTGTATGGAGCTTATTTTTGTTGCCATCTCTGCGAAGAAAATAACGCATGTATTTTGTTATTTTTTTACCAGAGCGTTACCAGACATTATAAAATGTAATATTTTTCTAATAGACATATTCCGACAACTGGACAAGACACAAATAATTTGCTGATGATTTAAGCATATAGAAAAAATCACATTTATTTGCTTCAAGAGATAAAAAATGCGACAAATAATCTGGAAGTAACCTTATTTGTGATAAGATAGTCGATCGTCACATACAACATATGTTATATCAACGTATAACTGCTTCTTCCATGGCAAACATTCCAGACGATTCCATAAAAAGTTTTAAAATGTTTAAGTGTGTTTTAAATACTGCTTCCATATTTTATGTTCATATGATAAACCCTCGTCATTGAAATCATTGTCAGCCATGTGTTCGCTCACAGTACACATTTACACCTTTGTGGAGTGAAACAAATGTAGGTAAATTAATTTCTGAAGGATATTAGCAGTGCCCCAAGTGGGGTTGGAACCGAGACCTCTAGATACCTAAGCGCGCATCCTACCACTGGACCACTCCTCAGTCCTAATACATAAAGAGCGAGGATGTCCGATAATAACGATCTCTGTATATATAATTAATTTTATCGTATGTATGAACTGGATGTATTCTTTTTTATAAAAATTAGCTACGTGTAGATTTATTTTAATTGAAAATGTTCTAGTTAATGGCGGATTCAGTTTTTATCATGAGTTTAGACTGGGAAGAATGTTTGATTACCACAGACATTGATCTTAATTCTTTAATCAGAAAATTACTGGACCTTACACGAGGAAAATAAGCAAACATTAAAGGAAACTACTTTCTAAGAAGATACTGTATGTAATGATAAAATTATTTGATAATATATCTATATGATAGGTACTGAATATAGGAAGCTTGTCCTACTGAGATTATACAAAGGACGTCGTGAACACATTTGATAAAACATATATGACTTCAAACAAAATTGAACCTTGCATAGCGCCGAATATTTTTCATATATATTTCTTGCTTAATGTAACTTAATTGGTGTATTCTTCAGTATCGTTACCATTTAGAAAATGAGATTCATCATTTACGTCACAAATGCCTATACATTATAGCCGGCTTTATGTAATTATCCAATTATTATTTTAATCGTGACATTATGTTGTGATATACAACAATATATAACAAAACAATGATGCAATGACATAGTATTCAAAATATACATTAAAATGCTTAATGCTAATAAATCTCATAATGAAAAAAAACTTCAATAAGGATTGTTCCGTATCTAAGGAAATATTTCTTATTTACTGTGTACAATGTAATTCTCAATTAGACAGATTTTAATTGAAATCCTCAGACTAATTATATAAATTAATATTTATATAAATTTCTTGCTTAATGTAACTTGGTTGATGTATTCTTCAGTATCGTTACCATTTGGAAAATGAGATCCATCATTTACGTCAGAAATGCCTATACATTATAGCCGGCTTTCTGTAATTATCAAATTATCATTTTAATTGTGACATTATGTCAAAATATACAATAATATATAACAAAATGAGGATGTAATGACATTTTATTCAAAATATACATTGAAATGCTTGGTGCAAATAAATCTCATAATTAAAAAAAATCTTCAAAAAGATTTTTTCGTATATATTTTTTCTTTTTTTTGCGTAAAAATGTAATCTTCAATTAGACATATTTTAATTGAAAAAGAAATCCTCAGAATTAAAATAAATCCTCAGACTATTTTATACGACTACAGATTAAGTGAGTACATTGAATCGTTGTTTTTAAAAAGTGAACTTGACTAAATATAAAGCTTTGAAAGGATTGATGATGACAATAAAAGACAGGATGAAATTAGTACTTATTGAATAGTATACGTTTTCACACACTGGTGACAGAATGTTATGTCTGGAATAATTACACTGTATTCTAAACAAGCTGAATTTTCTATGACTTCCAATTTATCTATTTTTAAACATTTAACGCCATGCCAACACAGTTTTTAAGTTATTTTACGGCGTCCAGCGCACCTCACCTAGCTTTTATTGGCCCTTGTCTATAATAATATGTCTTCTTAGAAAAGATGTCATGCTTTTTATTTTTTAAAATTTTACTATTTTTTCTTTAAAGTATTAGTTAAAAATGTATATTTTCGTAATGTTTTCTTTTTTAGTATTATTTGTCATAAGTAATTATTAAGATATACCCAAAGGTACCATAACATTTACTTAGAAATATAATAATTCAAATGATCAGGAAAGTCTATGTAGGTGTTTATTTTTACAAGTATAATTGACATTAATTAATATACATTTCAACGTATTGCTAGATAATTAAATTTCAGAAAACAGTTATGCGTCAATTTATTGTCTACAGTCATCATGAAGCTAATGAGGTAAAAAAGGATTGAAGTGAACTGAATATAACTCATTATTGACAGAACATTGGTGTTAACCGTCATAAGTAACGTTGATAGACTGATGGTAAATGTAAAACACATTACATAGAATTTCAACGACAGCTAATCAACAACTTGTGCATACGTCATCGATATTCTTTGCAACTTTCACACATTAGTTTCTGTTGATAGAAGCATTACCTTGAACATGCAAACACGAAAGTCTGATTCGAATTTGGCAATTTGAATGTTAAGATTATCATTGTTTGAATGAAGTGTGTCATCCGCTATGTAAGGACTTAGCATATTACCACACCTGATCGTCGGTGGATCTCAATATAAAGCACAAGTAGTTACAAATAATTCTAGAATCTCACACTCTGTGATGAAATATATCTCTCTAAAGTAATTTATTACAAAAGTGATATACTGGATAAATTCTTCACATCTATATATCACTGATAGTTAAACATGGCAAGTTTTAATTAGATAAAAATTTAGTTTACTAACTGCGTATGTCAATGAAACGTGAAAATGTTTGTGCCTTAAGTCATTGCTGGTGTCGGATAGAGTCAGATTAGCAAAGACACTTCGTAAATTTGCGTAAGTCTAACTAATGATAAAATATACATGTATCTCCATGAAACATTATGATTCATAATTTCAATCACACTTTTACAGTGTCATGCAAATTTTAAGCGCAAAAACAAAATGATCTATGTACTTGAAACCTAAGCAATAGAGATATACTTTATGTTATCACTAATTCATACTAAATATATACACCATTTTGAAAATTTAGCGATTAACTTAAGTAAAGCAAACACATATCTGGATATTGCACCAAAACATAACAAAACTTTCAAAAGCTATATACATGTAGCTAATAATAGCTTATGGTATTTGTTTTTGTGATAATCCGACTTAAAACATGTTTGTATCTTATAAAGTCAAACATTTATTCATTATCATCATTTCATTCTCATGCATGTCGAACGAAATGTGTTACATGTACTTGCTTAACACTTAGACAGATTAAGATTTAGACTAAGTGCGATTTCAAAAACTCCTTCGATGAGGACAGCGTAAAACATTATTGCCGCACTATATTGTTGTTAATGTTGGCATAAAAATAACGTATATTTTTTTATCAATTTCAATCTCGGCATGAATTCTCTATCAAGCAGTATGCAGGTAGCTAATTTCTTCATGAAAGATCAACCATACCCTAGAAATCATTCTTAACATCCCTGTTATTAGCTTTATAACGTAATTTGGTGCAACAAATAACCTTAATTTGAGCTACTTTAGTTCGTTTGTTGTAAACAAAAATATGATATTTTACCATTTTACACACAGTCAATATTATTTTAATATTTTCTTGCTCAAGTAAACATACATTTTACATTCAAAAATGTAATAAACGAGCGTGTATGCACTTACAGGAAAAATAGGTCGAGCCATACTAAACAGTGTATCAACATCCAGAATAAAGCAACAAAAGTCAAATTGTTCTGGTAATAATTGACAATGAGTAAAATCCACGAGAACAGCCAGGTGTAAGAATCGTGATTGGTGAGATAATCATTTATTAATGACAGACATATAAAATTGTTATGACAATTGGTAAGTTGTTATATCAGCTACGGAGTTAAGACAAAGAAAACCATTTGAATTTTAGAAATTTAAAACTGTTTTTATAAATCGATAAATGCTTGCTTCTGGTTCATCAAACATAAATATATACAATGCTGACAATGCCTACAACAGACAGTTATTAACAATTTGTTTTCATTACATTTACAGTTTAAGAAACTATTTAATCAATTCAGATACTTATTTATCTCGAGAAGTTACTAGATATATATAGTAATGGTACTTAGAAATACACTATATTTTCTATGACATATTGTTTAATTGGGATTGTATAATCTAAAAGGTGACACTGTACCAAAAACAATATCGTCTACTAGAGAAATAAATGTAAGAGTTATACATTTGTATTAACCAGTGTTAGAATATTATGCCTCAAACTTGCCATTCCAACTAAGTCACACAGGTTTAAATATTCAATTTTCATTTCTACTAAACAAAAGCATATAAAACATCAGTTTAGAATAGTAAATTTATCTTAAGTTATCAGGCTGTTGTGAACAACACAATAGTCAGGAAACGTCAGAGGATAAAGTCTATTTTGGTTTCAGCCCATCAGAAACTTTACATCGTTCATTTATCTATTTTTCAATCTTTAGTTTTTAGACAAGTATCAAGACACAGAAGCAAGGAAGATGGGTCGTGTAAAATTAACCAACAGTGGGACAATGTCAAACAACTCTTGTGATATACCACCAGGCTGATGGAAGCAATGAAGATGGGTCGTTTAAATTTAAAGTAATTAAAATTAACTAACAATAATACAATAAAAACAACTATGGTGCTATTGCACCAGGTTGCTAAGAAAGGTTATTCATGAATTTCATAAAAAAATATTGTGGACAAAGCTTACTGATTTATGTGAGTTAATAACTAACAATATAAATCAGAAACTGGTATCTCAATATTGTTAATATAGACTACAACAAAGGCGTCTGTAGATTATAAAAAGAGAATCAGTTTGACGTAATATGGTTGTTGGACGTTCAATTTTAAAATAAATATGTGAAAATCTGTCTCTCTGTGTCAACTCATCTTCACTGAAAATGTTATCATGTACGTTGGTGCAGATCGTGTTAAAACATTTCATTTATTAAAACTTAGATTTTTTCCATGCACAGTATGTTATGTATCATCCAATGATAAATGTATTAGTACCACAACACTGCAGACAGTATGCAGACTTTATTTACAAAGAATTTGACACACACTATCGCATTTCTAAATCGACACTACAAAACTGATGAAAGCAAAAAATATTACTCAGAAAGCTTACAGAATTTTTATGTTTTTATATTTTACATTTTTCACTGCATGTATCTAAAAGAATGTTAAATGGTTTGTTTTGATATCATTTATCAAATATAGAAAGAATAGTTACATCTTAAAATACATGCATAGTTAGATATCATTATTCTACATGTATGTCAATATTATTACATTGTTCAGTACACCATTCCGTAAGTTAAAACCCTTTGTTCGTTTGTTTTTATAATAAAAATGAATTTATTTTTTAATACGAATACTTGCATACTGGGTACATGTGTACGTGGAACGTTGAATATCATTATCTCAATACCATAGAAGCAATAAAATAATTAATTTTAGATATAGCATTTATCAATATCAAATTCATCTTCGTAAACCGTACAATTATGTCGCATTTTTATAAGAGTGTCAGGATTTTAATCACAACAAGTTGCTTTATGAATGTTCTCGATAGGTGTGTGAACAATATTTACTGGTGGAATTAACTAAATAGTAATTTGAACAGTCTTGTATGAATATCTTATGGTGATACCAAAAGCCAAATGCGATAGCTCTGTTTTACAGAATGATGATGGTAATTGAAAATTCATTTTACGCATAGAAACACAAGATGTAATCTTTTGTATTCCATTATATCAATCTTTGATAAAAGATGTATTACACAAACTAGTTTCATACATTATACACAAAGTGATGTACTTTTATTGCAACCACTTTCAAAATTTAATACATCAGAGTAAGTAAATAGTTTTTACTCCAGGATGTGTTCTGTGCAGAAATTTAACTGAATCATAAATATGTTATTACATGTATATATAAATCATGTCATTATAATTATCATCAAGCCCAAACATTCACCACATAGAAATAGAATTTAAACCTATAATCCAAGATAGCATTGCCTACTAAAACATGACTATGTCATTTTATGTTGAAATTGATGAACAATGCAGAAATAAAATCTTTTAAATACATTTGTGAGAGACATTATAATCGTTGTAAAATGTATGGTACAAATGACAGACAAAATTGTCTAACTTCTATCAAACCAAATTAATAATTGTCAAGTTTTAAGGGTTTTTTTTAAATACACATTTAACTCGCGAATAGACTTGATTATCTACTTTGTTTTACTTGTTGTGTGATATGTTTGTTAAAAATAACTATATTGTTGATAAATGTGTGATAGTTTTAGGTATTTTATGTACGTATAGTCTTTAATAACTCTATTAAGAGTGGCAATGTACATGTTTTATATTGTATAATATATATGTTTTATATACCTGTTTTACATAGATAAGACTTAAAAAATACTATTTCTGGATATATATCAATGGGCAATTATAATTATTTATGGTACAAGTTATCGGCCCACCATTCTCAAAGCTCTAATTAGCTCAGTTGCAGAATTACCGTACATAGACACAATAGTATGTGTCTGTATAATTGATATTAAATTTGACAGTGATGATGTGGCGATGTATATATGGGAAGACATAATTTCTAAATAATGCAATATAATAAGTCTAAATAAATAAGTTTCACAAAAGCAAACTTTGAAATAATAACATTTAAATTTCCTGGGAATTGTTTACATTCTCTATGAAAAGATAATCTTTGCGCAGACACGAATTGACGAGATATTCAGACTGCTTGTCAGAAGTACATTATCATGCTTCGGTACATTTCTTCTCAGTTATCAAACCAAATATAAAACTTAGAAAGAATTATGATGAACACTAAATAAAAGACGACAGATATATTATAAATTTCCAAAAATATATAATAGTGTAAAATTGATTTAAAAAAGTCACGATTTAAATTATTACGACAATCTAAGATCTACTTTCAAGTTAACAATTTTTTATATAAAATCATTTATTTTAAAACACAATACTTCGAAAGTTTATGAAAATGCTACAATAATATGAATGAATAATACCTGAAACAGCTTTTCTTTTTTTTGGTGTGACCTAAATAAAGATTGATAAAAGGTTCCGTGTAAAAGCCATGTTTACTATTGAAGATATGTCTGAAGTATTTAGTTAATACATGAAAAAGTAGCGTAATAATATACGCCTATTGGCCAAATGATGGAAGTCTTAAAACAGCATTTTAAATAGACAAAAACTAATTATATCCAACCCAAAGTACGCAGAATATCCTTCAATAATAAAGCACTATTAATGAAAACAAGATACCAACAAAAAACTCACTGTAAATCATACCCAACTTTTAGACCCATCAAGATTTTCGCTTTATGATACAGTCATATAGCTCTGATTTTTTGATGGTCAAATTATGTTAGAAATGAGAATTATGTACTCATCTACCATTTGAGTTTATTAATTGCCCATCCGTTAATTTAGATATGCCTTATATTTATTGTTTTAAAAGATTTAAACTTAAATGAATAGTTTTAAACAATATTCAAACCTCATCGCTATCGTTAAGCCGCCAATAACTATATTCTTTTGTTTCGTCTGCCGCTTTATTTTACTTGGACTAAAATGCCCATGCATTAATTTGTATAACTGTTTTATTTTTTTTAATATTTCACCTTTTTAATACAATCGTTCTACAATGATTTGTAAACTAGTAAATAACTAGTTTTCAATGTATTAACCTTTTAATTAATATAGTGGTAGAGGTAAACTAAAAACAATTGATGTCTTTCATTTATCCTTATGCCGCAAGAATAAAGTAATATGTTAATGGTACTGTTTCAGTAATACGTATAGTCAAGTAAATTTTCCCGAACAATAATTCTTTGAATAAATAGATAAATTACATGTATGTATTTTCTAACCTGTCTAGAATCTTAACACTTTCATTATAATTATTTCAGAACCTTTATTACAACATCATTTGACAGATACAACTGCATGTATATATACAAATAGTTATCAATAAAACTGAGACAGGAAGGTAATCCTGTCATAAAAGTGTACCCGCTGTGCCTTGTTATGCACTGTGTATTATACAACCACACCAGGGTTCCATAAATCCGATAGCGCACACTATAAATTTAAGAAAAAAATACTTAAAAAATGCAAAACTTTTGGAAACAAGTGCAAATGGGACCAAAACTTCTTTAAGATATTTTAAATTTAAAACGTGCTCCGAAAACTAGAAACATACAGCTTTTTCATGTAATTTGCACAAATTTGATCAAAGAACCGGAAAGGCTTTATTTTTCAACTTATATCAGCATGGGTATTTATTTCCCTTCTTTGTTTATAGTAACGTGAGTAATCAAATAAAACCTTAAAAGGGACCAAAACTTTACAATTTTACAAAAAATAAAAATAATCAAATGAAAGAAGAAAGTTTAAACTTTTTTGCATCATTTGCACAAAATTGATATCTTTAAAAATAAAAGAGTTATGACCGTTCAAAGAATTTTCCCCTATACTTTTCTATTGAAAATCAAATATCGACTTGGGATTATGTATGGGTCTAAAAGTTGGACATGTATGCTTATATCATCAACACTATCTATCTGTTTATATAATTGGTAAGATATAATCATTTGACACCAATTTATAAGTAACTTGATTGATAGAATATGCTTAATTAAGATAGAATCATCCAAGTACAACCTACATATTTATTACTGATTGACTATAATTATGTAAAAAAGTGAAAGTCAAACTATCACAGATTCTCGTAATGATAGACAACTGAATACGTGTTGTTTCTTTAATACCTCACAATTCACCAGTCAGATTTTTCAAAGCTGCAGAAACAAACTAAGACATCAATTTACCAAAACCAATAATAAACTACATGTTGATGTTTATTTTCACAAGTTTTAATTGACATTCTCTTACACACCTTACTACATATGTCAGATAATTAACTGAACAATTTGTTACTTAATACGAGTCTTTCACTGATTCTTCAGTCACCGTTATACAAATGAAGTTGTTTAATGTGTATTCTCGTAGGAAAATTTGTCAAAGGCAAAAAACACACTGCCTGATGTTTTGAAGTAAATTTAGTATGATTCATCAAAGTTATTCAGCAATTTACTGGAACTTCTTTCATGCTCCAAAATGATTGAATTTTTTACTTACAGAAACCAAAATGTTTGTTTGTTTGGGTTTTACGGCGCACCAACACAAAAAGGTCATATCGCGCCGAACGCAATCAATGATACTATTAATTCAAACGATATTAAGAAACCAAAATGACGTAAATGTAAGCTCGTGATAATGTCAACGGTGATAGTAGACGAGATGCAAAAACACCAAGAGCACATCAACAACAACTTTAACTAGCTACCATGCAGAAAATCAGTGTACTAGAACAGCTTTTACCCGGCCACCGTCATCTTCTGGAATCGCCTACCAAAACAAGTTGTTCAGCAACCGACTTTAAAGAGTTTCAAGCCGGCTCTGATGATTCACTCAACAACCAACTAAAGATAATGCCAGTTTTTATCCTTTTTTTTTAAAAAAAAATGTAAATATGTTTAATACAAATGTAGTAAAAATGTACCCGATTGCTGAGCATGTAAATAATTATGAATTTCATCGCGATTATGCTCTATAAAGAGTGAGGCGATTACTGAAGATGATGATAAGTTGACACAAATGTGTGGATTTCATATTAGGGTCAAATATACAAGTATAAGACATGTGGTGAATATTTCAAAATGGTCCACAAATAAAGCTGACAAATCACATAACTGGGACAAGTATATGCCACCTACCATTTTAGTCAGAAAGCAATAACGTATATCTATCCACGTTGCCTGTATTTTTCAATGTAAAGTACAAGTAGTTACAAACAATTCTAGAATCTCACACTCTGTGATGAAATATATCTCTCTAAAGTAATTTATAACAAAAGTGATATACTGGATAAATTCTTTACATCTATATATCACTGTTAGTTAAACATGGCAAGTTTTAAATAGATAAAAATTTAGTTTACAAACGGTGTATGTCAATGTAATGTGAGAATGTTTGTGCATTGAAAACATACAGTTGTCAGAGAGCGTCAATCGTCAGCTTTGCAAAATTACATCGTGAAATTGCGTTTGACAAAATTGTGATAAAATAAATTACCGTTAAACATAATGAAACGTTTTGGTCCATAATCCTATTTTAATTAAACAGTGCCATGCAAATTTGCATCATAAGACTAATCATGAGTGAAATGAGCGCAAAGAAATACCATGTATATAATGAATGGTGCTTTCTGTTATTGCAACTTAAAGCAATACACATAATTATATTTCATTTTATCACTGATCCACACTAAAGATATACATCATTTTGATAAACCAGCGACTTACTTAAATAAAGTAAACACAATTCCGGAGATTGCGCCAAAACATAACAAAAATTTCAAGAGCTATAGCTAATCATAGCTAATGGTATTTGTTCTTGTGATAATCAGAATTAAAATATTTTTGTACCTTATAAAGTCAAACATTTATTCATCATCATCATTTCATTCTCATGTAGGTCGAAAGAAATGCGTTACATGCACTGGCTTAACACTTAGACAGATTAAGATTTAGACTTAGTGCAATTTCAAAAACTCCTTCCATGAGGACAGCGTAAAACATTATTGCCGCACTATGTTGTTGTTAATGTTGGCATAAAAATAACATATATTTATTTTTTTATCAATTTCAATCTCGGCATGAATTCTCTATCAAGCAGTATGCAGGTAGCTAATTTCTTCATGAAAGATCAACCATACCCTAGAAATCATTCTTAACATCACTGTTATTAGCTTTATAACGTAATTTGGTGCAACAAATAATCTTAATTTGTGCCACTTCAGTTCGTTTGTTGTAAACAAAAATATGATATTTTACCATTTTACACACAGTCAATATTATTTTAATATTTTCTTGCTCAAGTAAACATGATATATTTCACATTCAAAAATGTAATAAACGAGCGTGTATGCACTTACAGGAAAAATAGGTCGAGCTATACTAAACAGTGTATCAACACCCAGAATAAAGCAACAAAAGTCAAATTGTTCTGGTAATAATTGACAATGAGTAAAATCCATGAGAACAGCCAGGTGTAAGAATCGTGATTGGTGAGATAATCATTTATTAATGACAGACATATAAAATTTTTATGACAATTGGTAAGTGGTTATATCAGCTACGGAGTTAAGACAAAGAAAACCATTTGAATTTCAGAAATTTAAAACTTTTTTATAAATCGATAAAGGCTTGCTTCTGGTTCAACAAACATAAATATATACAATGCTGACAATGCCTACAACAGACAATTATTAACAATTTGTTTTCATTACATTTACAGTTTAAGAAACTATTTAATCAATTCAGATACTTTTTTTTGTTTCATAATCTCGAGAAGTTACTAGATATATATAGTAATGGAACTTAGAAATACAATAATATTTTCTATGACATATTGTTTAATTGGGTTTGTATAATCTAAAAGGTGACACTGTACCTAAAACAATATCGTCTACTAGAGAAATAAAAGTAAGAGTTATACATTTGTATTAACCAGTGTTAGAATATTATGCCTCAAACTTGCCATTCCAACTAAGTCACACAGGTTTAAATATTCAATTTTCATTTCTACTAAACAAAAGCATATAAAACATCAGTTTAGAATAGTAAATTTATCTTAAGTTAACAGGCTGTTGTGAACAACACAATAGTCAAGAAACGTCAGAAGATAAAGTCTACTTTCGTTTCAGCCCATCAGAAACTTTACATCGTTCATTTATCTTTTTTTCAATCTTTAGTTTTTAGACAAGTATCTAGACACAGAAGCAAGGAAGATGGGTCGTGTAAAATTAACCAACAGTGAGACAATGTCAAACAACTCTTGTGATATACCACCAGGCTGATGGAAGCAATGAAGATGGGTCGTTTAAATTTAAAGTAATTAAAATTAACTAACAATAATACAATAAAAACAACTACGGTGCTATTGCACCAGGCTGCTAAGAAAGGTTATTCATGAATTTCATAAAAAAAATATTGTGGACAAAGCTTACTGATTTAATGTGAGTTAATAACTTGCAATGTAGATCTGAAAGTGGTATCTGAATATTGTTAATATAGACTACAACAAAGGCGTCTGTAGATTATAAAAAGAGAATAAGTTTGACGCAATATGGTTGTTGGACGTTCAAATTAAAATTAATATGTGTAAATCTGCCCCTTTGTGTCAACTCATGCATCAGAATCTAATAAAGCATAACAGTAAAAAAATCATTTTGACTGAAAATGTTATCATGTACGTTGGTACAGATCGTGTTAAAACAGTTCATTTATTAAAACTTCGATTTTTTCCATGCACAGTATGTTATGTATCATCCAGTGATTAATGTATCTGTACCACAACACTACAGACAGTATGCAGACTTTATTTACACAGAATTTGACACACACTATCGCATTTCTAAATCGACACTTGCAAAACTGATGAAAGTAAAAAGTACCACTCTGAAAGCTTATATAGAATTTTTATGTTTTTATATTTTACATTTTTCACTGCATGTATCTAAAAGAATGTTAAATGGTTTGTTTAGACATCATTTATAAAATATAGAAAGAATAGTTACATCTTAAAATACATGCATAGTTAGATACCATTATTCTACATGTATGTCAATGTTATTACATTGTTCAGTATAGTACACCATTATTCTACATGTATGTCAATGTTATTACATTGTTCAGTACACCATTCCGTTAGTTAAAACCCTTTGTTCGTTTGTTTTCAAATAAAAATGAATGTAGTTTTTAATACGAGTACTTGCATACCGGGTACATTTGTACGTGGAATGTTGGATATCATTATCTCAATACCATAGAAGCAATAAAATAATTAATTTTAGATGTAGTATTTATCAATATCAAATTCATCTTCGTAAACCGTACAATTATGACGCATTTCTATATGAGTGTCAGGATTTTAATCACAACAAGTTGCTTTATGAATGTTCTCGATAGATGTGTGAACAATATTTACTGGTGGAATTAACTAAATGGTAATTTGAACAGTCTTGTATGAATATCTTATGGTGATACCAAAAGCCAAATGCGATAGCTCTGTGTACAGAATGATGATGGTAATTGAAAATTCATTTAACGCATAGAAACACAAGATGTAATCTTTTGTATTCCATCATATCAATCTTTGATAAAAGATCTATTGCACAAACTAGTTTCATACATTATACACAAAGTGATGTACTTTTATTGCAGCCACTTTCAAAATTTAATACATCAGAGTACGTGAATAGTTTTTACTCCAGGATTTGTTCTGTGCAGAAATTTAACTGAATCATAAATATATTATTATATATAGATCATGTCATTATAATTATCATCAAACCCTAACATTCACCAGATAGAAATAGAATTTAAACCTATAATCCAAGATAGCATTGCCTACTAAAACGTGTCGATGTCATTTTATGTTGAAAATGATGAACAATGCAGCAATGAAATCTTTTAAATACATTTGTAAGAGAAATTTTAATCGAAATTAAATGGTAAAATGTATGGTACAAATGACAGACAAAATTATCTAACTTCAAACCAAATTAATTATTGTCAAGTTTTAGGTCTTTTTAAATACACATTTAACTCGCGAATAGACTTGATTATTAGACTTGTTCTCCTGGTTAAATTTACATGTATGTATTCTAACATTTTTTCCTATTTTTTCCTAATAATGATATAACTGTTTATATATGTTTGTAAATGTTTATTGCCTTATATAGGGATCCATTCCCGTGACAATGTAGATTATATTTATATGTATTTATAATCAAAACTATGTACTATGTACACGTTTCTTGAATAAAATAATGTTCTGTTCTGTTCTATCTACTTTTTTACTTGTTGTGTGATATGTTTGTTAAAAATAACTATATTGTTGATAAATGTGTGATAGTTGTAGGTATTTATGTACGTATAGTCTTTAATTACTCTATTAAGAGTGGCAATGTACATGTTTTATATCGTATAATATACATGTATATGTTTTATATACATGTTTTACATAGATAAGACTTAAAAAATACTATTTCTGGATATATATCAATGGACAATTATAATTATTTATGGTACAAGTTAGCGGCCCACAATTCTCAAAGCTCTAATTAGCACAGTTGCAGGATTTCCGTACCTAGACACAATAGCATTTGTCTGTATAATTGATATTAAATGTGACAGTGATGATGTGACGATGTATAAATGGGAAGACATAATTTCAAAATAATGCAATATAATAAGTATAAATAAATAAGTTTCACAAAAGCAAACTTTGAAATAATAACATTTAAATTTCCTGGGAATTGTTTACATTCTCTATGAAAAGATAATCTTTGCACAGACACGAATTGACGAGATTTTCAGACTGCTTGTCAGAAGTACATTATCATGCTTCAGTACATTTCTTCTCAGTAATCAAACCAAATTTAAAACTTAGAAAGAATTATGATGAACACTAAATAAAAGACGACAAAACTATTATAAATTTCCAAAAATATATAATAGTGTAAAATTTATTTTAAAAAGTCACGATTTAAATTATTACGACAAACTAAGATCTACTTCTTAAGTTAACAATTTTTTTATATAAAATCATTTATTTTAAAACAATACTTCGAAAGTTTATGAAAATGCTACAATAATATGAATGATAAATACCTGAAACAGCATTTCTTTTTTGGTGTGACCGAAATAAAGGTTGATCACCCTGTCAAAACCGTATTTACTATTAAAGATATGTCTAAAGTATTAGTAATACGTAATAATTTACACCCATTGGCCAGATGATGAAAGTCTTAAAACACCAAAATATATTTCTTCGTTTAGTAATTTAAATAGACAACAACTAATCATAACCAACACAAAGTACGCAGAATATTTTTTCAATAGTAACTCACTATCAATGAAAACAAGACACCAACAAAAAAACTCACTGTAAATATGCTTATATCATCAACACTATCTATCTGTTTATATAATTGGTAAGATTTAATCATTTGACACCAATTTATAAGTAACTTGATTGATAGAATATGCTTAATTAAGATAAAATCATCCAAATACAACCTACATATTTATTACTGATTGACTATAATTATGTAAAAAAGTGATAGTCAAACTATCACAGATTCTCGTAATGATAGACAACTGAATACGTGTTGTTTCTTTAATACCTCACAAGTCACCAGTCAGTTTTTTTCAAAGCTGCAGAAACAAACTAACACATTAATTTACTAAAACCAATAATAAACTACATGTTGATGTTTATTTTCACAAGTTATAATTGACATTCTTTTACATACCTTACTACATATGCCAGATAATTAACTGAACAATTTGTTACTTAATACGAGTATTTCACTCATTCTCCAGTCATCATTATACAAATGAAGTTGTTTAATGTGTATTCTCGTAGAAAAATTTGTCAAAGGCAAAAACACGCTGCCTGATGTTTTGAAGTAAATTTAGTATGATTCATCAAAGTTATTCAGCAATTTACTGGAACTTCTTTCATGCTTCAAAATGATTGAATTTTTTACTTACAGAAACCAAAATGTGTGTTTGTTTGTTTGTTTGGGTTTTACTGCGCACCAACACAATCGAAGGTCATATCGCGCCGAACGTAATCAATGATACTATTAATTCAAACGATATTAAGAAACCAAAATGACGTAAATGTAAGCTCGCGATGTCAACGGTGATAGTAGACGAGATGCAAAAACACCAAGAGCACATCAACAACAACTTAACTAGCTACCATGCAGAAAATCTGTGTACTCGAACAGCTTTTACCCGGCCACCGTCATCCTCTGGAATCGCCTACCTAAACAAGTTGTTCAGCAACCGACTTTGAAGAGTTTCAATCCGGCTGTGATGATTCATTCTACAACCAACTAGAGATACTGCCAGTTTTTATCCTTTTTTTAAAAAAAAAGATGTAAATATGTTAAATAGTAAAAATGTACCCGATTGCTGAGCATGTACATAATTATGAATTTCATCGCGATTATGCTCTATAAAGAGTGGGGCGATTACTGAAGATGATGATAAGTTGACACAAATGTGTGGATTTCATATTAGGGTTAAATATACAAGTGTAAGATATGTAGTGAATATTTCAAAATGGTCCACAAAAACAGCTGACAAATCACATAACTGGGACAAGTATATGCCACCAACCATTTTAGTCAGAAAGCAATAACGTATATCTATCCACGTTGTCTTATTTTTCAATATAAAGTACAAGTAGTTACAAACAATTCTAGAATCTCACACTCTGTGATGAAATATATCTCTCTAAAGTAATTTATTACAAAAGTGATATACTGAATAAATTCTTCACATCTATATATCACTGATAGTTAAACATGGCAAGTTTAAAATAGATAAAACTTTAGTTTACAAACTGTATGTCAATGATATGTGAGAATGTTTTTTGCATCGAAATGTAACAGTTGCAGGACAGTTTCCAGTTAGAGGAGAAAGTCACTTAATTGATTGACAGTTTGACATTTCCCTATGGTTTAATTTTTTTCTCCCATGTATCATTATTAGATTATCTTTCTAATAAACTACTACTGTGACATATATGACAAAGCAACAACCATTTGATAACAATATAGAGGTCATTGAACACACTAACTGTTTCAGAGGAGATGCATAATAGATTAAATCTTTCAATCAGTACTTACAGTGAGTACAAAAAAAGCAAAGCCCTGTTTATGTAAACAACACAATAAACTAAATTTAGAACAGGGGATGCTCAGGATGACAATGAAATATTATAAGGTATTAATTTTAATCTGTTTTATTAGTGTCTTGATGGTGTAATGGTAAAGCGTTCTACCATTACAAGCATGATTGTCTAAGAGGGGGTGGTTTTAATTGAGTATGCAACCTTTATTTTCAATACTGTCCTACTTTTGAAATGGATTGGTATATTTCAATGTACAATGTATACGCAAACACGTACTGTAATTTTTTACGAATCATAGTTCATTTTGTTCAAACAAAAACATTATTCATGATTCCATTAAAAAAATCCAAATGCACATTCAATGAGGTTAATTATACCATTATTTATAAAATAAGAAGAAAATTATTAGAGAATAATAAACATTGTATTAACACTGAGAATAAACTCACACAAGTTTAATTGTTTCAGTAATAACTGACAATGTGTGAAAATCCATCCAGAACAGGTGTTAACATTCTGTCAGCAGAGATAATCATTTTATAATGACAGATATATCAAAGTTGTTATTTCTAATACAAAATGGTAATTTAAGATAAGGAGTGAAACAAAGGAAATCATGTGAATGAGAAATTCTGATAAACAAATTACTGCATCAAATCTTCATAAAAAGTCTTTTATTTTAAATCTAAAATACAAGATGAAAATATAAATGCAGTTTGTTTTCCTACTTTTTAAGATTAATATTTATAATTAACTGTGTATGGTTAACAATGGTTTTAAAGAGGAAACGAAACTAGTTCGAGACGCCATAGTGCTGAATATAATCACCATTAAAAGAAACCAGAATCAACACTGGGTATCTAGCACGCCAGGTATTAAATTATTCAGCAATTATACATCACCATTATGAATTCATTTAATATTAATTACGTTTTGTATTACAATACTACATGTACACATCAAACATTTGTATCGGTTTAGCAGCAGACAAACACAAAATGCAAATTAAAGACGACTATGATTCTAACTAAACAGGTATAAAGTACTCTTTTGATGATATTTAATTCTTTCAGACCATTAGATATTGTAAATGGTACATATGATATGTATACATATAAAGAGTTCTCTGAGTAAATAACTCTTAAGTATATGTCGTATATATCCTGAAAATCTTGATAGTTCAATTCAACGACTATTTACAACAAGACGTCTGAAAACATATCAGGAACATTAACAGTCAAAAACACAGACGCACTACCAGATTTTTAATCACTCGTTATAAAAAGGACGAAACAAACCAATTACGATACCAAGAACTAAGGGGATTGGAAAGTGGCTAACAGCCACTGGTGTTTAAACCAGGTTTTAGTGTGCACCAACCTCCGTTTTTTCAATCTTATCCCGATAAATAGTAAGTTGCTATGGGTAGCTTGAAAATATGTGTGTTTTTGTGTGTGTTTTTTTAACTGGGTTTAACGCTGTGTCAACACAATTTAGGTCATTCTAAGGCGTCTAGCGCACTTAACCTGGCTTTCCTGGACCCTTGTTTAAAACCAGTACTCACCTACCCCTCCACAAGGCCGGAAACTTCTCCATATCATCTAATCAATGATGGAAAATTGGCATTATTGTCAAATTTTCAAGGAAGGGTATAACCTCCCTGGGTGGAATTCGAACCCGTACCCCAATCAGGGCATGAGTTTCCAAATCCCGGCGCGCTACAAACTGCGCTATCAACCCGGATTCTGAAAAATATATGTACATAATCATTTATCAACATCTTCGATGTAACCATCATACAAAGTGATTGTAACCGTCACAAGAGAATACTAATACTAAATATAGGGCAGATGTCAATTAGTAGGGTCCTAATATCATAATTAAGACAAATCACATATCACTTTCATAAGTACCGTATATTTAATAATTCATTTACAATTCAGTAGAACTGTGTTCTACTGTTTTATGGAAGACAAAGTCAGTGTCCCAAGGGGTATAACTGTTAAGACTTTTAGGAGAGATTAATCTATTATATATTCAACTGTAACAAATTAAAGTACAAATTAACAGACTGGATTCAGACAGAAATAGACGACTGAGTGAATGACCTAATTGTACTATAACAAAGATTGTCCTCAAAAATGAAGAAACAACAACAACTTCAAGTCAATTTGAATCAATTATACTGTGGGAATGTTTTGCAAGAATGTTGTTATTATGATCAGGTTTTCACTACAGACTCATCCATTTACAATGGAACACATATATCTACATATCGGCAAAAATAATATCAAGTGTAATATCAGCTTCTAACAGAGATCTGGTGAAGTTGCTGCAAGTCCTTTTAGCTTAAAAAAAAGCAGTTGCATAATTAACCATTAGCCTATAAGTATGAGTCATGATCCAGTGGTAGGGATTGAGAGGTCCCAGGTTGAACCCCACTAGGGGCACTGCTAATTTCCTTCAGCAAGAAATTAACTTACAATTGTTCCACTCCACTAAAGTGAACATGATTTCAATGATCAGGGGTTATCATAAAAAATTGTTAAGTCACCTGAATATGTACATAGAAAAAGACTTTAAAATGACACCTTCAACAATTCACAGGCACATTCCAAAACATTCAGAGAAGAACCACGATTTCCATATGGTATTCACAGTATTATCATATGTCATGCTGTACAACATGTCATAACATACTTGTTTCACAAGTGAAAGACAAGAACAATAAGACTGAACCATGGGTAAACATAAGACAACAAACATTAGATTCTTAATACAGCTTCATTTTAATTGATACTTTATTCATAATAAAGGAATCACCAATTGTTACAGAAATAGAGCGTATCGAATAATGTACAATTTAACTATAAATTCTGTATAATTATATACCATCAAGTTTCACATATATCTGAATAACTATGTTTTAAAATTAATGACAATTTATCAAACCATACTTTAATTCAACTGAGAATAATAAGCATTTAAAGATTGTTGTGTCCATCAGTGAATGCTTACAAAATACATACAGAAAAATAAATTTGCAGACAATTTAATCTTCTATAATTCAAAGTTAATTTGCAATAACATCATATAAATACAGTAAGAGCTTCCATATAAAACAATTTAACATAATATATGAGTATAGGTATTATCATCCAACTGCATTGTTACATACTTGCCAATATTTATTTATTTAAATTATTTCACTAGGTTTAACGCCATGTCAACACATTTTAGGTCATTTTACGGCATCCAGCAAAGCTAACCAAGGTTTCCTGGACCCTTGTCTATAACCAGTAATCACCTACCCTTCAAGGAGGCCAGAAACTTCTCCATATACCTTATCAATGGAAGAAAATTGACATTAATGCCAAATTTTCATGGAAGGGTATAACCTCCCTGGTGAGATTCGAACCCATATCCCCCTCGGGACACAAGATTCCGAATCCTGGCACGCTACCAACTGTGCTACCGACCCGGGTTGAAACCTGCCAAAATAGACCTTTTCAATACAAAAAAATCGAACACTATTGTATACAAATTGCACATAGATTGCTGTTTTATTAGACCAGGGACCAAAAATAATCCCCGTCTGATAATTTTCAAACAAAAGCATGGGTGGAAAGTCAAAGTTTTAAAAATACTGAAAACCTATTTTTTAAATACTGAAATAGACAGATTAATACAAACTACCCGGTACATAGAGTAGTTTATTTTAAAAAAACACATTGAAATCAGTAATAATACGGAAATCTGTCACCCATGCAAAAGTGTTATTGCACATGAATAGGATTCGAAATAAAAACTCACCTATTTGAACATGATCTCAAAATTTGACTTAAAACATTTTCAAGATAATTAAGTAAACTTAACTGATTTATGTAAAAAATGATGAATAGTAGCGTGCAAATGTGTAAATCTTGCACATTCATGTTTTCCTGTGAAACATAAGTAATAGCTTGATTTGATTTCATCTCATGCTTTATGTAAAATAATCACATTTATCATTGTAAATTTATCAGAGTTGATCAAGTATTTGTCAGGCATAACGCATAAATTCTAAACTAACTAACTGTTACAACAAACCCTGGGGTCCAAAATTTTTCATATTTTCTCTCATTCTTTATTGACACAATATTTCGGACACATTGTGTTTAGTACTGTTATTTTATATCGATATAATGCATAAAGAACGTAAATGACAGTTCATGCTAAACTGTAAATTAGTTGTGAAATTAATAACTACATGTTAAGTATGTCAAAGTACACTTCAAAACATCAACAATTTAATGTGTAAAGAAACTTTTGGACCCCAGTGTACATTTTAAGTATAAAACACATATAATGTAACACCTCATATGGAGATTCTGTGTTTGACCTTTATGACCTTGAACACATCTCATTATGCTTGTATCACTTTATAATATAACTAACATACAATAAATAAACATCGAGTAAAAAGTTTACTAAATTCTATTATAAAAAAGACAAAGTAGAAAATAGAGAATTACAGTTCATTTTTAAGTACAAATATAATCAAAATTTTGTTTCCATAACAATCTTTTGTTCATTATTAGGGTTTTGATTTGTTTGAAGTAAAAAATTAACACATTCATCATAATGGAAGATAAATTAATGAAAACACAATCTAAACAAAAAAGATTTTGCCAGAGTTATATCCCCTATAAACAACAGAACATTAATATAACATTTCATTGAAAACAATTAGACATAGTATTGTACACCAAGATAAATAGTTCTTTTGCTTGCTACACTATATCAAACATGTGCTTAGAATGTTTGACTGGAAATAAATTTTTACATATTTGAACCTCTTACTGGATCTAACAGCTGTTAGCTCACAAAATGTTGAAATCTTTGTTTTAAATAAAAATAATGATACATCCATGAAATAAATAAAACTAGTATGTAAAATGAGTCTAATGTGAATAATTCTATAACTGATATTGTATTTTTTTCAAAATAATTACAAAAACTTACAGTAAAAGGTGTTAAGAATCATTTCATAAGACATAAATCTGCACTATTTTGTGAATTATTACATGTCATAAAATTCTACTCTATTTTCTCTTTAGTAAGCAGTGATTACATTTTAAATATTTATTTATTCACATATAGTGAACCCTGTATGTTGTATTGAAAATGATGGATTTCTACAAAATTTCTATGTACTGTAGCAGTAGTCAGGACAAGAGACTAGTAGTTTGATCACGGGTTTATCGCAAAATGGTAGTTACTCAACATAAGGAAAGAGTAAGTTACCACCGTTATGCTCTAAATCTGTGGATTGTGGAATTCATGCGAAAAAATCTGTCAGTTATAGCTTTATACACTATGGTATACAAGTATACATAAAAAACATGAACAAATACATGAATGTTATATGAGTATGATGTTAGTTAGCCCATTGTCATAACATACACTAAAATATATAAAATGAAATGATGACAGGTGAGCTTGGATACATGTCAACAAAATTGCATATCTTAGTTTCTAGGAATACAATTAACAATTATTCTACAACACGGCTATTCACAACATGTAACACAATATGTATGTTTCTTTGATATACATGGAGATACTGGTTATTATTCTAGTGGCAAACTAAACAATATTAATTGTCTATGATGAAAGTTCAAAATTTTAAAAATCTGAAACTTCTCGTTTTTGTGATTTCTTCAGCTTTTATATAGGAAAAAGCTTTTCTAACATTTAAAAATTCTAGACCTTAAGGATCAGTCCTAAAAACATTCCATATCTACATGAAGTCTGATTACATTGATCTGATACAGTCCAACTACTTCTGTGATGGTTACTAAACTGCAAAAGCTTAAGTGAAAGTTTCAAAAGAAGTTTGAAAATTTTTCATCATCCTGATCCTGAAGTTTCTAAATTTATTACAACAGCTTAAACAAAAGAAAAGAATCCTCTCTCAGGTACCAAAAATCCTAAAGTTCAAGACCAGTTCTGAAAATGTTTACCTATGTAGATGGACAGTGAATGATTATAATACATGTGAGCTAATGATCATACAATGATGAAATAACTAGTTTTAACAACAGGGAAATAATAATTAACAATGAGACTGCCTACTTTATACATTAAAAACATTATTACATGGAGTACATTATTCTAAAAAATGTCATGAAAACTTTGGTCCAATGGAAAATTGATATAAATGTTACAATTAGGCTTCAGTTGGACGCAACTTGAACAACACTTCCACAACACTCTCGTCGGCCATAGTTGTGACATCACCAATGTTTCTGTCATTCACAGCAATCTTTCTAAGTACACGTCTCATAATCTTTCCTGATCTTGTCTTAGGAAGACCTGGTGCCTCTTGTATGAAATCTGGGGAAGCAAATGGTCCAATCTTTGTTCTCACTGAAATAGTAGAAATAAAACCTTCTAAATTTCATACACAAAAAAGTTTATCAAGCCACAATAAGGCAATAGCAAGTAACTAGATTTTCAGCCCAATTTAAGGGACAAAGGGTGGGCTGGTGAGATGACCAGAACAAGGTGTCATCACAGATTTCCTTGTAAGTTCACTTTTTTCACTGTCTGTGTTTAATAGGACAAACTGTGACAAACTTTACACAGTGAAGCATCTATATAAACTACATGTACAGCTGAACTGTGTCTCAGTGTGGAAGAATATGTTGCTTGATAAACAATTATTAAGTACAGAGATTATAAATAAGTAAAAATTTTATTAACTTAATATATTGTGCCATTTTTACTCAGCATACATAAAAATTAAGCATAAAGAGTTAAATTGAAATTTCTTTAAAAAATTGTTAAAAGTGCTTTGATTTTTGCTAGCTGGACCAATATAAGATTCTGAGAATTAATTTGTTATTGCCAAATATGATTCTTTCATTTAAAATTGATAAGAAAGCACTTTTACATCTGTTAGGTCATTAAAATATCACAGGTGTAAGAGACAAAAAAATAACTATGTCAAACAGTATTGCTTTACAAGTTCATGTTTAACAAAGAGGTCATTTCTTCGTTAAGGACCAGCATTTAATAAGAGTTGAAAAAACTTGCTTTTTTATGTAAGTAAAATGATTCACAATAATGGCTTGAAATTAATGATTTAATTCAGAGATCTTTTCATTTGTCACGAGACTTAATCTTAACTAGTGTGTGCAAAACAAATACTATAATAAGATTTTAGTTTGTAATTACTTTTTACAAGTTTTTTTTAACAAATCAATGAAATAAATACACAAAGATGAATAGATAAAGAGAACCTGCTCAGTGTTAAAATTCTTTAGCATTCAATGAACAAGGTTATTGTTTTGATAAAGAAGATTATATAAACCTTTACTGAATGTAAAAACTTTGTATTTACCTTGTTCCTTCAGTTCAACTATCAATTGTGGTGTAAATGTGAAACCCTGAAATGAAAACAAAGAAATTAAAATCATGGTAGAAAATTTCTAGAGCCATTTTTCGCCTTCTTACTCTGGGTTGAGTAGTTTATTTGTTAATTAAGTTCAACGTCAGACAATTTGTATCATCACAAAAGATGTTATAGGAAACTCAAAATATTGGATTTTTTATTAGCACTGATTATTTTCAAACGACACTTTTACCCATAATTGCTCAAAATCAAATGTTACAAATTGAACATGTTCTAAGTATACATTCTTTTACATTTTGTTTGTACCACAGGTAAAAACCATTAACATGAATTCTGGATGCATTTACAATTACTCATCAGTAAATTTATGATTATTTTTTAAATCATCACATTTATAATGATAAGTAAGACATCATTACAGCATAATAAATTCCTAATTGGAATATTTGCAAATTTTGTGTTTTGAAATTAACTAATGTTAACTTATAATACAAAGTGAATGTATAAAAGTCATTTCCCACTTACCTGTTTTAAAGTAACAAAACAATAAGTACATTCTCCTTTAACTGGATGAGGATGAGCCACAACAGCAGCTTCAGTAACAGATTTATGTTCTACAAGAGCTGATTCTATCTCTGCTGTACTTAATAAATGTCCTGACACGTTAACCATATCATCTATACGTCCAGTAATCCATAAATAACCATCACTATCTCTGTAACCACCTAGAATATATAGAAAATATTTGTCAACTTTTCTTTCTTGTTTTCTGTTGCTTTTTTTGTTGTTGAGTTTAACGCTGTAGCAACACATTGTATAGGTCATATAAGGCGGTCAGCCAACCTACTCACTCCTCCTGAAAAGCCTAAATCTCTGGATTTAGCTGTTAACCTACTACTAAGCGCATACTTTCGTCAGTGACTGACAACTGCACAAAATAATTAAAAATCATTGGTAGGAGAGAGAATGGCCGTAGAAATAATTTCATGACCAAGCTCCTTGAAAGTATGCCCCGGCCGGGAATCAAACCCAGGACCCCTTGATCAGTAGACTTGCATGCTACCAACTGAGCTAGTCGGGCGGCTCTCTCTTGCTAGCAACTTCTTTAGCATACATGCTTGCTATGAAGGCAAGACACTACACTATTGTTGTAGTAGATGTTTATTTCTTAACCTGGGTCAGTCAACTCCTAAGGATGCATTATGTGCAGACCCTGGCTTTGTCATTATTGGTGTAAGATCGATTTTACTCCACCAAATGAGCTCAGAAACTATTTTCAGAGTGGCAAAGCCACCAGGAGAAATATCAATTTCTGAGCTCACAAGTTGAAGATCTTATACAAAATTGATGAATATTGTGTTATTTTTACACAAGTATAATGTGTCATTTTTTATCTTTTCTTTTATGATTTTTAGTTCAGTTATTTTTACACAAGTAAAATGCGTCACTTCTCATCTAATATAACATGGAGCGGGTGTGGCCAAGTAGTTACATGTTTGGACTGGTAATCATTGGATAGCCAGCTCCGCGTTGGTTAAATCCCATCCAAAACCTACCCTGTTGTTTCCTAGAGCAAGAAACTTAATACTCCTATCGCAGTACTGGGGGACCAGGAAGCAGCCTCGAAAGTGATTAATCTAAGTTGTACAAACTTGTTTCACAATAGTGCTTAAATAAATTAGTACCTGTATAAACTAAATCTAATATGACAACATTCAGCTTTTAGCATGAAGTCATTTTAATGTTGTATTTTCACGACAGTGAAAATAAAAATTTTGAAGCAATCAATAATAAAGGGAGACAACTCTATCAAGACCAGACATTATTTCCCCAACCATAAATTATCTCCCCTATATTCCTTACCATCTCCAGTACAGTAATATCCTGGGAATTTCTTGAAGTAAGTAGTTTCAAATCTCTCATGGTTACCATACACAGTTCTCATTATACCTGGCCAGGGTTGCTTGAATACCTGTAATATATTATAAGTTCTAGTCATTTCTACATAAAGTATTTTACTCTACTTTCAGAAAGTTTCCAGTCATAAGCCACAGCAACATTATTTAAATCAGCCATTCAGGTCTTATGAAGGTCATATATTTTCACTGGCATAAGTTTTATGTCCAAAGTAAATCATATTCACACAAATACCATAGTGAATTAATGAATCAAGATAACTTTTTGTCATATTAAAGTCAAGTAATTGCAATTATACATTTGTGGGAACTTCAATTAAAGTAAGGGTATTCCAGTTGCTCAGCATTTCTCCATACCTAGACGCAGTTTGGGCAATGTACATAAACATATTATTGAAGTCATGTGGAATGACCCTAATTCATCATCTAGCTTCTACAATTGTGATTTTTACTGAATACAGCAAATGCACATGCTACCACAAATCAGGATCAATGTAGCCATCAAGTGACCAACCAGTCACTGCATTATTATAATCATAATTTATAATCTAAGTTTCATGCTGATTAAAACTCACCAAATTTACAGCTGAATGCTGCTACATTGAATGTCAATCCATATAAACATATTAATCCATGGGATCATTGTAAATTAAAATTCATTTGATCATGAACCATAAGAAGAAAATTAACCCACTAGCTGGAAAATTGATTTAGGGCAACTGATTATTTCTTACAGTCGAGTAAGTCGATGTATTTGTTCTTTACTATATAGGATAATAAATCACACTGGTGCTTAAGAAAATTAAAGCATAAGACTGCCATAAAAAAACCTACAGATGTTATCGAACTGTTTCAGAAAAAACAAGAAGATGAAATACTAGTACTCACAATATATCCTTCACCTTCACCAACAATTTCTTCACCTTGTTCATTTAGAACAACAGGAACAACTCCAAAGAATGGGAATGTCTGTAATTATAATATATAAGTAAGGTAATCAACACAATAATCAACATGTTAACAACAACATATAGATGTTATCTGAAACTTAATATCTGTTTTCTTTCATTTAGCACAGATTAGGTACAGTGATTTGTACACATTATTGCTTAAAAGCATGCGTAACATAAATACATATAACTCTTTCATTAGCACATATATTTTTCATTGTCGTGGAATATTAATTATATAATTTGTGATATTGTTCAGGTTCTGTAAAATGATATAAGGCCACAACAAATTGATCGTATGTTCTATGGATTCGCTCGCACCTTAATTTTGACGGTTTTTACAAAAAAAATATTTTTATTTCCTCGCTTGCCCATAAAAATTTGGTCAAACCGCTATATAAAGCAAGTGAATAAAGACTTTTAAATTTTTTTTCTTCACTCGCTCGCCCCATTTTTTTTCCAGAAAAATCTGTAGAACATATGATCAACTTGTTGTGGCTTAAAGACAATATTATATTTAGAGGATATTAAACAGAGCCCTACATTGTGGCTTAAGGCAAATATCAGCAGACTTGCTTGGTATTGGTCTGAGGGCTAATGCTGGGGTGAGTGTACCAATATAGACTTTAAGCACAGTTGCCCTGTTCCATAACCTTTTTATTGCAAATATTGACTCTTTAATTAATGATAATTCTTCTAAAACAAAAACACACAATTTTCCAACACAACGCGCCATTTTGCATGTTAACGTTACGTCCCTTGTGTTGTTTTGGTTTTTTTATGGAAGAAAAATCACTTCTTAACATCTGATATTTACTTGTTGCAAATTATGTAAGGACATATCTAAATGATATACATATACTTACAGCAGAACCAGGTTTGGTAGGTGTAGCACCAGGTAGTGGAGTTATAGCGTGACCTCCCTGTAATATATAGACTTAAAATTAAGTAAAAAAAAAATTAGTGTAGACCAATGTCATTTTATATTATTCAAAATTGACAACAGGAACATAGTTTCTTTGTGAAAAACGTTTTTGGTATAACCTTCTGAAGATATTTAGAAACCAGTTAAGGAAAATAAATTAATAATCAAACTTAAACATAGGGTTTTTTGCCTTATTAATTTGTTTTAATATATATAATTAAATAGACATGTGTAGCAGAGGTATATTACTACACTTGTCCTTGCTTGCCATCAACCTAACTTTTAAAGCAAATAAAATTGATTCCAGCTAGTGAAAATTACTTATTATTCATACAGCCAGGCTAGTTGATAATTCGGCACATGTATACAGAATAAAATACTAAATCAGGCTAGTGCTCGAGCTAGTTCATAATTCTTCACAATACTGAGGAATATCATAATTAAATCAGGCTAGTGCAAGAGAAGGCTTGTAAGAATGTACTTACAGTTTCAGTTTGCCAGAATGTATCAACAACAGCACATCTTTTCTCTCCTACAACATTATAATACCATAACCAAGCTTCAGGATTGATTGGTTCACCTACTGTAGCTAAAACTTTTAATGAGGATCTGTTGTATCTGAAAACAAGGAAAATATGCATTGTGTAAGTGAATATTTCTGAAGGTGGGGCCAAATAGACTATATCCGGAATTCAAATATTTGGATTTTCCCCTCCAGTACAAACAAACTTTCACTGTTACAATGAAAACATGTGTACAAAGAACAAAAGAATTTAATCCATAGTTCTTGCTATTTAGCAATAATGTGTAGAAAACTTTGTTTGTACCGCCTGTGCACGGACGGAAAAACCTATAAATTTGAATTCTGGATTAGGTCTATTCTAGGGATGGGGTCCAAAACTTGGGTGTTTTTTCATGCAAAACACCAACTGAAACTAACACATTAAGTGAAAATTTATAACATCTGAAAATATTAAAATATACATTTATTTAAAAAAAAATTTTTTTTACCAAAATTCGAAAACTCATTACCTAAACTTCAAGGAAAAGCTAGGGCATTTCAGATATACCACTACAATTTTTCAGCTCTTTATTGTTTAAGGTAAGAGTTATGTTTGTTTTAACCAAAATCGGCAGGTACATTTTGCACATATATTTTGCTCTCATGTTAATTAAGCAGTGTAATCATATCTTGTCACTTTATATAAACACTAAAATTAGTTTCAATTATTATGATGTACCAAATCTACAATGTTCAATTTCCATGTGAATTAATTTCCTAGAGGAAAACTTTGAGAAAGGAATGTATATAAAGTGTACTTACTTTGTCACATATTCATCACCAAAACCCATCAATGCTCTGATAGCAGTAGGAGCAGTATAGAATTTAGTAACTTTATATTTCTCTATAATAGCCCAGAATCTTCCAGCATCTGGGAATGTTGGTACACCTTCAAACTGTACAAATATACATACATCATGTAAGTAATATTGATAAATCATTTCTTACTAAGACTGGCAAGATTATCTGGTATTTCGACTTCGAATTGATTGAAATCAAAATCAATACCTGGAATCAGCTGGAAACAGTAAATTGTAATTTTATACAAGATCGCTGGATAAAGAATGACTTGATAATTCATAAACTTAACAGGCTCTCAGTGCATGAGAAAATCAAACAAAACTAGACCTATCACTGAATGTTTGTGAAGAAATTGGGTGCTTAGAAATGAGAGGACAAGATTTGTCATCAAAGGGCCATAATTTGGCAAAAAATCATTGGATATGTGCATGTCGGGCTGATATCTGGTATATGTGTTAAGTTTGAATCATATCCATTTAATAGGTGTCGAGAAATTGAGCAGACAAAAAAGCTACAACCTACGGACAAGCTGACTCCTATATACCCCTCCCAAAAAATAACTTCTTGGGGGGAAGGGGGGGGGGGTAATTTTTTGGCAGTATATCAGGTTGTTTTATCTTTAAAAGTCAAAAGTATGATTCCATGTCTTTAGAAACCCACAATTTCATTACAGAAACCAAGAATAAATCAAAGAAGTCATAATTAAAACAGGTAAGTTCAATGAGATATAAGGAGTAAATTGTACATTTAATGTTAACATCAATACTTACAATAACACCAGTAGCCCCGTTATTTAAAGGACCATATGTAACATATGTATGTCCAGTAATCCATCCTACATCAGCTGTACACCAATATATATCATTATCTTGGTAATCAAAATCATATTTAAATGTTGTAGCACTATATAACATATAACCTGCTTGTGTATGTAGTACACCCTTAGGTTTACCTGTAGAACCACTGTAATAGTAAAATATTAATATACATTAGACATTAATATACATAAACAGTCTATGAAATTAGTGGGAGTCCAGTTGCCCGGGACAACTAACTATTTCTATTGGGCAACCAAAATTCTGCAAATGAGATAATTTTATAGTGCTAGCTCTTGAAATGAGCTGTTAAGACAACCGCATTCATATCCTAATTTCATACACTGGACAAAGAACACACTCTCCAAATTCCCTGAATCTAATGTGTGACTGGATATTTTGAAATGATAGCCAAACTGGTGATTGAAAGTGAGACTACTTGTGGCCACTGCGCATAAGTAGTAGGCCCTGCATTAGACCAAAATTCAAACATGTTAGTCAAACATTATGGCCCCTGACAGTTAAGTATACTTAAAATTGATAAAAAAAACATTTTATTGTCAGCTTATGAATAGGTTCTCAATACATACTAAATTACTACATTTTGTAGTCTGTTTTATAATGTTATATAGCAAACAGCAAATTATCAACTAGCCAAACAATATAAAAATATTTTTTTCACCAACACAAATCAATTTTCACTAGTCTTGTGCTTTAAGCTAGTGGGTTAAGACAATGACTACTGGAGAGGCTAAAATCTCCAGACTTAAGGGTATAGAGTCACCTGATCTACAAAACAACTAAAAAGATAACCAAACCCTTGTTTTTTCTGATTTCTCTAAGCAGACAAGTAATTTAATGACATTAAATAGAGCATAAATTAACTACTACATTTCTTCCCCCAAAAAATTCAAATTGATCCTCCAAGTTTTTATTGTTAACACTAAATCCTCTGCACAAATTCAGTAGATCATATGATTATGCTACCCTGTTTACTTACCTTGTATATAACATAAACAATGGATCCTCAGCATCCAACCATACAGGTGGACAATCTGTAGAAGTTCCTTCCATTAGTTCATGGTACCATTTATCACGTGATGACCAGTTTATCTTTATTTTACGTGTCGGTCTCTGACCTGGCACCTCCTCACTATCACCATTACCTTGTTCTTTCTGATCAGGTGGTATTAAATGTTTACATACTATCACATGATCTACATTGTGACCTCTACAATAGATAAAATGTAACTATAGCAACATGGGTGATATTTAAAAACTCTATAACTTTATGATCAGTCCTTCCACCTATAAACAAACATCAAATTTCTTAACTTCAGTACCCATCCTTTCACCTATATAAAGACAGAAATTGTTTACAGATATAAACACAACTTGTATACTAAGGCTGTCACGATATACCAGTATACTGGTATATTGCAATATGCAGCTGCAGCAATACGTACCGAGGTACAAATTTTATGTACCAGTATTCGGCGATATTTTTTATTTCATTGGAAAAATCAGCTCTTCGAGAAATAAAAGTAGTCTCATTTTTCCATTGTTCATTCAATCTAAGCTTAGGTTACAAGAATTTAACTCACTGGGGTAATTTGATTGGTTAAACAGAACTCATGAAGAATATGTTCTTGAATTGAATACTTCGGGGCAGGAAGTTGTGAAACAAGCATGGAGTCTAGGAGCTTGATTGCTAGGATGTTTTGCAGCTAAGATGTGAAAGTTTCTTTCAACTTAGCATCTTTTTATAGGCAAAATATATATCACAGTACTAAATGACCGTGTAGACCAAGTGAAACTAGATTCAAGTAGTTGCAAATAAGATTAGCAATGTTTCTGTTAAATACAGAAGAGACGCAAGGAATCTATAAACCAACAATATATCGTGGTATGTATCGCAATATGGTGCTAGCGTATTGCAATATATCCTGATACGCTTCTGGCGTATTTTGACGGCTCTAATGTATACATGTGTACTAAAATGTAAAAAAATCCAGTAAGCGTTTACTGCCAATTTCTTTGTACAAATCTGTACACAAATCTCTTTACAAATATATGTATATACTTACGCTTGTTCACACTTGGCTACAGCATTATCAACAATATCCTTTAAATTTAATAATTTACCACCACGCCAGACACCATCTGTTTATTAAATAAAAATAAATATAAAAATAAATGAATAAATTATCTCATATGTAAACATATGTAATGAATAACTGGAAAAATACCAAACTAACTTTAACTTCTAAAAATATCTCATACATGCAGATGATAGTGATCATTTATAAATGATACCTCTTTATTTGATTTTCATTCAGAAAGTGCCTTTTTGTTTCCATTTGTTTTGTTTTTTTAATTTGGTTTAATGCACTGTCAACACAAATTATGGCCATTTTACACAGGCTATCTCACCATACTAAGCTTTCCTGGACCCTTTTTTCTATAATTCAGTACTCACATCAAAGTGTTTTTATTTCTTTGATACCCTAAAGGAAATATTTCAGAGCTATTTATAGAGAATATCAAGAAGCATTTATTGTTGGAAACAAATGCAGATTTCCATTTTGCTTAAAAAATCAGTTATCAAACCATTAATCCTTACAATAATCATAGCTTTCTCTATTTTCATTCTCAGACTAGGAAGTAATCAATCCTGAGCTATAGCCATTTTAGAAATATGATGACAGATGAGAATAATCCTTTTAGAATGGTTAACTAAAGACACATACACAATAATGATACACAAACATACATTGGTATGTGAACAGTGATTTCAGTATGATATGATCTTTTTTATTTAGTGTGCCATTAAAACAAATCTAGCTGACATAATATTTAGGGCTGGGAACGAATACAAATTTTGATGTTCGAATATTGGTTTTTGATATTTAAATATATTGAATATTCATTTTTATAAAGCTAAAAAAGATTCCAAGTATGTCAGTGCCTCATATTGCGTGTCTAGTTTTGTTTATCTGAATACTAAGCCACTTAGGTTAATAAAGAATTAACAATATTGTCCGTTTTTTCTCAACTGTCAAAGCTTGAATAATTTCACAGTGACATTGTTTTTGTACTGGCGGCCTAATTATTATTAAAAGTATCTTGACCAAAACTTATCATACGGCATAAGAAGCTTTACTCACTCATAATACACTTTTTCGGAAACTCATGAGGGTATTACGACAATAATTTTAACAAACGCATTCACTGTGAAATTATTCATGTTTTGACAGTTGAGAAAAAATGAACAATATCTGGAGTTCCAATGAATCTTGAATGGATCCTTCATAATCTGTCTATAACCAAGGTTTTGTACAGTAAATTGGGAATCATAACAAAAATTTAAATGGCATGTGTTGAACAAACATGCCAACTATAAACATGCTTCTTAAACTACATTTTTTATTGAAAATTTGTGGGGCAAAAAATAAAAAGCCAATTTTTATGCTGAGAATTTCGAATAGTCGTATTTGTTTTCAAGATTGGAATATTCGATAACAATCAAAATATCTGAATATTTTTCCCTGCCCTAATAATACTATCCCATAATACTACTCAACAATAGCAGATTAAGTTTTTTGTTATGTTTTTGTTGGGTTTAACGCTGTAGCAACACATTTTATAGGTCATATAACAGTGGTCAGTCAACCTACTCATTCCTCCTGGAAAGGCTAAATCTCTGGATTTAGCTGTGAACCAACTACTAAGCGCATACTTCCGTCAGTGACTGACAACTGCCCAACATAATTAAAAATCATTGGTAGGAGGGAGAATGGCAGTAGAAATAATTTCATGACCAAGCTCCATGGAAGTATGCCCCGCCTGGGAATCGAACCCACGACCCCTTGATCAGTAGACTTGCGTCGTGCTACCAACTGAGCTAGCCGGGTTAAAATTGAATGACAAATTGGCAGATCAAAAAAGAGATTGTTGCGGTCATTTTGACTTTGAAGATGATATTTGTATTTAAGTAGTGATTGTTGATAACTGTTGTTGAGAGCTGGTCATCGGGGGGGGGGTCTAAAGGGATGCCAGTAAAATAATTCTCCTAACTACCAAAAACGTACAAATATATAAAACTATAATATAAAATAAAGTACTAGTCTACCTGCAGTTATTACAATTGAACATTTTGCATCTAAAATACGATCTGACAATGAATCAGCAGAAAATCCACCAAACTAAAAAAAAGAACAAAAATTCAAAATAATAACTGGTTGTTTTACCTTTTCAATATTACATACATGTCAAAAGTAATGTAATCACATGGAATAACAAATACATAAATACATGTAAACACAGGGCAGCATACTTTTAAATCAAATGCCAGGCAAAATAGAAAACAAAAATCTTCAGTGAACTAAAAATACCCCTAAAGTGGCCAAACAATTAACATTACCCCAGACCTTCCATTTCTAAATATTCATTATCTCTTCACCAATCAAAGGATTACCATATACATAGACAAACATAGTTGCATGTTTTTGGACACAAACAATGACTTAGTTAAACAAATTAGCCACTTGAGTAAGAGGGTGGATAATTATGTCAATTAAGCTCCAGTTTCAATTAAATGCAGTCATTGCCTTAACACATTAGCCCGTAACCAGAACTAGTGAAATTTGTTCAGGCTTGTGTAAATCACTTTTTCTAAGTAGTCCAGCTAGTTGATAATTTTGCACTTAACTGAATAACTTTATCAATAGCACTAATGCTTGAAAATAAGGTGGTGACTGAAATGGCGTTGAAATTGACCTCAACAAGAAAATGGGCAAAATGAAGAAGGATGATATTGGAAGAATATTGTTCA
The DNA here is from genome assembly GCA_025267735.1 of Mactra quadrangularis. Taxonomy (NCBI): domain Eukaryota; kingdom Metazoa; phylum Mollusca; class Bivalvia; order Venerida; family Mactridae; genus Mactra; species Mactra quadrangularis. The sequence continues at coordinate 8,269,286 of CM046307.1, read as the reverse complement.
CAATCAATAATTACAGCATTCAAGTGTTAAAGTTTGATAAAAGCCTATTCTTGGACTAACGATCAAACAATCTATAGGTTGTCTAAGATAACTTTAGACAAATCTAAACAATATTTTACGTAAACTATGTCTCATGTTATCTTAAACAAGCTATAATAGACAGGACAATCATTAAATCATTAAATACATCCATTGATGTCAAGGACATAAAAAGATGGTTATCATACGTCCAATAAGGTTTCTCTGCTCTGGATCGTTCATGGAGATAATTTTCTTCAACTGATTTTCATCACATGACCAGTGAAGGGTCAAGTGATACAAAATCAAACAATGCAGGCCATCTCTGAACCGGGACAAGGGACTGGAGCTACCATTGGTTTACAACAGTCTCCTCGTATCACATGTATCTTCACTGGTCATGTGATCTAAATTACTCAGCTGAAGAAGCAGACGTGATGTCACCAAAAATTTCAAGGTAATAAATCATTCGCTCTGAGTTGAAAAAAATTAACTCCATGACTATCATAACTTGATGATTAAAAAATTGATTTTGTTTAAAACTGCAAGGGATAGTGACTTTTATATTAGACTGATGATAAACTAATATCAAAATATTCATGTGTTGATTTTTTATGTTCTAACTACTTCAATGAAAAATGAAAAGCATACAAAACAGAACTTCATGGCTAGCTAAGCTAACAATGCAAAGCATTATATACATCACTAGCAGAAATGAGTAAAACGAAACATTCTGTGCAAATATGGCACATTATCAATGACAGACAAACAAAATGTATGGATTCTGTGCTAAGGTAAACTAGACAACACTTAAAACAATCAACAAGGGCTCTACATTAAAGACAGTCCTATTGCCGCTGACATAAAACAATCAACAAGGCCTCTACATTAAAGATCGCTCTATTGCCGCTGACATAAAACAATCAACATTGGCTCGACATTAAAGATCGTCCTATTGCAGCTGACATAAAACAATCAACAAGGGCTCTACATTAAAGATCGCTCTATTGTCGCTGACATAAAACAATCAACAAGGGCTCTACATTAAAGATCGTCCTATTGCCGCTGACATAAAACAATTAACAAGGGCTCTACATTAAAGATCGCTCTATTGTCGCTGACATAAAACAATCAACAAGGGCTCTACATTAAAGATCGTCCTATTGCCGCTGACATAAAACAATCAACAAGGGCTCTACATTAAAGATTGTCCTATTGCCACTGACATAAAACAATCAACAAGGGCTCTACATTAAAGATCGCTCTATTGTCGCTGACATAAAACAATCAACAAGGGCTCTACATTAAAGATCGTCCTATTGCCGCTGACATAAAACAATCAACAAGGGCTCTACATTAAAGATCGCTCTATTGTCGCTGACATAAAACAATCAACAAGGGCTCTACATTAAAGACGGTCCTATTGCTGCTGACATAAAACAATCAACAAGGGCTCTGTTCATGCAATCTTCTTTAAAAATTATGTCAACATCTGTCATCTACTATCTTCTTTGATTCACATAAAAAGTTAAGATAAAAAAAACTACTGCAATTGTTTTATGAATAAAATCGATTGACTTAATACTGCAATGGTTGTAATATAGAAACTATTTCTTCTCAAATTAAGCATTTAGGACCTTAATACTGTCACAAATTGCTTGATTTTGCAATAACCATGATATTCTTTACAGCAGAACTTTACTATAAATTATAATTCAAATAAGTTTACTTAAGTCTTACAAACAAATACTTGCAGTGTTGTTTTTGTCATTGTAAATTCTAAGACAGTTCCCTGATCGGACTTTTAATTTGAGTAGCAATACATTCAACCATAAAAAACATTTCCAGGAAAGCACTTGATATTTCAAGTTATCAGACAGTATCAATATAACAATGCAGTCTTTAAGCCAATCTCTATTATAAGCTAAATCAATAGACTCCAGAGGAGACAGAATTATCTGAAATTTCATATTTGTAATCAGTAGAGCCGTTACAGACAAATGCATAGAAGGTTTTCCCAAATAAAGACAGAAACAATATGTTACAGTAAATGTCAGATCAAATCAATATAGCAAAATAAGCAGTGATTTCCAAGATTGCCTGGGACGATTAGAATCTTCATTCAGGCAACTTAATAATATTATATTTCTTAGGCAAGCAAAATTTTTGCAAAAAAAATAGTTATAGAGCAGATATTGAGAGATTTTAGGCAGCTGCTTTGATATCGTAAAATAAATATGATCATTTCATCAAAATTTAAAACACTATGCAATAGATACTTAGTAGTAATTTTATTTGTGTTCTCTCCACTATTTATGCACAGAATGCTTAAGTTTATCAGTTTAGCAGAGGTATATTACGACACTCATTCTCCCTTTCCCTCAAGCTAGCTTTCATGGCGATGTGGTAGAGTGTCTGCTTATGCATCAAGAGGTTGTGGGTTACAACTTCAGTTTATACCATGGATTTACCGGGTTACATCAACAAAAAATATGCTATAAAGTGCACATTATTTATTAGTAGAAATAAGTTGGGAGAACACTGTATTCTATACTATACTTGTCCCAATTCAACATTATATTTATCTTAATTTAGTTCTTCAAAACAATTTTTACAATAGAGACAAATAAATATTTTTCAAATACTTTCAGTATAATAACAAATATGGATTTATAATTGTATATTCATAGATATTAAAATAAAGTAGTTTATTGCTTATATAATATCAAATACTACATGAGCCATACTGTATAGTATATTAATGTAGCGATTAATGTCTCCAGACTAGCAATAAAAAATCAATAAATAGCCAATTAGACAATCTAAAATAAGAAACAACATTTTATACTCCGTAAATAACAATGTCTGAATGTCTGATAGACCATCTATAAACATTGACATATGTAATTATTTCTCACAGATTATAGTCTGATTTATACTCTATAAAACTATGCTTAGATCTGGTAATATTGGGAACATTTGGTGCCAAGTCAAGAATAATAGAGTAAGTTGTATCCGTGATAATTTTTGTCCAAAAATGGGGTGGGAATACTGCCTTCCCACAATGGAAAAAATGATGAATTTCACACAAAAAAACTCTATAACTTCACAATTAAAATGTTTTTGGGTCACAAATTGTAACTGTGGCAATTCACTGTCTGTTTTCCTGCTTGTAACAAGATCAAAATGGTTTGCTTCTTGAAATATTTTATGACAGTAAAATCTTTATGTAAGATTGTATCAAATCTTGGACAATTGTTCCAAAAATTCATATTTCACAATTCTGGATAAAGCAAAAACTATAAAAATTTGTAATGCAACAGTGGTACTTCAAACAGATCTTCCTTTGCTCATGTCATGGTTGTAAGCAACATACTCACTTACCCTTGAAAAGGCTAAAAATTCTAGATCTCTAGAAGGATGAGTTCAATCAGAATTAAAGCACATTCTTTTGCCAGCAGCTGATGACACAACCTACTGACCCTGCTTGTCAGACTTGTTAGAGAAAAGATAAGGAAACTTTGCAAGAAAATGTTATCAGCATGTTCAATCCAGTGAAAATTCGCGTATTTCACGCCAAAATTAAAAAATTCACTGCAAATATTTACACTCAACCGGGTACAAACACTGATGTGGGGTAAAGTAAAAGATGATCTAGATTTGCCAAAACTACTTTCGTTTTAGGCGCGAATCGTCTGAAGACGAACGTGACTGGGAACGGATCGTTTCATCGGAGTATAGGGGAGGAATCGTCTTGTACTTATGTCGAAAATAACTATTTAAACTGGTGTACCCACTTTTATTTCCTCATACCCACATTTTTCAACATTGATGGGTACAATACCCACTCTTTTAAAGTCACTGAACATGCTGGTTATGTTACTTAGGGCAACAAAACCTGTTTTTAAATAACAAAATTTATATTACATTTTATGACTTCTAGCTCCCTATGACAAGTTTCTTTGCAGAAATAAAGCTAGACAGAAAATATTTGAATAAAATTCTGTTTGAAGCAATTTTGAGTAGCAAATGACAAACATCGCATGACTGACAGTACATGATAGACAAAGAGCAATAATAAAGCTCATTTTGAACATGAATGGTTCCGGCAAGCTAAAAATGTAAAATGTATAACACAAATATTTACACTAATGTTCAGAATAGAACAGAACATAGTTACTATGACTACACATGCTGTAAATAGAATCTACCTGCAGTTATAAGTATATTTGGTTGAGCTCCTATCAACCTCTCAGTTAATGATGACACAGAGAAACCAGCAAACTGTAAACAATATTATACTCCATAAAACTAACTAACTAAATTTTGCTAAAGCACTCCCACTTTAAACTTTTCCAAAATTGAAATAAATGTTTTCATCATTTTGTAACCATAAGCAAAACAGTTTACAGGGCTCGACTCTTACAGTGTATCGGGATCCCTGAAAATTGCCATGAATTGTCTACTACAATTAGTGACAGTGTTCAAGATTTTTACTTTTAATGGAGGAATCTATGAGTAACTGACTTAGGATTCCTTTGGGATCCCTGGTAAAACAGTTAGAGTCAAACCTTGCATTTTGCAGTTTTTGTAATCAGGACCCCAAATAGAACATTCAAAATATATTTTACTAAAGTGTAGTCAGTGGCAATGACCAATGGTTTTTAAAAGAGGATACTTTTAGGGTAGAGAATCAAATAAAAAATGTTCCATCAAAACCCAAGGGTAGGAATATCAGGGTTTTGATAAATCATAAATGGTAAGTTAAAACTATTTATTGTATTAATGGAACATGAGCCAACAAAATACAATGTTAGTAAAAGCAAAAAAATACATTAGTCACAGATCAAGACATCAACGTTAGATAGATAATTTGGTCAATTTCAAATAAAATATAATAAACTGAAGCTAGGATCTGTAAAAAATAGACTGTTATTAAATATTTAGGTTTTCCCCTTCAGTACAAACAAACTTTCACTGTTACAATGAAAATATGTGCACAAAGAATAATAGAATTTATTCTGTATTTTATGCTTTTCAGCAATTATTTGCAACAAACTTTGTTTGTACCACCTACACACAGACAGAAAACCCACACATTCCGAGTTAGGTCTATTTAAGCCAATACCGATTAGTTTTGTCTAATACAGTCATCACAAAACCCCACTAGCCTCAAGCTCAGGACATGTTAAAATAGATTCAAGCTAATAAAAATTTCTTATTTCATAATCCACCCATGGTTCACCCAGTTTCATTTAGCCCTTTACTATATAACACAATAAATTGGATAAGAGCTCAAGAAACTTGAGGCAAAGACTTTTTTTTTACTGGGTTTAACGCCTTGTCAACACAATTTAGGTCATTTTACCGCATCCAGCGCACCTAACCTAGCTTTCCTGGACTCTTGTTTATAACCAGTACTCACCTACCCTTCCACAAGGCCGGAAACTTCTCCATATGCCTTATTAATGGAGGAAAATTGACATTAATGTCAAATTTTCATGGAAGGGTATAACCTCTTATATTGTAGGATTCAAACCAGTACCCCCTTAGGGACACGAGATTCCAAATCCTGGCGCGCAACCAACTGCGGTATCGACCCAGGTGAGGCAAAGACAGCAAGGAATACATCATCAGATAGAACTTTATACAAATTAATATCAACTTACCACAATAGAATGTATAACACCAAGTCTTGCACATGCTAACATAGCAACTGTAATCTCAACAATCATTGGCATATATATAGCTACCCTATCACCTTTCTCTACACCTGAAAGTTGAAAATAAGCTAATCTAGACATGTGTATACAACTGTACATGAATCAAATGCAGAATGTATGACAGTTAAAACAAAAGGTTATACTAGTCAACAGGTATTTTGTGGGCTGGTATTTGAATAGCTACTTCCTAATGCAGTCATTGTCTTAACCCACAAGCCCAAGCCCAAGACTAGTGAAAATTAATTAAGTTAGTGAAAATTACATAAATTTAATATAATTGGGCTAGTAGGTAGTTTACACTTATACTTTAAATTATAATAAATTGGGCTTATATTTTATTTCCAAAAAGGCGACTTTGTTTTACATAATAGATTGTCACTTAATTTAAGGGCTATGACTCTGTGTCCAAAAGTAGACTGACCATGCTGCAAAAATTACACAGAAATTCTACCAAATTTAGTGAAGATTAGATGAAACAAGGGTAAAACAGTATACCCCCCTCTTCTTCGAAGCGGGGGTATAAAAATGTCTGACTTAGAGAGGGAGAACATATCAGACACCCACATGCCGAGTCAGCTATACACCATGAATGTTTACATCATACAAACCATTCGCAACAGGCTTATAAAAATGTCAAAGCATTTACTTTTTAAGAAAGTTGCCAGATTTGACAATCAGCTATATTTAACTTTCCAATGTCAATTGTTTACTATCAGTAACAACTTGCCTAAACCCAAAAGTAGATTGTCGGGGGAAATATGAGGACCTTTAATGTCCAGCCCTAAGATAACAATTTAATTAAACAAAACAAACCTAGTGACTTCAGGACATTGGAGAACTGACAAACTCTATCTTTAAGTTGACTGTATGTAATACTTCCTTCATCACCTAAAGCATTTCCTTCCCTGTAAATATTAATATTTTATAAATATGTATCAGAGCTGTAGAAAGCTGGGTATCCAAGGAGGATTACCTCCAAATATATCATCAACTGCCAGCAAGCTCTCACTAACAACAATTTATCATTGCATAACAGAGTACAGTGGATTTAAATTAGTCTACAGACATTTTGGTAAGAGTATTATAATAGTAGCCAGCAGATGGGCTATCGGTGACTCCCTTCAACTGGAAATACTTAAAGGAATTTCAATATGTAATCTGAGGAGGAAAAGTTAAGGTCTCAATGCGGGATCAGGCCCACAACCTCTTGCAAGCAAGTCAGACACTCTCCCAACTGAAGGTGTCTTCAACATAGCTTTTATGGCAACAAAGTAAAGAGTCTGCTTATGACTTGAAGGGCCTTTGGTTCTATCACAGCTCAGATCATGAATTTTCATCACGTTACAAATGACACCCACCATAAATTTATAACTCTCAGGGCCGGCGAAATCAATCGTCTGTATTGTCTGTGATGTCCCAAGGCAAGTACAGACAAGTGGATTTTTTCAATAATTTTATTCTATAATGTTCATACTGACAAGTAACTTTACCAATTGCCAAGAATGGACAAGTAAGCAATCTTAAGATTTAGCCGGCCCTGACTCTCTAAGAATTGTGTGATTAAATCCTTTAATTGCCCCCACAGACACTCAAACTCCTGGAGTTAGAGGATATAGCAGAGGTTTGAAACAGCACAAACTAGTAATTCCTTGGCCTTTAGGGTTCAACACTAACAGTATACCGGGATTCCGAGGATCCCAAAAACTTGGGAGGAATCCCAGTGATCCTTAGCTGGGGGTTCACTAAAAATGCCCGGCTATTATGTGAATTTAAGTTCTCACAAATTTTTACCACAATTTGTGTCATAAATTTTTATCTGTATCATATTTTTGTCTATTATTGAATTAATCCCCTATGTTAATGTAGCAGAGGTATATTATGGAACTTGTACCTCTTGCCTTCAAGCTAGCTTTTATGGCAACGGGGTAGAGTGTCCGCTTACGACTCAAGAGGTCGTGGGTTCGAATCCTAGTTCGGGCTATGGATTTTTATTGGGTTACATTAAGGAGGAATCTCAGAATAACTGACTAAAAACAGTAAGTGTCGAACCCTGTTGTTTTTTCCTTCATGCTAATGTAGCTTTTATGGCGACATGGTATGGTCCACTTATGACTCTTAAGGTTGTGGGTTCTATCACAATTGGGACTATAGATTTTTATCTTTTTCATAAAGCTAATGCGACAAATACCAGCAAACACAACTGTATGTAATGGTACAATTTGGTACCACCCGGAAGCTGAATTGGTCTAGTCTGGATGGAGGTGAAAAGTAACTGGGAATCTCTTTTCTGCTTCTGTCTTTTATCTGTTTAGGCACTAATTCTTGTCCGATCTATTTTCTTACTTTTACTATAACTTTTTCATATGTAACTTTATATTCTCTTTTCTTTGCACACCATCAAAGAAGTGTCAAGTCTGACAGTTTGATGAAAATTATGTAGATGTAGAATTTACATGTAAATGTAATTCACTAATTGGTACAAAATTGGTTGTTTTTTAACTGCACATGAGATGAAAAAAATACAAGTTATTAATAAGTGACATTCATTTACATGTACAAAATATTGCATTAAAATCATAATATATAACATACAATAATAAAATATTGCTGTAATATCTGAACAACATCAAAAATCAAATTGAACAATTAACAACAAAATTGTAAACAACTTAGAGTTACCCCCCTTACCCGGTGTTTTCATTACGTGATTTCCATGGCGTAAACAATTTAACAAATTTTTGAAATAATGAATACTTACCAATAAAAAGCTACTTTGTCCCCTAATCCATTAGCAACATGTCTGTCAAGAGCATTGTAGCAGACATTTGTTTTAGCACCTTGCATCCACTTAATGTAGATTGGACCATTTCTTACGTCAAAATTATATTCTAAGAATTTTCCTGTAGGCGCGGATTCCCAGTAAAATTGCTCCGCGATTTCACCCCAAAATCCCTCTGGATCTTCCACGGATTTCTTATACATAGTCCTATACTGATCCATATTTTTAACATGGGCCTCATCTTGCAAAGTCGCCGGTGGTTGATAAACCTCCGACGTTCTGTGATGTGTTTCAGCCATTTTGATAAAGCGCGTCGTACGACAGTTCGGCTATTGGCTGGGGCGAAAACTCACTCTAGTGAAACTAGAACGCGATCTATTTGTACTGTCAGTAGCGTGGTTTTAAGTTACATCGATTATTAGTTGGCCGGGCGGTATCGCTTGAATAATTCAAATATTTTTTAACTCAATAGTTAGTTTATCCACGCTTCTTCGATATAGCTTTTTTAAGGTCATTAGCCTAACCCATGTTTAAACCCTTTTCTATTGAGCAATTTTATTTATAATCTTAGTCATCATCATCATCTATTAGGCCTACAATGGCAAACATTCAATTCTGAATATAATGGCCATGCATGGAGTTAAAATAAATAAGATAGAGCTGTGATAAAAAAGGTGCAAAAACCTACAGTTAATAATTTAAAAACCTTAATGACCTGCATTAGGCCTATGTACAGAAAAAAAACAGTGCAGAAGGCGGTTAGTAAATGGTTAAAAGATAAAAGAATATTATGTGCTTACGTGTGAACAGGTGAAGTTGTCACAAGTTTTTTGAACATGGGCCTAGTCAGGGCCGCTCATGGCACCAAGTCTACTAGTACAGCTCACCTTTGGTTCAATCAAACCAGTGAATTTTCAAAAGATTATTCGATTCCATCAATTAATATAACCTTGAATGCAACTTCATCGTTCGTTTTTTATATTTAATGGGCCTATGTGATTTTTTAATTTTACCAGACAGAAATCTTCATGTATGTCTATCCATATAGGCCTAGTTTTCTTTCCTATCTGATGAAGTTGACCATCTTGAACAAAGTGCATCTCCATCATAGAATGTTTCCTTCTGTTAAAATAGTGATCTGTATATAAATGCATTTAACGAACAGTTACTACACCTTTTGGTTATAAGCTGTGTAAGCCAACCTTTGGAATTCCGAACCTTGAGAAATCCAGAATATTCCGAAGTTTTATGTTATGTGGACCGTTTGTAGCACGATTTTTGCATACAAAACTCAAAACCTCGTACGTTCGATGTCGAAACTGTCCGGATTATTCAGGTTACGCATGCACACATATGGGTCTATATACTACCCGGTAGAAGTTTTAACAAAATTTGGTTTTCAATCTTCGATTTACAATTTGAAACTCAAGGATATTTACACGCGCTTATTAATTTAGCGAGTTAGCGACCTTGAAATTGTAAACGCCTTTATAAAGAGACAAACATATTTAATGTACATGTATATAGCATTCGTTCAAGTATGCTTACAAAAAAATAAAGAAATCGGTACCCTTTTTAGGTTGAAAAGCGAGCGATCATGCAACGATCCGTGACAATCTAGATATGACTGAATCACTTTAAATACTCATGAGATATATGATATTAAAATAAACTAGTTCAGATAATTACTGATGATAGGGAATGTATTTGGATCTATGTAGGCCTATATAGTATAACACTGCTCATAATTGTGATATTTTCACCTTGAACCACGTTGATCTTAGTGATATATATTGTACGATGTCCTTGAAATGACATGTATAAGTTTTACAAGAGAAGCACAGTACATTTGATTTAGTTTATCCTTATTTATTTAAGCTCGATTGTGAAACAAGATCTTACAACTTAGATTATTCACTTTCGTGTCCCCTCCTGTTCCCCTAGTACTGAGCTTCTAAGATAAAGTTTCTTGCTCAAGGAAACAACAGGGTGGGTTTTGGGTGGGATTTGAACCAACACGGGGCTGGCTATCCAATGATTACCAGTTCAACGTCGTAACCACTTGGCTACATCCGCTCAGTGAATTGTTTACACGTACTGGTATGCTGGCAAAGTCTTAAGAGCTTTAAAAGCAAAAATCTACTCACAATTCTAATCATTTAATTACACGTATTATTTTTAACATGTGTTGAGCAATTATTCTGAATATCAAAATTTTGTGGTAAGATAAAAACAGCAAATATTTAATTTCAGTCACAACTTCCGCGTTCTCATATAATTCTGCGTTGTATAACTTGTATGCATTCAATAGAATGAGTTTTTATATCCTTTCATTTTCTACCACATGTTGTATACATGAATAAATTTTCGACACCATAGATGGCGAGTGATAATTGTATACTACGATATTGAGAGTTCTCGATCAGGGAGATCCTTAATATAAGCTACTACGTGTGCGTACACACAGATGGCTGTATCAATATCAAATTACCCTGCTCCGGTATAACTATACTATATAACTATTGTTTAATTCAATTCAACTCTCAATGGCGTATACAATAACCCAACTGGTTTAAATACTTACTGCAGTACTTCTGTACTCGCTATCGATAAAATAGAAATCGGCCGTATTTAAGTATGGGAAATATCGAACAAATATCGAGTATTTAAATCAGCCGGGTGAATGTACATGTATACGCATTTGACAGTTGAATTAAGTTTAACAATACTATAGTTTTTACTTCTACTTTATAAGAGGTATGTTTTATTTATTTATTTTATTTATTGGAGTTAACGCCGTATCAACACAATTTAGGTCATTTCACGGCGTCCAGCGCACCTAACCTGGCTTTCCTGGACCATTGTCTATAACCAGTACTCACCTACCCTTCCACAAGGCCGGAAACTTCTCCATATTATCTAATCAATGGAGGAAACTCGACATTATTGTTAAATTTTCATGGAAGGGTATAACCTCCCCGGGTGGGATTAGAACCCGCACCCCCTCGGGCACGAGTATCCAAATCCCGGCGCGCTACCAACTGCGCTATCGACCCGGGATAAGAGGTATGTATGTTTGTTAGCTGGATATTTAACGCGACAAAACAAACTGTTATAACTAGAAAATAACATTCGGATAAATATAAAGTCACACAGTTTCACATATTCACTATCATCATTCTCATTGAAACCAACTGTAGCCGGCCCCAAGCCCGTTTGAGCCCGTTAAACCTATATAACATCATTACACTTCACTATAAAATGTACGAACTTCAAGTGAAAAAGATATTTATGTAAGTTTTTTCCTTTTATTAGTTTTACAAAAGATATAATTTCTAACATGCATAATAATTAATAATGCAATAACATATATACTATTATTAACAATTGCACGACAAATTTTGATTTAAGATAAGCACGACCATTGGCAAGATCATATTACAAGCGTGAGAGTAGTATGAGACCTCACACCGTTAATGAATACATAGTAAATAATCAAAATGTCATTAGCATGAGTTGTGACTAAGTACTGACAGAGGCCTGTCAGGGACACCTAATAAAAAGTTCGAGTCCACGCTGGACTCGAGGCTTGAGTCTCTTTCTATCGTAGACTTTTGACCTTAGGCTTCATTACAAATCATATTATTACATAATGCATTCTATGTGTTAAACTATTAACTTGCCAGTTGGTTTGTTGTTGTTTGAAACTTAGTGTAATACAGAGAATATTCGAAGGTTCGAACTCGGTTACCTCGAACTAGCTGGATGGGTCGAACTTCATATCTAGCACCAATCTGTTTCCCTTATTTATCAATACGGTAAAAAGGATCTAGAAAACTATTAAAAACAATGGCAGCAAAACTGTCAAACTCGGTCGAATCGAACAGCCGGGTTACTTAAAGTTTTTGTCATGAACCTTAAGTTAGAGCCTTCAAACTTTTACTGTATACAACGGTGGTAAATAGGTAGTGTTAGACATAACTATGGGACAATATTAAGAGTCCCAGTTATAAAATATTGCTCACTGAGATTTTAACTGATTACAAGATATGAAGTATCAGTGTTAACCATAACATACAAAAACTGTTGTTTTTTTTAATGACAAATGTATATCGTTATAATGTCATTTTATATACATATAATAATCTATGAGCCACCCAGCTAACTAAGTCTATTAATCGAGGTGTAGTCAGTTCGATTCCCTGCCGTGGCATACTTACGTGAAGCTTGGTCATTAAATAATTTCTACGATTATTTTCCTTTTTAGCATAGATTCTAAACAATGAAGGGCAGTTTCAGTAACTGGAGAAAGTATGCTCATATATAGTAACTGATTAACGGCATGAACAGCGAATAGGTTGACTGACCACCGTTCTATGACTAATACAATGTAATGCTACGGCGTTAAACATAACCAAAAAAGTAATACATGAACATCTATGTACATTAAAATATTACTGATAACATGCAAATGTCTGATTTCAATTCATCTTCGATAATACAAAAAGTTCTACACAGTAAGTGTACTGTTCTGCAAGGCTCATAAGCCTGTACATAACAAATTTTGACTGTATTATTCACTAAGAGTACAAAGAGAAATACACGGAGTCCTAAAAGAGTTCACTAGGAATTTACACGTCTTTACATGCCTCGAACTTTACGAAATTCCATTACTACGTAAGTGCAAAATACATTCTGTATTAGAGAGTTCCCTCCAGAATTCATAACAAGTGAGTACATGTAGGCCTATACACAGAATATTAAGCAAATGGAACAAGACTTTATATTCTTTAAAGTCCTCGGTTTTTACGAAATTTCATTTCAACAAAAGTAAGTGTTTTACATTCTTTGTTAGGAAGAACCCACTCGATGCCATCCCTAGCAGTTGTATCAGCACTTGAATCATAATACACTCCATTTAGATTAGCAGAATAGCAATCACTATACCACCAGCCTGCCCTGTATTGTACTGCACAATTGATAGTCGCAGAACGATCATTATCACGATCCTTTGTACAAAAATGCTTCCCACTGTCTAAGTATAATCCATTACCAGCATTACCACGATAATCAAAAGCAAACATACGGTAGTGATCAGCCTCTGACATAATTCGGAAACTTGCATATTTGGCATAATATTTTCCACCGTCTTTATCCACCATGTCAACTCTCAACTCTTGCCAACCTTGTAAAGCAAGGTCTGTCATTTTACTTAAATATTCATTTCCAAGCCAAAATTCACCGTTCAGGTCACCAAACCCTTGTTTATATTCGTTCCATGTACGATAGAAGTCCTCTGATCCGTCCATTCTGCGTTGGAACACTAACCAGCCACCGCCGTCCGTCTCCTGGTCACATAGAACGTCCTTTCCGCCGACCCTGTAAATACCAGTCTTAGAGTTACCAAACTTCAATAAATCAGCACAAGTCTCAATTTTATATAGATTCAAGTTGAGTAATAAATCAACCGTTTGTTTTATATGTTTTACATTTTCATTAATTTCTTCAATGTTGTCTTTATTTAATTTATTACCGTCAGCTAGATCTTTTAGATCTAGAGATACGATTTTATCGATATTCTTGTGGTTTTCTTTAACTCCAAGGTCAATTTCAAGCAGTTTAAGAAACACAGGCATTGTCTCATTTTCACAAACTGTTTCTAAATCAAAACCAAGAACGTTATAATCAACTTGTCGTTTGGTCCTTCCGAACTTATCAACTTCCATTGTAAAATCATCACTCAACGCATTTACACGATCCTTAATTCTCTCATTATTGTCAACTTTCACATCAACGTCAGATGTTTCCAATGTACTGGAAGGATTATTCCCCTTGTATGAATCAATAATTTCTTCAATCGAATCCAATTTTTTAATCAACTGTTTGTTAAAAGTATCATCTTCAATTTCAATGATATTATTCAGCTTTTCTCCAATTAAATTAAATTTACTGATGATTTCCCGGCCATCGTCATGCAGGCGTCTTCCATAACACAATGCTATCACATTTAAAAACAACAATTGTTTCCATAATTTTGACATTGTTGGTCCGTATACTTATTTCTCAACCTGTATTAGCAGAACGTTAGAATGCTCCTTCTCAACTTTACAGAGAAATCCAAACTGAAACCTTCCTCTTGATAATGAAGCCAAGTTGTTTGGTATAACCCGATCTTATTCGACGCTTAACCTCTGTCAGACAGTACACAGATTTAAAATTATGATACAAATTAATTTAATAAAAAGTCTAAGTTTGCATCAATTTAACTGAATTTTGGATAAGTGATTGCGTTCAGTTTCTTAGTGCTTTAGGTCACTCAATAAAATGTTTGTGTGCGGGCCTTACATAAAGGTATAAACTTTTTTCTGTTATAAGTCAATCGGTGCTTCTTAATCCCTTCAAAAAGACGGTAGCAAATAAAATCGTACTAAGTACCTTAGTTTGCCCTCAAACTTGTTGTTACTGTTTTTTTCAAGTTTTCAGGAAAAACAAAAAGTGCTATATTAATGGCACGCTTTAATGTTACTCTCCTGTGCATCGCTTAAAAGTTTCACTCGTTAAGTATTCACCGAGCTGCCAAGGGAGCGCAGCTTTTTGTCAAACTTTAAATAACTTTTTAAAACTTTAAGATATGAACCAAGGCAGTAGAATAGATAATGTATTCTATAAGTGTTAGCGAACGTAACAAGGTAAAATGTCAGTTTTGGTAATAATCAAAGTTTCAACAGTTTTGTAAGCAACAACCTTTATAGAAACTTCAAAAAATGATTTAATGAATTGATTGGAATTAAGAAAACAACATTTTTTGTTTGTTTAGGCTGTTCTATGGGCTGTTTTTTAAACTCAATACAAATGTGAACCAATCACTTCTCTGAGTGGTATATCGCTATATAGATTTGCTTTGAGTGGGTAAGCTAACTCTTATGAAATTCGTACAATTCAGAAAGAGTGGAGAAGTCTAACAAAGTACGAACTTGGATTACACAAGCATTCCAAAAAAACTGAAAATCGTAGGCCTGCAATTCAGAGGGACAACAAGCATACTCAAATGAAATGGTGAAGTCTAATCAAGTACGACCCTGGTTTATATTACGTATAGTATATGTGTTGCTATATCATAACCAGTTGCTCTATCGAGATAAAATAAATTAATATTAAAAACAATGATTACCAGACACAGATTGAATTATTTCTATTTTATCTTGAAGGCATATGTTGTCTGTACTAAGATATTCTAGAATATACCGCTCAGTTCATGAAACATCTAGTCTAATCACTCTTATTTCTCAGTACAAAAAAGTGTTCATATTTAAATACTTGTTATAAGTGCAATGCAACCAGATACATAGATACCTATGTACATGGCCTCCAAAAGTTCCTTCACACATTCACAATTTACATTGTACTAGAAGAAGTTTCAGAAAGTTGTAAAGCAGTTTATTGTTACATGATTTTTTATTTTGCCTTTTTAATCAGTACTTTTTTCTTTTGAATATGAAATAACAAAACGTCTCAAACTTGTTATTGATTCATTGACCATAGTTTAAGAGGCTGACGAATAACTTTTGCTGCAACTCAAAAAATGAAATGTACTCATAGGAATTTGTTTCCATGGCCAGAATAATGAATAACATAAACTATGCTATCATTATTCTTAAAACTTAAGCTTGGAAGTTGTAGTAATTCAATTAATTGAACAGTGCAGGAATTTTAGTAGGGCAGTGTATATGTTATACATGAATCTGAATGCAACGTATAAAATCTGAAAACTTTCAAAGACCATAGTGTAAATACTAGGTGACTTTTTGTGACCAGTGCAGGTCACTACATGTATAGGTTTATTTTCAGAAATTTGTTTATATACTATTTCACTACCTTTATAGGATTTATTTTTCGCAAACACCCTTGAAAACCTGTCAATGTCTTTTCTATTCAAAAAAGGAAGACAATTTGTCACAGCAAGATGCTGAAAAAGAAGAGTTCTCACGGTGGTTTGCAAAAAGTATAAAACTGACAGAGATGTGACGCGCAGCAAGTAGTATGTACTTTTCTTCTTAGCCTCACATGGGTATCATGTAAATCTGACAAGAATTAGACTTTCAGCTCTTTAAGACTTTGAGTGGAGGCCGATTTTTCAGTTTTTTTTCTTGAATCCTAAGCACTTGTGATGTCACAGTCACATGGTAATGCCGTCTACCACAGCCTTGTGCAAGTCTTGTTATTACACTTATGTATTCTACCAGAAAGGATAGGGTGGTTTATGTCTCACCAGTAGCAACTCATTTCCTCTACATTAATTTAGTATACTTACCACTGGGTTATGGTTGCATCCTAAGTGATCCTTAACTTTCATATTTTTGTTCAGTTTTAAACCACAGCAACACATTGTATAGGTTATATAACAACCTGTCTACTAATCCTGTCAAGGCTTAATCTTTGAACTCTGCTGTTAACCGGTATATAGGCAGACACTGCCATTAGTGACTGATGCCAGTCTCACCTGATTTTAGAATAAGTGATAAGGAGAATAATTGTAGAAATTATTTCATTACCTAAGTTCACTAAAGTATGCCTGCCTGGGAATCATAACTACAACCTTTCAATCTGTAGACTTGTGTGCTACGGACTGAGCTGGCCAAGGGGATTCACATAAAAATTCCCAACGTCTAGCCTAATATACTCTCATAAAAGACATTTCTGGGTACAGTAAAAAAACAACATAAAACAATCCATTCACATTTATTTTTGACATATGAGATACATAATGATATAATAAATGACATTATGACTAAATCATGACATAAGTTTACACTTGTTTTAAAAACTGATTCACAAAAAAATGTCAGTAGATGACCAAATAAACTGACACTATGATGATAATGACAAAAATAAGTGAGATAAATCACATGTCTATTTTGTCACATGATTAAGGTTAAAAACACCCATGACTTTGTATTGGTCACATGATTTAAGATGATGAATCACATGACATTGTTGGTCACATGATTTAAGATGATGAATCACATGACTTCATAGGTCACATGATTTTAGATGATGAATCATATTACTGTTGGTCACATGACATATGATGTTGAATCACATGACTGTGTTGGTCACACGATGTATGATGATAAAACACATGTTTTTGTGTTGTCACATGAGTTTACAGGATGAATCATACAGCAATGAATGAAATTGGTTATTATTTTACACAGTGTATAGCTTGCATATACAATGTTATACTGTCAGTCATGTTCAATATGATTTGAGTGTGCCATTGTAACCAATAAATAAAATGTATAGAACAATTTTCTTTTAGTTGAGTACAAGATTTAAAAGACATGGACAAGTTGCTACAGAGAAGGGGAATTAACTTTTTTGATGAGGGGAAAAGGACTGAAAAATTTGGAAGGAAAAAATGCCATTTAAATTATGCGAAATGCTGCTGTGTAATAAGATCCAAATAACTTAATACAAATTTTGAAAAATAAGAAAAACCTAAAAAGTTTCACCTGTAATCAACTTAAATCAATACTTTACAGTTTATCATTCCCAGACTAGAAAACCGTAACAGCCATTTACAGACAAGGAAATGTTTGACAGATGTGGATTATATACGGCACACTTATATAGCCTGAAATTTAACATGACATAATGATAATATTTGAACACAATGTGAATGGAATCTACAAAGTCAAAGCTAGATAATACATTGAAAAAAATGGGACATATGAATAAATGAGCAGATAAAAACATAGTTACTATTTACAATAAAACGAGGCATTTAATACCATTTTACATGTGAACACCAATCATTAAGAAGTTATACAACACCAAAAATGATATTAGATATGTAATATGGCCACAAACACGAAATCAATTATCTACAATTACACTGACACAACAGATTCAAAAGAAACTATTTGATTTCAAGACATGCTATTTAATTAATGTCACAAATGCAATTAGGTTCTTATCGTACAACCCTTGTGTTATCATACAAATGCAGTGAAGTCCTTGTGTATGACTAATGAAACTATGGTAACAAAAAATGCAGTTAGGTAAATAATAAGTGAGACTTATTTAATGCAGCATGCTTTTTAAAAACAATTAGCAATATGTTCTATGTTTACTATTTCAAAAGAAATATACTAATACTACTATTTTAAAAGTTGATTTCCTGTTTTCATTGTAACTTTTTTATCCAAAACTTTTTCAATATTATTGAAGTACGAAAGTAAAATAGTAAATAAAGATAACAAATCAGCATTTATCAAAAATTTATACTTTGTAGAATTAACATAGTAATTAACATAGATGATTCAATGATTTGATTTTTATGAACAATTTAAGAAGCTCCTTTGTTAATTTTTTAGATAATTTAAGTCAACATACTGTCCATGAATAGGTTCGATGACCCAACTTGACATAATGTAAGTCAAGGAATATGACCCTCAGAAATTGGCTTAGCAGTCTGACAAGTTACTGATTTAGCTTACAAGAAGGAACAGTAATTTAGACATTTAATGATATCAAAGTGACAAAATAGTTTTGTTAAAATCTAACAATTTCATAGCAATATTTAATGTTTGAATATAACATATACATGATTCAAAATTGTCACAAATTAAGAGTAACATTATTTAAACACCTTTGATGATGTTTTGCCGTAGTCAATGACAACAATAGTATTACTTTCCCAAGATGACTTACAAAAATATAGCTTTAAAATGAATATATTAAAATGGCAATCAATATAATGCAGTTCAAATTTATTACAAAATTGCACTTAAAATCAATATCATGCTTTCATTCTACACAAATTTGGTGTGACCATACATATTATTAAGATAAAATTATATACAAATTATACATACATATAAAAACAATGTCCAATTACACAAATCCCTAACTTACTACTTTAGAACACATTATTATGAACATTTATATATAGCAATAATGAAAACAGACTTATAGCTATCATTCATAAAGTTATAGATATTTTATTCATTGAGGTCATATCAAGATAAAGGGCTGTCATGATTAACCTATTAGATAGTTTTGATTTAATTTCTGTAAGTTATCCATCTAGATTTCACTAAAATGTTTCACAGATTTCAATAAACTCATTGTATGAGATAAAGAAAATTACAACCTTCTATGCACAAAGACTAAAATATTAGTGTCTATCAGGAATTACTTTGGTTGTAGCATTATAATGATAGAAATAACCAATTTAACCAGACTGATCATGAGTTTACTTTTAATAGTCTTTATGTATTACTGATTTCCTATTTTAATAGTCTTTATGTATTACTGATTTCCTATTTTAATAGTCTTTATGTATTACTGATTTCCTATTTTAATAGTCTATGTATTACTGATTTCCTATTTTAATAGTCTTTATGTATTACTGATTTCCTATTTTAATAGTCTTTATGTATTACTGATTTCCTATTTTAATAGTCTTTATGTATTACTGATTTCCTATTTTAATAGTCTTTATGTATTACTGATTTCCTATTTTAATAGTCTTTATGTATTACTGATTTCCTAAATTGTTCCTGTGCAGTAAATTATCAATCATAACACATGTAGATCAATTTCACAAAGTATGAATTAAAGTGGCTGTTGATTAGCGGACTTGAATTGATTTCAAACTAACAATTCACAGTAACCATGACAACCCTATCAAGATATTTTGTATAATAGTACTGTATCAGTATAGTTAAGCAAGAATTCTACACTACAATGCTGACAAGAATGAAATAATGAAAATGACATCTATACTTCATATTGGTAAGCTTCTAATAGATAAAAAATGAAATTTCTAAGACAAGATTTCAAAGTCACCAGACACTCAGCAAACTAACAATGTTTTATCGCAAGCATTCATCATCTTATCATGGCAACATTGAAGTATAGACAGAATAAAATCAATTAAATACTTTAAAAATAAATTAATAAAAGAATTCATATAATAAAGTAAGTTAAACGATGTCCACAACTTCTTGACTTCTCAATACAATAAACGCCAAGAAGACTGAGAATAAAACTTAGAACAGTCAAGTTAATTAGTCATGATGCGAAACTTACTAAAGTTCTGTAATACATGAAATTGAATAATAACAAGTGATCTAGAACTGAACTCTTTCAGTGGTTTATACATTCAGAATTTTATAGTTCGTTTATTTCAAATCTTCTGTAAAGGTGTTCTGTTTGAAAATAAACTAAAGACAGTCTTCCTCTTACATCATTCACATAAGCACTAACCAGATAAATCATTCTTCACAACAATGAGTCAAATTGTCAACCTGTTTAATCATCATGTAAAGTAGCCCATTATTTTTCCACCATTACCAAGTTTTTGCTAGTTCAAATAGTTGGTTAAGATAAAGACAGTAAAAGTAATCCAAGTAATTGACTTTTTTCAATTAAAATAAAATGTTGATGCCGTCCCAAATTACCATGTCCAAATGGAGATAAAATTCACATCATTAAGAGTTTGTTCATAAAAACCCAAGATTATGATTATAGCTGCCATGTAGTGTTGTCAGTGACAGAGAAGTCACAGAGACCCTCTGGTCCATACACTTAACATATCCATTCATACACACGTACATAATGTTCATGAGATAATCTGAAATAAACAAGTAAATCTGTGAGATAATGCTCACTAGTGATACCCCCGCAAAAATCTAAAAAACAGGAAGTAGATGAGCAAGGAGCATGAAATCACTTTACACCACATGGGACTATGGGATGAAGCAATATACAAAGTATTAGACTGCTGCATGTTATAGTTGCTGAGAAAACTGCGACGGAAATTTTGTAACGGACGGACGGACGGACGCACATGCACGGACAAGGGTAAAACAGTATACCCCCCTCTTCTTCGAAGCGGGGGTATAAAAAAAGATATCACATTCTTAATTACATAGCAAGTACATGCATCCATGTCAGTGTCATGCCATCAATGACTGGGACCACAATAGAAATAAGGCCATGTCATACTGGAATTTTGTTAAGTGCCAATGTAGGTTTTAGAGTCCTCAATAAAAAAAAATTGTCGTTTTTTAAAAAAAATAATTCTGAAATACTGGGATTCAATAAGGACAATTTCGATCAGGGGAAAATGTGTTCGGCAATCATTCTTGCTCACAAATTATCTATAGTTTTAACAAAAAACAGGAAAGGGAAGCAACTCTCTTAATCTTAATTGAAGACAAGGATAAAACCTGGCTTTTTAATATCACAACATTTCTGAAGAAAAGACATGTCTAATAATTTCTGATCATATCTAGACCTACCTGTTTTACAGTATTTTTGATGAAATCTTTTCTATCTGTCAGATCAAAATCAGGATATTTTGCAAACACCTACAAAAATATATAGTAAAACATAAAACTAGTTAATAAGATTTTGTGTTTTTGTATGATGTACAATACATGTCCAGGTAAATTGTTGAAAATTTTGGGTACTATATAGTCACACTATAGAGCAAAATATCAGATTATTTCTTTCTTTCAAGCCTTCATAAAACAAAGTTACAGCACACCAAACCAAGAAGACAAGTGCAATTCACTTGATCAATCATGTCATGTGAACCCTTCTTTACAGAATACAGATTTTTTTCATATCAAAATATTTTAGTTACATACAGTGGTCAACATATACTCATTCTTACAAACGAAAAAACCACAACAAACAAATACTCCCATACAGTGTAATATCAAAAATATTTTCGAATTTAATGAAAATCATTGGACCTGCCACAATGTGTAATTTGGAAATCAGGTTGCTGGACTTAAGTTGCACATGCCTCAATGGTACCATGATAGTGATAAAGCCACTGTAGCGTGAATACAAAAAGTATAATAAAACTTACATCTTTTAAAACTGTTTTCATTGTGACTTGTTCTAAGTTAGCATTATCAAGCATCTTTTTTATGACATCTTTCAATTCATCATTCTAAAAAAAAAAACATTTAATACAATAATAAATCAGTATGCAACAAATACTACAATATAAACTTAGCAATATATGACTACCAGCTAAATAATCAGTGCTTTTTTCTGAACATTTCTTCACTTGTAATCACCATTCCTCATGTAGCCCCTACTTTCCTAGCATATTGAGGAACATAATAATCATTGTCCATTTTTGTGGAAGGATGCACCATCTCATATTGTCAAATTTAAATATTTTAGTTTACGGAGATAATCAAGGGAGGTAATCAAGTTAATAAATATATGAGCAGAAGTTTTCATTCTCGTTTTATCGTTTGAAAGTGGACAAGGAACTTCCAGTGAAAACACCACTGGACCACAGATAGGTCTGAATAAAATCTTCTCTGATGTAGACAATTACATGTAAACTGTATGCAACAGTCATCGCTTAAGCTCACAAGACCTTAACCTGAAGCAAGTGAAAATTGGTAAGAAATAGTAGGAACTCCTTATTTCATATAATTGGGCTTATTGACAAGTTAGTTCTTTACTAAATAACATTATAAATCTGACTAATGCTGGATAAAGTTTAAGGTAAAGACTTAAGTAACTTACTGTAGGGGCTGATTTTGTTTTCTCTTTTTTAACTAAAGGTTCATCATCAGAATCAGAACTTATATCTGATACTTCATCATTAGTAACTGAAATTATAAACAAAATATACATCATCTTGAAAACAGACATCAATATTAATATATTGGTGTAAACATAACTACCACTTAATGCAGAGTTGCCTTTATACAAATCATGTTCTATGACCACAGAAAGTCGTAGACAAATTAAATATTACACTTTTTTCATATGAAAGGGAGATAACTCACTTTCATAATTAATCTTCATTAAAAATTTCCACAGAATGTTGTTTCATAATTCCAATCCATGAAAAATGATCAACATGATGAAATGAAAATATTTTAAATGTTTTGTAATTGTAATCATTTATCACAGATTTCAATTATATTAATGAAACCTGCATTAGGGGTATTCTATCTTAAATTAATCATCAACAAAAGCTGTCACTTAACAACACAATTAACTATTCTGGGGTGCTTGAGTAAAGAAAGCAATACTGATTTTAAAGCCAGATCAAAATTCAAAGAGATCATTGGTTTCCAAGAGCTAAAATTTGCATGCAAAACATTATCCAGGAATTCTTCAAGTATTAAGTTAAAGCATCAAGATATTAATATTTTCTTACCCTTTGCTTTCTTTTTAGGAGTTGGTTTTTTCTTTGTAGGAGTTTTGGATGGCTTTGCTTTTGGCGTGGCTTTCTGTTTGGGCTTCTTTTTCTCTTTAGGCTTAGGGGTTGCTTTCTTTGCCTTCTTTTTAGGTGGTTCCTGAAAATCAATTAAATTTTTATTAATCAATATATGGTATCTATATTAAAGTGGCATATAAGGAGTTATCACCTTGATTTATTATGGTTAATATTAAACTCAACTTAAGCTTAATCAGCACAGTGTAACAAGAAGATCATGTTTGGATAGAAAAAACAAAGTTTCCATTTTAAGAATTTTGGAAGAGGTTTTTGCATTAATATGTCATACATGGGACTAAGGAAATTGTAAGAAATTCTGTCTTTTCTAGTTTTCACAGTGTTAAGATTTTTCAGGTATCACTTTAGATTATAAGAAAACCCTAACCCATTCTTTAAACATAAAAAGATTGAAAAGCAATGATTTCTGGTCAGACAAAATTGACATCTAATAACACAATTAGGGTTTGACACTTATTGTTTTTATCAGGGATCCCAAAGAAATCTCTACTCTGTTATTAATAGACTTCTTCTTAACTTTAGGTATTCCTTCAACAAAATAAATGTTAAATACAGATTTGCAGTCACAAATTGTGATAAGCAATTAATGGAAACTAAAATTCACATAAGCACAAGGCAATTTTTAGGGATCCTGACTTAATCCCAAGCCTAGAATCACTGAGATTCCTCTCTAATTTGAGGGATCATCAGAGCCCTAGGACACTGATAGTTTCGCACACAAGATCAAATACTATCTTCACTTACATCTTCATCATCGTCAGAAATGTCGCTGTCTTTATCTGATTCTTTCCCAGCATCATCATCATTATTATCAGAATCTTTATCATCATCATTCTCAACCTTGTCATCAGCATCATCATCATCCATATCATCATCATCGTCATCATCAGAGGCTTCAGCTTTAGATTTAGTTTCTTTCTTCTTTTTTGTCTCTTTCTTCTTTTCCTTTTTGGCTCCTCCTTTTTTACCTGAACTTCCTTTTGATTTTCCTGAATAATATTTGATACAAAAATCTATTACCTCAAATCAATTTTATATATTTTGAGTAGGGATGGTGATTTATTACTGTCATGTATATTACTGACCAGCGCTCATGCTTAATTATGAATTAAAGCACAAACATTGTCATGCTAAATGTAGAACAGCTCATGCAAAAATATGTAGTGTTGTTTTTCTGTTCAGTTTGGAGCCAAAATTTGCAGCAGTAAAATTTTGCATCTTCAGCATATTGAACGGTTAAATCCAATGTTTGGTATTTTGACACCATAGAAAATCCATTGAGAGAACCCCCTGGAAATATCATGCTGTTGGTGGAATTTATCCTAAGTATTGAAAACATAAAAAGGTGATACTCCCTTATTTATTATTTTTACTGATTCCCCTTGAAAAAGTCCATAGACAGCTTTCCTCCAAATGTGAAATTAAACACTGATGGGTAAAAAACAATGTAACTCACGTTTACGTTTTCCCTGTGGTATTTTTCTACCTGAATCTTCAGGTTTCTCCAACCATTCCATTAACCTTGTAATAAGGTCATCTTTAACACCAGATTTAGGTATATCTAATATATCTAACACTGTCTTTATCATAGGTAGTGTGAATGATCTAAAATAGAATTTATAAGTAATATATATATTTATAAGTCATGTTCATCTTGGTACGTTCAATCATTGCCTCAAATTTTCTCAAGCACTAGCCTGATTCATTATGTTATATTGTAAAGGGCAAAAATATATTCAACTAACCTGACTATTAGGGCTGTCACGATATACCGGTATATTGCAATATGCAGCTGCGGCAATACGTACCCTGGTACGATTTTAACATACCAGTATTTGGCGATATTTTTTCTATCCTTGAAAAATTCTTCTCTTAGCGAAGTCACAGTCCTGAATGACTGTACATACTTAAAGAGGCTAGATTCTATTAGTAGCTGCATGTAATATTTACAATGTTTCTGTTTAATACAGCAGACGCACAATAAATCGAAAAGCCGCAATATATGATTCATATCGTGATTCGATGCCAGCTTATTGCAGTATATCGCGATACGCTTCTGGCGTATAGTGACAGCCCTACTGACTATAAGTAATCAGTAATTTTCACTTGTTCAAATCACTTTTCACTTGTTCAAATCACTTTTCACTAGTCCCACGCTTAGAGCAAGTGGGTGTAAGGCAAGGACTATTTAATCAAAATGAAAATGTTACATTTCATAGAATAACAGCTTAACTCGACAAATATATTCCCCAAGGTATACTCCCCTCTGATTTAATGCATGTGACTTTATCTTCAAATCAACAGACCATAAACTAAGAAACATTTAGTCATGTAGAGATCAAATTTTATTGAACTAATATAAAGGGAGGAAAAGTTTGTATTTAACAACCAGAATGTTTTGTCTTATTCTTTTTATTGTGGTACAGTAATATCAAGTGGATTGAACTGATCTATTATTTGACTAAAACGTTGTAATATCATTACATATGAAATACTTGTTCATTCACATTAACACCAAGCCTAAACTTTTGGATTTAAATCACTTTCAAGCTAACAACTTCAGAGATTGAATGAAAATATACCACCCATGGCAATTAGCAATTTAGCCAAAGAATATGATATATTGACATCAGGGTGTGAAATAATTAACCACTCAGGTCTATAGTCTTTGAGGGTGGATTACATCTCATCTCATCTGAACTCCATTAAAATGGCTTTTATATCATTTTCTGAATTTATCATACAGTAATAAAAACAAGTGTTTTATATAATAAATAAACAACTTACTTTCCTTTCAATAAATTAACTCTCTTTTCATATTCTGCATCATCTTTAGAAAATGGAAAACCTGAGAATTGTCTTATGTTCTTCTTTACGTCATGATTCTAGAAATAGAACAAGATAAATACATAAGACATTATGTTCCCTAGGTCACTGTCAATAATTTTCATATGATAATTGTTTTTATTTCAAAATTTTGAAGTCATGAAATTGCTTAATTTAATAAAATTGAATCTAGGTGCTTAAAGTCCTGAACTTAAGGACCAGTCAAGAAAACTTTCACCCTTCACTTTTATTTAGTAACTTAAAAATGTATATTTATTTTCTGCTTTATCGATAGAAACCATTTTTGAAGGCAGCACACCCTTCCAGTTAAATCAGCTAGTTTAATCTGAGTTTAGCGAACTTCTGTTTTCTGTTTGATGACGAGGGGAAAATCACACCAAAATTAATAGCCATTTTCAAACATAGAATTTTTTTGACCACTCACCAGTCTAGTGCAAAATAAGTGCTAGTGATTATTCTAGAACACAGAAAAAGATAGAGAGACAGTAAAAGGGAGCAGGGGGCATTAGAGGATTGGTGTTTAATGTTACAAAGTCCCTATTTTTGCATAGGGAAGAGCAAAAAAGGACAAGGGAGAGAAAAAATGTGAAGCTGCCCCTACTATTCTGCTTTAAAATAAAAAAAAAATATTTATAGCAAGAATATAAGATAACTTACTGATCCTGCTCTACGATACAAAAGTCTGTGTAATGGTTTAACATCTTCAGCTTTAGTCTTGGAAAGCATATGTTCAACTGTGAGTAAAAAATAAAAAAAAATCCATGAAAATACTAATGGCACAAAACTTACATCCATTAAAGTGAATGAACCTATATTTGCAAATTAATAATTGATCTATTGATAAAGAAAGACTACATTATAAACTCATCTTATGTAAATATGACTTCAGATAACAGATTTTTTTTGGCCCAGCAAAACATTGTAGCTACACAATCTTCCTGTCAAAGAAGTCAGTTGTGCAAGGCAGCTAATTAAAGTAACATGTTTTCAAGAACCTTATTCTTTACCAGTACTTCCATAAAAAGCTGAAATTTTCTCCATCTACGGAAATCAATATTGAATATAAAATTTTCATGGAAGGGTTCATAAAATATGTTCCTCATAGATAAACCAAGCGCAAACATAACTTTTTTCAGCTTGACAATACCCATCCAAATCGGTTTCTACACATATCTTTTATCAATCATGAAAAACAAGTAAATCTGTGAGCTAATGCTCACTAGTGATACCCCCGCAAAAATCTAAAAATATGCGACAAACAGGAAGTAGATGAGCAAGGAGCATGAAATCGCTTTACACCACATGGGACTATGGGATGAAGCAATATGCAAAGTATTAGGCTGCTGCATGTTATAGTTGCTGAGAAAACTGCGACGGAAATTTTGTAACGGACGGACGAACGGACGGACGGACAAGGGTAAAACAGTATACCCCCCTCTTCTTCGAAGCGGGGGTATAATTAATAGTTGAAAATATTCCATGCAGATAATAGCACTATACTTACTGTAAGGTATATCACCCAGAGACCTTCCTTTACCTTCTTTGATCTCTAAAGCTTCATGTGTTTTCTCTTCTGTTTGAAATGTCATTCTTTCAACCTTTTTACGTTCTCTTTTTGATCCTTCTTCCAACACTAAAGGTTTTTCTAATAAACCAACTAAAATAGAAAAAGATATTCCATTTAACATTATTTCTTTATAAAAAAAAACATTAACATACACACATGTAATAAAAGTATATTTCCCTACAAATAAAAAAAACCTTTTAAGATTATAAAGATGATCATAACTTATCAGTATTGTCCTCTGAATGTTCAGACGCCGAAATTGATTCTTTATCTGCTTTTAATGACCTTAAAGAACTCAGGAACAAATATCCTAGAAAATTTATAACTGCTCATCTAAACATTAATAGTTTAAGACATAAATTTAGCGAAATTCATGAGATTTTAGAATTGAAATTAGTAGATCTATTGTTTATTTCGGAAACAAAAATTGACTCATCATTTAGAAATGACTTATTTCATGTACCAGGTTATAAGCTGGAAAGACGAGACAGAGACAGCCGGGGAGGAGGGATAGCTGCCTTCATCAGAGCAGACATACCTGCACGTCGCCGTAAGGACCTGGAGTCTAGACATCTGGAAAACATATCATATGAGATCATACTGAACAATTCAAAATGGGCTGTGTCGTGTATTTATAGGCCACCCAGTATGAACAATGGTGACTTTTTTAAAAATTTAACCACAATTTCGGATTATATTTTAACCAACTTTGACCACTACATGATAATAGGTGATTTGAACTATGACCTCTTATGTGATAAAGGTCGTAAGCTTTTAGACTTTACTGAAATATTTGATTTACACTGTTTAATAAATAAACCAACATGTTTTATGAAAAACTGTACTCCTTCTTTAATTGACGTAATTTTAACAAATTCAAAAACTTTATGTATGAAGACTCAAAATTTTCCAACTGGCATCAGTGATTGTCATAATTTTATATGTACTGTTATCAACAACTCGACACCGAAACTAGAAAAGGTTAAAACTAACTACAGAAGTTTTAAAAATCTTGATGTTAATGCACTTAATGCTGACCTGTCCAATATCAAAGTCCCGCCTGTTAATGAATTTTATTCTAGTAATAATTCAGTAAATTCTCTGTATGAAAATTTTGAATCTGATATTTCTGATGTTTTTAATACTCATGTGCCAATTAAGCAGTCATATAAACGAAATAAACCGTTACCTTTCATAAATAAAAAACTACGCAAAGCCATATATTTGAAAAAAATGTTATTTCATAAATTCCAAAAATACAGAACATCTGAAAACTGGGAAAAATATAGAAAACAAAGAAATTTAGTTAATAGCATAAAACATAAATCAGCAAATCTATATTTTCAAGAAAGATGTATAGGTGGGGCAAAATCTGCAGACTTTTGGAAAACAATTAAGCCATTTTTATCCAACAAATCATGTACAGAATTACCAAAAATTGTTCTAAATGAAAATAACAAAATAATTTCTAATGATAAAGAAAATGCTGAGATTTTTAATTCATATTTTACAAATGTAGCTGAGTCTATTGGAAAAGATTACGTGTTTAACCCAGAATCCCACCCAAGTTTAGACAAAATTAAAGAAAATAACCCCCATGTTTTAACATTTGATTTTAAACCTGTTGACATGTCTGATGTAGCCAAAACAATTAATCTATTAAATACTAAGAAATCTACTGGAGTTGATACCATATCTGCTAAACTGTTAAAAATCAGCAAACCAGCTCTGACTGAACCACTTACAAACCTTGTCAATATTTCTTTAAGTACTAATATCTTCCCAGATAATCTAAAACTGGCCCAAGTTACCCCTTTATTTAAGAAAAATGATTCTTTTTGTAAATCCAATTATAGACCAGTGAGTGTTTTACCAATGACTTCGAAAATATTTGAAAAGATAATTGCTGAACAACTTACACATCATTTTAATACCATTTTTAATAAGTTTTTATGTGCTTTTAGGAGGGGACATGGCTGCCAAACCACTCTACTGAAATTACTTGAAGACTGGAAGCAGGCTCTAGACAACAATCAATATGTAGCTGCAATTCTTATGGATCTTTCTAAGGCCTTTGACTGCCTACCACATGACATTCTTCTATCTAAATTGTCTGCATATGGCTTGTCAGAGTCTGCTTCAAGTTTACTCAAATCATATTTGTCTGATAGAAAACAAAGAATTAAGATAGGTCAAACGGTTAGTTCCTGGGCTTCTATAACAAAAGGTGTGCCCCAAGGATCTATCTTGGGACCCTTGCTTTTTAATATTTTTATCAATGATATTTTTTATTTCATTAATAGGTCTACTTTGTATAATTATGCAGATGACAATACCCTTTCATTCTTTTCTTCTAATTTTAATGAACTTATTGATGTTTTACAATCAGATAGTAATATACTTTTAGAATGGTTTAAAATAAACAAAATGCAAGCGAACCCTGAAAAATTCCAATCTATTGCTCTTGGTAAAACTTTTACAAAAAATCCTTCTTTTAAAGTAGGGGACGCCACAATCACTTGTGAAAGGGTAGTAAAACTACTTGGAATTGAAATTGATCATAAACTTAATTTTGATAAACATATTCAGGGTTTATGTAAAAAAGCTGCCACCCAAATTAATATTTTAAAGAGAATTGGTAAACAATTAAGTCTAACAAACAAACTTCTTATTTTCCATACTTTTATTTTATCAAATTTTAATTTCTGTCCTATGGCATGGCATTTTTGTTCAGAAGCAAATGTAAAAAAGATGGAAAAATTACAAGAAAGAGCTCTTCGATTTGTTTACACTGATTTAAGTCTTTCCTATGAAGATCTTTTACGCAAAGTAGACCTCCCATCCCTCCAAATCAGGCGCATGAGAACAATGGCCATTGAAACATTTAAGATTATAAATGATATGTCACCTCCAGTTCTAAGTGATCTTGTTGTAAGACGTGAATCTAAAATAAATTTTAGATACACTAACATTTTACATATACCTAATATTCGTACAACAACATACGGCAAAAATTCTTTCAGATATGCCGCTCCCTCACTATGGAACTCCCTCCCTGACCACTTTAGAAAATGTTCAAATTTTTCACAATTTAAAACTCTTATTTTATCATGGAATGGTAAAAATTGTAAATGTAGATGTTGTAACCATTTGGGAGCTCCATAGTCAGGAACTGCCATAAATTGAGCCATACATTTATTTATATAATGCAATCATTTATTTATGTATTAACCTATCTATCTATACTCAATAGTTTTATGTAGTATTTAAGTGCTGTCTACATGTTCTTATACTTTCTGTGATAGTATTCTTTTAATATGTCTTATTTCCAACTTATGTATAGTTATTTCTGATCTATGTTAGTGTGCAGTTGGAAATTTTTGAGTCATACTGTTTTTCATAGTAATTCTATTAATGTCTTCATATGATATGATGTAGCTGCTGATCAGTTTCTTCCAAATCTGATTTGGGGGGATAATAGTTTTCTTAGCTCATTTTTTAATTGTCACACTTTTGTGTTTTCATTGAATGTCAGTATTTTAAGATAACCTTTTTATGGCAGTTTTTAGGCCAGCAACAGGTCAGGATCAGCAGCCTCATCATATATTTTATTTCATCATATATTTTATTATATTATTTGTTATATATCATTTAAATTGTCTATGTATTTATATATTTATTCATTACGTTTAATATTTTATATCTATATCATTTGTTGTAAGTGATCTTCAATCAATTTTAGTTTAAATTAATTGTATCGTGTCTTTTTATTCATCCATATTTAAAATTGTTTTAACTTGTATTTATTTTGTTTAACTCATATTAATATGTTACAGTCGGTTGTAAAAGCTTGATTAAGCTTATGTTTATTGTTATTTAAACTTGCCGACTTAAAATAAAATTTATCTTATCTTATCTTATCTTATCTTATCTATCTATCTTAAGCTCAAACAAGGTACATAATTTATTTGATTATAAAAAACATTTTTTCATGCATTGTTTGGTATCATTAATTAGAACATACCATTTAATATTAGTTAATACTATAGTACTATACTAACCCGAAGCCAATGATGAGTGAAAATTATTAAGTCAAACTACTTGCTAATTTTGCCCTTACTATTCATGGGTGCAAGATGAAAATTTTGAAAAACCTGAAAACTGTAACTTAAAACCATTTTTCTTCATAATTTAATTGCAAAACATTGTCTAATTTGTTGTGAAAAACCTGAACTTCATGCATATGCCTGAAAACTTGCACCATGACTATTTAACATTATAAGTTGGGCTAGTGCATAAAAAGGATAACAGCAGGGGCTGTAGTACCTTGAGGCTCATCATCTGACTCATCATCATCTTCATCATCATTATCATCATTTGCCTCTTCTTTCTTTTCATCTGATTTCTTCGTCTTAGTATCCTCTTCATCACTTCCATCATCATTTTCAGGTTCATCAACTTTCTCATTAGATTTGTCTGCTTCTTCTTCCATTACTTCATCTTTAGTTTCCTTCACCTTTTCTGTACTTGTCTGCAATTGATACATTTAGAATTCATATTTAATCATCAAGCAGGTCAACTTGAAAAATATCAAAATGGCACATGTAGGCAGTAAGATAAGTCATGAAGGCATTTGTTTATTTTGAATAAGTAATAAAATGTCTTCTGAAGTTTAAAAGTTGAAACAAAATTTTGTTATTAGACTCCCATTACTCTACACTAGCCTTTCTTTGCAAGGGTGTCAAGGGTTACCGAACTATTGTGACTAAACCCTGGGTACCGTAACTCTAAGAATTTGAATTGATGTCAAATTCATACGCTGTAAAACTCACACTTTTTGAATAATTTTAACTATAAACTAAATAGTTTGTTACTATTAGAAGAATTTTAGTGTATTTTAAAGCATTAATAGTAATGAAAGTGATTGACTTGGCAAAATATTGGCATTCTGGACTTGCAAGTTGGGCACACGATTGGACAAAGTACAACCATAAATTGAGCAAAATGAGCACACAGGGATAAAATAATTAGGTTCATTCGTTAAAACAGTAAGAGTTCAGAAAATTGTAAAAGTGCTATAGCAATTGAGTAACTGACAATTGATAAACAATAAAATCACATTCCCCACCCACTCTTCTACCATTGTTAAATGTGATTGACCAGAAGGGGGGACTGGATAGCACACAAATCCAGCCACGGTAAACAAATATTTTGATTTATATCGATAAAGAAACAATATTTAAATTTACATCGGGTGTAGACATCGCTTCTTTTGACTCGTCAGACATGTTTTTCTTTAAAATTTCTTCGTTAAAAAGCTTTCTTAAAATATCGCGGTAAAATGGCGAACTCCGAATTTCGTCCAATCAAAAACGAGTTACAAAAGTCGGGTGCGCTTTACGTCCGATAGAAGCGGAAAGAGGATAATTGAGCAAAACGATTAACAAACAAAATAGGAAAACCCGTGATAATTCGTCAATTTCCGACTTTGAATATCAATTAATATATTTAATAGAGTTCAAATTTGACCTTAATCTCAGACGTAACTATTCGGTAATTTCCGTAAATAGATTTTTCATTCTCAATTGAAGGACTATAGATCTATATGGCAAACAACTTCATAGGGCCTATGCTGCATCGGTGACAATAGTTTTACCACAGGAGTTCGACTTCTAGCTGTATCGTACTTTGAAAGCCATCCCCTTTCTTATAATAAAAAGAAAAAGGGTTATTTTTCAAGGTACAATACATAATGTCAATTTCCTGTGGTTTTATTACGCAATCATATTTCCCACTTACAGCAGAGACATAGATAACATTTAATTCCCTGCTTGTAACCAGGTGTAACTTAATTTTTAAAACTTCTTATGATAGTTAATCAATTATTATTATATGTTTAAGTATATTATAGTATTCATAACAGTTTATATCGTTGCTTTGAAAACCCAAGCTATAATACTATAATTGCATCCACATTACAGAAGTATCAATGCATAACAGTGAAAAATCTAATAAGTAAAACTTTACAGCACTATGCATCATATTTTCCATTTAAATCATGATAAATTTGTGGTATTTATTTCTTTTTCATAGATGCCATTTTTCATAGATGGCGTTGTTTCTGTTGTAAGTGTTACTGTAGTTACTGTTCTATATGTTATCTATATAATTATGTATATGTTAACGCATGCTCAGTAAGCTACTTCAATATTTAAAACCCACTGATAAATCTTTAGAGTAGTAACACGTGTTGTGTCTTAATTCTAATATATTTGTATTTCACATTAGTGATCAATCTCATTAGGGTTATTTATACACTAATTTATCAAACCAGGACATAACAACAGAACAGTTACCATTGTCGAACAGAACAAAAGCAAAAGTTGTAAGACAAGAGTAAACAGCACAATTAGAGACATTAAGTACTATGTATATATGTTACAGGGAACGTGTGTTACTAGGGATTTCACGTAATCTCTGAAATTTAGGGATTTCATGTAATCCCCAGCTACGTAAAATTCTGTCAGGGAATACATGTAAACCCTGAAATTTTCTAGGGATTATCATTTCACGTTTTCCCTGACTTATTTTTCAATTTTTACACATATTCCCTGGACACAAAATTATCATGTTTTAAATGTAAAATATGATTCATTGTACTGTTTACTCATTAAATGTTTTCACTGTTATAAGATGTAATACACAAGTATGTTTTTACATCAATAGTTTCAGGATCATATGAATCATTGTAAAGGAATATACAATGATTTATATGTATATAAATTTTTTTTTATATCTATCACATGGATAAATTTTAAGAATGTTTATAACACATTAAAATTACTCTTTGGTTACTAGTATTAGATCTAAAATCTAGCAAAACCTGTAAACATCATAGGCGGATCCATTGGGGGGACCCGGCGTACGTCCCCCTAAATTTGCCAAAGCAAAGGGTTTTTATATATAATAAAATATGATATTAAACGAAAATATATATAAATATAAAAATGTCAAAAACTTTCGCACGCTACCAGTGCAATTAATAACAAGACTGGAACTACACTAATACAATGACACAACGTTAAAAAAATTCAAGGAGTCTTTGGAAAATTCCTTCTAAGTATTTGTAAAATTTTAATATGGTCCAACGGCTGTAAAAAATATATGATATATAAATTTAGACTCTTTTTCGTATACCCTAGGAAAGGATAGTTTAGGTTCTGTAAATGTGCCTGAATCCCTTAGAAATGAGCTTTAGGGATCGCAGCCACCCTGAACCCCTGGTCAAGGTTTTGTAACCCGATGAAAATCCATGGTCCGAACTAGGATTCGAACCTACGACCTCTCGAGTCGTAAGCGGACACTCTACCACGTCACCATAAAAGCTAGCTTGAAGGCAAGGTAGTACAAGTGCCGTATTATACCTCTGCTACACACACCCCCTCCTTAACAGAATTCGTCCTCGAATTCTGTGAGCTTGATTGCCTGTGGGACTATCTACGGGTGCAATCACACAACTCCTAGTGGGTTATTTACGTTGGGCGCCAAATGTAACCCGATGAAAATCCATGGTCCGAACTAGGATTCGAACCTACGACCTCTCGAGTCGTAAGCGGACACTCTACCACGTCGTCATAAAAGCTAGCTTGAAGGCAAGGTAGTACAAGTGCCGTATTATACCTCTGCTACTGTTTTGTCCATACCCATATATATAGTGGGCCCTAAAATACGGCCCCTAGACCCCCAGTCTGCTTGTTCATTTCCCGCCTCCCCCCCCGTAACTTGAATTTTCCGCCCCCCCCCCCCCCCCCCGTAACTGAAAATCCTGGAGCCGCATATGAACATATCCAACAGTTGAAAAGATGGAGTTTTATTACTGAAATATACGAATAGATCATGACTTATTACATCCAATAATTTATTCCAAAGAATGTTTCTATGGACGTCATTTACTAAACAAAACATAGCCAGGTGTAAGTCCGTAAGTGTATTTTCAAGAGTTCTTACATTTCGGACATTCAACGAAAATTGGTGAAACATAATTAGCCTACAAAGCAATATTTTTGCTGTGGTACATTCAAATTTCCAGATTTTATCAGGAAGATATTCACCTTGAACAGTTGAAACCCTTTCATGTTTGGATCATAGTAAATTCGCGCTTTCCATTCAAATTCAACAGGGTTACGTACATGTTGTATATGTAATGTAACGTCTCGCTTCCGATCAATACATTGAATAAAAACATAATTTGGAGGAAAGTTGATAAATTGTTTAATAAATTGTATTAAAATAGTATTCTGTATTTATCCACCAT
Source organism: Mactra quadrangularis (assembly GCA_025267735.1). Classification (NCBI taxonomy): domain Eukaryota; kingdom Metazoa; phylum Mollusca; class Bivalvia; order Venerida; family Mactridae; genus Mactra; species Mactra quadrangularis. The sequence continues at coordinate 8,232,752 of CM046307.1, read as the reverse complement.
GCGGCCTTTGCCTTTACTAGCATTATTCACGTAGAAAGTTAATCTATTACAAACACTAGCTGATTTTACTCAATTACTTAGAGTTTAAGTTACGCAACCGGCCAAGTCTTTGGCCCAGCATTAAACATAAATATAATATGATAAATATAATAAGATGCCTTTGATAATTGTAAAAATAAGCGAAACATGAGTGAATGGCTAAAACGAAATGGCAAACTTGAAATCTGGAGATAATGGGGCACATAGACATACAATTGAGTTCACATAACTAAAGTTTACACAAAGTGCACCTGGAGTCCACTTCATCCACACATGCATGTTTATTGCTGCTGGCAGTTTACATATGATTTGTTAAGTTTATCCTGGTTTTTAAAATGTTCAATGTAAACTGTAATGTAATTGAGAGGGAACACATGTAGAAGGTAGTTAAATGATCTAATTCATTAAAAATTGAATATATTATATATGAATGTCTCGATATAATATCATATTTGTTACTATAACTTTACATGACATTTTATTGATTAGATCACCTTTATGTCAACAAAGCCAATTGTTTGTTTTCTGTATTTAAAAAAAGATTGATTATTATCCCCACACTATACTTTCCCGATAGTTTACATGTGACGATTTCCAGGTCAAACGGTTTACGTTCTTTTAGACCATTCGATTGAATTATGGTTATCTCCCTTTTATAATTAATTAGACGTCGGTAATTTTTGGAAATAATCTATAAAAAGCAAGATACTATATAAACCAGGACATACCACCTTCGTCAAACAGAACGCCTTTGATATTTGATGTTTAAAACATGTGATGATGCTTGTTATAAACATCGTTATCAGTGTACTACTTTAAATTATTTGAGGCTGAACATGTCCTGAAATATGACCTTTCACTTCCTTGTAATTCTGTACGGATTTATAAACCCTCGTACATAATTAATTTAGTTTAACTTGTTATGGATTGATGATTTCATCTGATACTAGGCCTACTGAAATATTTTTGAAAGTCTTTACCGTACATATTTGACATTGTGTGGAAGTCCAGCTTGTTAACACAAGACTAGCTTTGGAGGATTACATGAACTTGAAGTAAATTCTGACTATATCTATATGATTATTGATCATTTTATTGTGAAAACAAAATATTGTTGAGGTATTTCTGTTTCAAAGCAGGGTGTATATTCATGTATAACACTATTATTATACACATACATGTTTGTAAATTGATTATCTCCTGTTCAGATTAAGGATATAGATTTATGACATATTTGCGGAGTCATAGTAAATCTGTATAAAAAGTTATAAGTAACAGTGTAATTAGGAACATGTCAACCTCAAGTGGTGATTTTGCTGGAAGAGTTTTGGTGTATTCTATAATTGGATGTCCACATTGCATGAGGGCCAAAAATACACTAAATGAACATGAGATACCATACACTGATGTCACATTAGACAAATATCCTCAAGCCAGGCAGGAGATGCAGACGAGGACACAGAAGAGAACAGTACCTCAGATATTCTTCAATGACAGACATATTGGAGGAAATGATGACCTGCAAAATTTGGTATGTGACATTTAATTATTAGCTTAAATCTGGAAAATCAAAGAAAATGTATTTGAGTCCCTGTGGAATTACTCATACTTTCATTGTGATTTTTTTAAGTTTGTATGTATTAACTCTTATAACTTTCAGCTCACTTGTCATGCAAGTTCTTACAATTTAGATCACCTGTTTCGCTTGTTCATACAAACTGCACTCTCTGGAATCTGCTTCCTGGTTCTCCAGTAATAAACAATACAATCTGAGATCATTGTTAAAAGAAACTTCTCACCATAGAGTCTGCTACCTGGTTCCCCAGAGTGCCAAATTAAACAGTTAGGATAAACTTCCTCTCTCCAAGAAAAGGCATATGCATGCCATGCCTGGATTTAGGGACAATTGGTAGGTTGACTGACTGACACAATATGAGTAGTAACTGTTGTGGCTTACAAAACTCTTTGAGCCACTTTGTAAACATTTTGTTCTTCATCTGATTTAGAATTTCATTAACTAATTGTCTCCTTAAACCATATTATTTTGTCTACAGATAAAAGATGAAGAAAAATGGAGAGAAGCAGTAGAATATATAAGATCTACACCGGCAGGCGATAAATCACCACCTGTACCTGATCCATCTACTGCTGTATCATCAGGTTTGTGTCTAGTTTCAGTCTTGGAGCGCCAAACATGTTAAATACCCTACCGGACTCACTCAACAACTCGAGTGTGCCCATTCTTGAAATATTTTAAATTAAAACCTTACTTGTTTTTTAACTACTATGATCACTGATCCTTTCTTTTCATTAGTATTCATTTTATCATTTTTTGTTTTGTAGCATCTCTGAACATTAAATTACATTTAAATGTATTAATACTTATGCGAATGATTGTTAAGCGCTTTTGGACATAATATTCAATATCAAAAGAGTGCTGTACAAATATGGTATATAATCATTATATAGTTGATTTACTGACATATATTCTTTACTTTGTTGTTGCTTACCAGCCACTGGCACCAGAGTTCATATCTTATGATCATAAAGTAATGTGTACATCCCTTTATATAGTTCCCTGTGCATTTACGCTACCTTATGTTATATATAATGAAAGTAGGCCTATAGTTATATATATACTTGTACACGGTAATGTATTCGGGAGTGAGCTTTAATTGTGTTTGTTATCAAAATATCATATGTGTGCGTATTAAAAGAATGTGAGGACTCAGGTGCCAGTGCTGCCAGCATAAAACAGATCCCACATAAAATATTCTGTACACACATACTATATATTAGGGCTGTCACGATATACTGGTATACTGGTATATTGCAATATGCAACTGCAGCAATACATACCCCGGTACGATTTTAATGTACCAGTATTTGGCGATATTTTTATTTCATTGGAAAATTCTTTCCTTCGCGAAATAAAAGTAGCGAAACGTCAGTTTTTCCATTGTTCATTCAATCTAACCTGAAGTTGCAAGAATTTAACTGATTGGGGCGCGTCTCAGTCCTAAATGACTGTAAATACTTAAAGAGGCTAGATTCTATCAGTACCTACATATAAGATTTGCAATTTTTCTTTTAAATACAGCGGAGGAACAACGAATCTAAAGCCCACAATATATCGTGGTACGTATTGTGATACGATGACGGCGAATTGCAATATATCGCTGGTCGGTTCTTGCGTATCGTGACAGCCCTACTATATATGTGTGTATACAATAATTTTTGTGGGGTCTGTTTTATGCTAAATGATAAATAGGGGTGCATTTTATTAATTTGTCATATGTTAACCCCACTGATTTGAATAATTAATATTTGTTTATACATACAGATATCTGTTGTTATGGATATTGAGTACAGAAGTACTGCAGTGTGTATTTAAATCAGTGGGGTTAATGTATGAGTCACTGACTATTGAATAAATTATCTATAAAAATACCACTGCATTATTTTATACTCGCAGCACCCAGCTCTATTTGTTTCTATTCTGCTTTGAAATTTCCTTGAGCAAGAAATTTACCTACACTTGTTCCACTCCACCCAGGTGTAAATGGGTACTTTGAAAGATTACCTACCTGAATGGGATTTCAATGATCAAGGGTTATCATACAAAATTGTAAAGTCGGCTGAACATGTATATGGAAACAGACTTTAATCCCCACTTATGACTTTTATCTTCATAATACAGATGTTGGAGACATAGAATGTGAACCAGATGAATATGCAGCCTTAGTTAAAGATCTGAGAAAATCTGGATTGATTCGAGATCATCGATCTGTATTTAGAACTTATAAAAACTCTTTTATTGGAAAAGAATTTGTTGACTGGGTGGTGAAGACTAAAGAATTAGGTAATGTATTATCGTAAAATTGTGACCAATCGTTTATTTGAATCTATATCACTGTATTGCTAATCTTTGAATAGTCAGTTCCATATTAGTTTCAATTATATTCAAAACCATCTTCAGGGGTGTGGTATATCTATATCTGACTTGTCAGACTTGTGCATTTATGTCTGTGGACAAGTCAATATTTCTAAGCCGCCCGGCTTGCTCAGTTGGTAGCACGCAAGTCTACTGATCAAGGGCCTGTGGGTTCGATTCCAGGGAGGGCATACTTTGTGGAGCTTGTCATGAAATTATTTCTACGGCCATTCTGCCTCCTACCAATGATTTTAATTATGTAGGGCAAATGTCAGTCACTGACAAAAGTATCCGCTTAGTAGTTGGTTCACAGCTAAATCCAGAGATTTAGCCTTTCCAGGAGGAGTGAGTAGATTGACTGACCACTGTTATATGACCTATACAATGTGTTGCTACGGCGTTAAACCCAACAAAAAACAAACAATATTTCTATCCTACTTGTAGTACTTTTATCTGTATATATGCTATTTAATACAGCTTTACTTAATAATATAGTTGTCTAAATACTTCAATCATATACAACAATGAACATTTTTTTTGGTCAATTATTTATCAATACTAGTAGTAAGTAATTTTTATTATAGTTTTCAATATTTCTTTTCGAGTATTAAACTTCCGGGCAAGTGCATTTGATTTTGGACAAGTTGATATTTTTTATTTTATTTAACTCTATTGGATACAGCAACTGCACACTCTAACGCCGATCCTTGTTTAAACCCATATAATATATATTCAGGGGCAATAGGACAACATTTAATGTCAAGCCCTGAATACATTGAAAGTATAAATCAGACATGTTCTTATATTATCAATTGTAGATAGAGAACGTGCTGTAGAGATGGGTCAAGCTTTAATAGATCGTCATTTTGGTCATCAATTAAAGAAACAAGAAACATTTCAAGATGCTGATGTATATTATAAACTTATTGAAGATGATGATAGTGATGCATTGAATGCTGGATCATCTGATTGTGAACCTAGACCAGGTACGTATGTACTTGAATATTTCTTGACAAGTTAGTGGCAAATGGAGCAATATCACTATACATGTATAAGATTTTATATTTTCACTTTAATGCCAAAATTTTACCAGACCGAAAAGACTTTTACCGAACCGAAGGCTTACCAATTATATTTTGTTCAAATGTTATTTTAGACTGTACTGCTTATGTTTCTACCTCATATATGATATTATTATATAATAAACATTGAATAAAGAATTGCTTGACTTACTTGCAACTGCAAGTGTTATGTTCGATTATGCATTTTTAGTTATATTGCTATTGAAATTTCCACCAGACAATCAGTCTTGTGATCCATATATCTTAACCGTACCGTCAGTGTTTAAGACGGACTCGGCCTTCGGCCTGGTGGCTAAATTCAAAGACTGCATTGTGAATAGTTTCTGTTCAGATTGGATGAAAACTGTTTTACTTAGGGAGTGAACATCACAAATGTAAGATTTCAAGCCAGTCTTTGACATAAATACTATTATATCATTGGAAGTAGTGTAAAAGAAGAAGCTTTGAAAATTCATTCGTGAAGACTGCAATGAATATAATAAGAATGTGGGTAAAAAATGTCAGAGGTAAAATGCCATAGGTATAAAAAGTCAGAGGTAAAAATGTCATAGGTTTTATATACGGTAATTGGTATTGTTGTACTTTAATCTTAAAATAATTACTTTGTTCAAATGTGATAAAACAACATATTCAAGAAAAAAATTATTGAATAATTCTAATAATATGTTTTTATCTTCCACTGATTGATTTCTTTTAGAATATTAATTTATTGTTATTACTGTTTGGATTATGAGCAAAATTGCATGTAATAATGTATATTACTAAAGTGCTTTAGTTACATATACATTTTTGTAAGAAGCTACAAAATTAGCTTACCATGATGATCTGTGACCGATTCTCAGTTGAGTATGTTTTTTTACACTTACACCCATAATGATTATTATTCTGTTATTTATGGAATATTTCAGCTCATGAACTTGGTGAAGATATAAGAAAACTTATATTAAAGATATATAGTAGTTATTTGTCATCTGACGGAAAGGTAGGTACTTTATACATCACTTATAAGGTGGACTCAATGAAATAAAGCCTTATGAATGCTTAAAGTTAGAAGTGATAGTGCTGCTTAAAGTCTGCTTCAGTATACTTATTGTACAATAAACCCTGATCATTGAGTCACCTTCAGGCATGCTATCCTTCACAGTACCCATTTACACCTGAGTTGAGTGGAACAACTATAGGTTAATTTCTTACTCAAGGAAGTAAGCAGTGCCTCTAGTGGGGATAAAACCTGGGACCTCTTGATTGCTAAGCTCGCATCCTTCCACTGCTCCTAAGTACTGGTGATGTAATATGCTGTTTAATCTAATGTTTTTTTACATCGAAAGTTTGTGTTTTTATCCTCCATTTTAGTGAGTTGACTAAAGGTTGATGTTTTTATCCTCCATTTTAGTGAGTTGACTAAAGGTTGATGTTTTTATCCTCCATTTTAGTGAGTTGACTAAAGGTTGATGTTTTTATCCTCCATTTTAGTGAGTTGACTAAAGGTTGATGTTTTTATCCTCCATTTTAGTGAGTTAACTATAAGTTGATTTTTTTATCCTCCATTTTAGAGAGTTGACTAAAGGTTGATGTTTTTATCCTCCATTTGAGAGTTGACTAAAGGTTGATGTTTTTATCCTCCATTTTAGAGAGTTGAATATAAAGGTATTGCTGAGAGTACAGAATTTGAACAATATGTCAGATTGACGAGAGAGTTACTAAGAGTGAATATAGCTGAAGCTACAAGAGAAGAAAAACTAGCATTCTTTATAAATATTTATAATGCTTTAGTTATCCATGGTAATGTAGCTAGAGGACCTCCTACTAATCTATGGCAAAGATACAAGGTATCTCAATCTTAACAAACTACATTGTCAGTTATCCCACGATACATTACTCCCCTATGCTGTGTTATGTACCGTGAGCTATTGGGTGAGGAAAATCTCTTAATCATGAATAATTGATGAAACAGTTTCATTGGTTCAGCTAGGAAACCTCTTCGAAAAACTAGCCGATGTTGAATGAAATTATGCAACCATTTTGAGAAAATAAGCATGTGCGTTGGTTTCTATTTTATGTAAGAAAATCCCAGTATGACGTCATTATTATTGAAGAGTATTTAATCGTAACATGCGATTTTATTTGAAGAAGATTGGTCTCCCCTGCCTCATGCAAATTCATGAAAGCGATATTTCGCCAGCCAAATTGCCCACAGTTCGTATGGTGTGTGACGGAAGAAAGTACTGTGGTTGTTGACAATGAGCAAACTACCACAATAACAAAATTTATTATTAATAATAAAAGTAATATTAATCATAATAATAATTTTATTTAAAAAGGCTACATATTTGGATAAATCCAATCTTCCTTGGAGATCTCTGGAGTCTGGACAATATTGTTCATTACTTTGATGTATTTTTTTATAATTTAGTTTTTACAATATGACTAAAGTATATGACTTTCTGTAGCTGTAATATCTGATAAGCATGTACAAGAAAATCTGTCATTGATTTTTTTTCAAAGAATACCCTATTATAAAATAGCTTATTAAGTGTTCTGCTCAATATTAAGAATGATCTTATTCATCTAGCTTTAATATGCTGTCAGAGATCTATAAAGGTTTTCTTATATAAAATGCTCACATTTTTTCATGTCTGTCATTCATTGTGCTGAACATAGATAGCTAAAACTTTGGTCCTCACCTGAATAATGCTCTAAAGATGTTTACCTGTCAGTCAGTTTCACTTCATACTTACATATACGAGTATTCTTAATCCATACCTACAAGATGTACATGTTAGGCTATCTTTCCATCACAATATGACTTTCATAAGTTGAGGTTTCGTAAAAGCCAAACAAAGTTACCAATTTTTGTTCAACTACTTTGTGCGGCCATCATACATTCAAGTCAAAACACCAATATATACATACACAATGTGTAAAGTCAATGCTGGCCACCTGTGGGTCTTTTAGACTGTAAGCAGTAAAACTAACTTGTAAAATGTTATTGTATTTTTATTTTAGTTTTTCAACACTGTTCGTTATGTTATTGGTGGAGAACCTTATTCCCTACAAGATATTGAGAATGGTGTTTTAAGAGCTAACAGGAAAGGAATGGGTAATTATTTACTTATTTTTATGAAGTACACATACCCAGCACTCATATGGGTTATTAACTAGTTAGAAATGTAGGAGTAGTGGTCCAGTGGAAGGATGCCTTCTTTGAGGTTAAGAGGTCTGAGTTAGAATCCCGAAGGTGATAATTTCCTTGAGCAAGGAAATACCCTGCTTGGTGTAATCTACAATTTAGGTATAATTAAAAAGTTATTTGTTGATTACAGAATAATTGATTAAAAGACTCACCTGGAAGATTGTAAATTGTTACAAGTACCAATATCCTGATGACTCAGAGTAAAAACTGTAAGCGAGGAACAGCATAAACCTAAATTAAACACGAAATATCTTTAACTAGATTTTTGACGCAATGCAGGGTTAATTTTGTTTGAACTAAAAAATAGTCATATTTGCTGTTCATTCATACACCAAGGAGCCTACTTCGGTGAATGTATAATCAATTAGCATAGTGAGTCACCTATAATATCTAGAGTAAAAAGTCAGCAACTGATGTTCATGCTACGCACCTGTTGATCACATATAACCAATGGTACTATATCTTTTATCCATTTCTCTATACCAGATGAGAATTTCATTAGACAAAGAGGTATGGTAGAACAAAATGTATTGGTTAAAATATAGGTCAAAAGGTGGCTTACACAGCTGTGCTGAAAAAAAAACAACAACATTTTTTGTGCATGTTTATTTGTAATACATATATTTAAATTGTCCTTGCCCAATCATTATTATGAATCTTTCATGTATCAGCTTTTTTTCACAGTTATTGAGATTTTTAGTCAATGCCAAAGGTGTATGAATTTCTCCTGTAACATTATACAATGTATTATTTGTATTACAGGAATGTTTATGAAACCATTTAGCTCGTCTGATCCACGTCTAAAGGTATCTTTGGAGACACATGAACCATTGATACATTTTGCTTTAGTATGTGGATCTAAAAGTTGTCCTCCTATCAAAACATACTCAGCATCAGTAAGTATCATTGAGAAAGATAAGTCTCAATTTTGAGCATTTTTTGTACATTAATGACTAAAATGTGTAAAATAGCGAAATTTAGCGAAAAGATGAGTACAATGGATGATACTGGTGTATAGGGAATGCATAAGATAAGATAAGATAAGATAATCTTTATTTAAAGTCGGTTATAGTCAACTACATACATGTATAACACTAGCTTAAAGCTATTGCCCGACAAAACAAGAATATCCAATAAAAATCAAACAAACAAACTAAAAATGAGAAACATGTCATTAAAATTACAATCAATACATTACATATATATATATCAAGAAACAATTATAAATAAATGTTAAATTATCACATTGATTTAAGAAAAAGACAATTGATTAAAAATGAAAAAGAGAATAGCATATGTTTTTATGAACAAGTATACAATATAAAACATTGTTAAACATTTATGAGGTAACTGTTGATCTTGGCCAAGGCCTAAAAACTGCCATAAGATCAAAAATAAATAAAATAATGATGATGTATAGATAACACAAAAGTGTGACAGATAAGAAATATTTTAAATGAGAAGAATTCCGTCCAAATCAGATTTGGAGAGAACTGATCAACAATTATCTCATAACTACACAAAAATACATGATTTACCTGGTTAGCCAGCTCTAACTTATCTATTTCAAAATAAACTTTAAACTTAGGACTAAGAAATCATGTTTATCACATTAATAAAACTAGTTAAAACAGTTAGAGCAGCCTGCTCATGGTAAAATACAGAAAAAATTAAAACATTATCATGCTAAGAAAAATACAAGTAGAGTTTTAAAGAAATATCACAGTATATACAGGATAAGTTAAGTATTTAAAATAGTATGCAAATTATCAAGTATCAGTACATAATATACCGGTATATTACACATTGCACTTACAAACACATGGAACATTTACATTTGTAGCCACTCCAGGTCTGGATCAGCCTTCTGAACTCACCAAAATCTGTGGTTGTTCTAATTGTGTTAGGAAGGCTATTCCAGACCTGGGTGGCCTCAAACCGAAAACTTTTCTTGCCATAAGTGATTGTGTTGTATAATAATAATAATAATAATAATAATAACTTTATTTAATGAGGCAACTCAGTTGGGCAAGCCCAGTCTTCCCTGAGAGCCTCCACAATATTTACAATGATGATGACAGTATGATATAATGATGAAATTGAAAGAAATGAGCAATAATAAAAATGAAAGAAATGAGCAAATATTATATAACATATTAAAACAGGTACATATGCAAGAAAACAAATAAGAACAAAGAAGACAAAGAACAAAAATAATTATCACATGCTTAGAGTATTCCCACCAGAGTAGAACCAAGTTAGGTATGCTCTTTTAAAAGAACTGAGGCTATTTGATTGGCGTACATGGAGGGGTATAATGTTCCAGATTTTTGGTCCAGAATAAGCTAAAGATTTTCTGCAGAATTCTATTCTGGGTTTAGGAATGTTTAGAAAGTTATTTGAATAAGATCTTAAAGTTGTATTAGTTGTTGTTTGAAAGATATTGGACATATAATCAGGAAAAATATTATTAACAGATTTGTATACAAAAATTGCCTTTTTGAATGGAATTCGATCATGAATTTTCATCCATTTAAGGTCTGCAAATAAAGCCTCAGTAGGAGCATCATAACTTTGGTCAAGGATGATTCTTGCAGCTCTTTTTTGAAATTTGTACAGTTTGTTTAGTAATTCAGTACTACAGTTACCCCAGATTGTACAGCAGTAGTCCAAATGGGGTAAAATATATGCATTGAAAAACATTTTTCTCTTGTCTATTGAGAGATACTGTTTTATTCTCAGTAAAAGATATAGTAAGGAGTTGCATTTTTTGATTACCATCTCAACTTGTTTATTCCAATTCAATTTATGGTCAACATGGACTCCTAATAATTTTTCATTATCTGTAAAGTCAATTTGTTGTATCTTGGCACTTCCAGTGTGTTAGCTAACCTACAAGCATAATGATTAGATCTTACAGATATAAGTTCTTGGACATAAACAGGAGACAAGTTATGTAAACATTTGAACACTTCAGTTGCTATCTGCCTTAATCGGCCTATCTGTAGTGTAGACATGTTGACGCGCTCTAATAAATCTGTATAACTAGAAGTAAAATCACTATAAACAAGTCTAAGTGCTCTGTATTGTATTTTTTCTAGTTTTTCAGCATTTGTATGACTACAGAAATGCCATACTAAAGGGCAATCATTAAAATTAGATCTAATAAAACATTTGTAAATCAACAGTTTAGTATTTAAGTCAAGGTATCTGTATAACCTTGCTAATACATTTACTTGCCTTGCAGCTTTTTTATAGCATTTTAAGTCTATTTTCACTATACATGTACTAGGTAACAAAATGATGTCTGTCTTGGCTGTATTATTTAGTTTCACCTTTCATTTCCTAAAACTTTGGTTTCTTGATTTTGGTAGAAAGTTGTAAAAACTGTTTAGATTACTATCTGATGTAGCTTGTAGAAATCCAGTTTAAAGAATGGTTTGTATGAACCAATCCATGAGTCAGCTCTAAACTGGTCTATGTCCTTATTTACTTACATGTTTTTAGACTAATTTTGCTCTAACCCATTAGGCCTACTTGGTATATGTCTACAATGTGTACTATTGAAACATGACCAACTTCCATTTTTATTTGTTCGGGACTTCAGTCCTGAACAAATATATTTACTGTATTTCAGACCCTTTCCCACTTTGAAAATTTACCGAATCCAGAAGTAGTCCCTCAGTATATATGTATAATAGAGCAATTCAAAAAGATCGTCTGCTGTGACGGGCGCATTTATACACTAGTCCAAACTATATCTCTAGCGCAAGAATATTCGCTACTATGTTGTGCGTCTCAGAAGGGATGATTATGTCATCTTATGTAATAGAGTCGTATCAACGATTCAGTCATGACCCGTCGTTTGTGCCAGTTGTCAGTAGAGATGTTACCTTATCTTATGTAATAGAATGGTTCTATAGGAAAAGTTTAATGATCGTAGTAAATGACTTTGAATGTCTGAATTGTGGACTTCATTTATTTTACATACAGATGCAGTAGAATAAATGTGCATGAATGATAACTTTGAAGCGGCAGTTATTGAATTGTTTAAAGAATGACCCCTTAGACTTGAGGTGATTGTGTGGAAAAAAAAAGTAGTGTGTTTGCCTGTCCGGTTTACCTGTTGTTTTTATAGGCCGATTGTATAAAGTGTTTTGAACCGGAACAGTGCTGGTCTACCTATCAAACTAATATCACTGAACTGTTCTTCGTGAACAAATGTTTTGTTGGAGCCGGAAATCTAATTCCACTAATTCAAACCCGAACAAATTCAATGCTTTTATTAATATACACTTTATCACTTAGGTTAATTGTTTAGAAATATTACTTTAGAAGTACAATGCCTTACATGTAATGTTTCAATTTACATGTATTTCTGACTTTACTTCTACAGAATCCACATTTAATGAAATTTAAACTACAATGTTTTAACTACAAAATCCGTATTAGAACTTTCTCTTCTTATGATGTCTGAGGTATATTTTCATAAAAAATAGCCCAGGATTCAAATGGATTACCTGTTACTTTGGTGATAAAAATCAGTGAACATTAAACAAATGTATATTTTTACTGTATTTTTGATTTTTAAAGGATATTACCAATCAGTTGACATTAGCTGCTGAATCATTTCTCGAGGGTGAAGATGGGGTACAAATCGTGATGAATAAAAATCAAATAAAACTTTCACAGATATTGAAATGGTATAGTGTAGACTTTGGTCAGAGTAAAGAGGAGGTAGTGTATTTAATCACTTATTAAAAGTTAAAAAGTTGAAGTGTGGTCAATATGCATGTTCAGCCAACCTTACAATTTGTATGTCAACCCCTGATCATTGAAATCACCTCCAAGCAGGTGACCCTCACAGTACCTATTTAAACCTGGAAGGAGCGAAAAAAACTGCTGGTAATTTTTTGCTCAAGGAAATTAGCAGTGCCCAAAGTGGGATTTGAAAATGAGATTTTAACACTTGGCTATGCCTCTCCTGAAAATATATAAATACAATTCTGACTCGGTGAAATTGAAATATTACTAACACTAAAATAGATGAATACTTTCTTTATTCATGTGACCATTATTTTAACCATGTCATTATTTTATAGGTTCTTGAATGGGTACATCAACATTTACCTGATGGTGAAAAGAAAACTCAACTTGGAGAACTACTTTCAAAGAAAAATTATAAATTATCTTACTTACCCTATGACTGGGGTACTAACTCATAAACTACATGTATATGAACAACTCATAAACTGGTTGTACATGAACAACTCATAAACTATATGTATTTGAACAACTTATAAACTGTATGTATATGAACAACTCATAAACTATTTGTATATGAACAACTCATAAACTATTTGTATATGAACAACTCATAAACTATTTGTATATGAACAACTCATAAACTGTATTGTATATGAACAACTCATAAACTATATGTATATGAACAACTCATAAACTATTTGTATATGAACAACTCATAAACTGTATGTATATGAACAACTCTTAAACTGTATTTATATGAACAACTCTGAAACTATATACATGTGTATGAACAACTCATAAACTATGTGCATATGAACAACTCAAGATATATTTGTATGACCATTCTTAACTGTATGAACTATCGTGAATAAATCAAATTAATTCATTAATCAGATTAACCATTGCTTTTTAGACCACGTGGGAGCATATTTTCAAATATTTTACAATAATACATGCATAACAACGAAATATAGAAGGATTTACGAAACAAGGATAACTTTGATAATTAGTTTTTAATTACTGACCCAAGGTTCTGGTTATATAGATATTAAGCTAGATAAGTAAACATTATCCTGCATATTATATTGATAAGACCAGCTCATGTCTATTCTAATCATATTAAGTATTTAGTCTTATATGTTGTACTGTATTATTAATTAGCAGTATATTGGTTTATATTGATTTATATCAGGGGCGGATCTAGGATTTTTTTTCTAGGGGTGGGGGTCCGAACTTTTTCTGGGGGGGGGGGTCCAAACAATCACATTATACACATTTTGCATAATAATGCAACATATTAAAAATAAAAACAACATAACCATTAGAATTATGTTAAGCACCAAGATAAATTGCTTCATGCGACTTAAAAATGACTTACAGTCAAGAAATACACTAATGAACTGGTACATTTTGGAAATTCCAGGGGCGTCCGGACCCCCTGCTAGATCTGCCTATATATATGCTATACCAGAACATATCAGAGAGATATTTTGCCTTTTTGTTTTGTATGAACTATTTTTTCAGATATTTATAGTGCTTTTGTAATTTATATACATGTACATTGTACACTATTTATATTGTAATTTATTGCTTGATGATGTGCATTATTTTCAACTGTGTTAAAATCTGACTACTTAATGCTCATTCATTTAAAATATCCTTATTTGAATCATTATCCAAAGTGTGCAATCTCCGGCTACATGACTAGAGAGTTGTTTCCATCAGTTCAGAGATTGCTGTCAAGTGGTTTGAGATTTTGAAATCACTAACAGTCAAGTGAAAGGGACTTGCTGATTGGCATTGTCACAATTACCAGAAAGTTATGGCAGTACATGTTCATTGCATTGTAGGCCTATAGTAAACTGGAATACGTAAGAACCAACTTTAATTAGATTGCATTACCCCTTATACAATTAAACAAAAAAAATGTACTGTTACAATGTACTGTTGACACTTGAATTTTGATTTGTGCAATATTATAATATTAAATTTGTTTTGTGACATTTTTTCCCATTCTGTTGTATCTCCACTTTACTCTCAGGAAATCTTCATTTTGTTAAGATTTTTTTGACCTGAACAAAACATGACTATTGTATAATATATGTATATGTTTGGAAGGAGTGTATAGTTCACCAATTCAGTGGTTGTACTGTTTAGCTTGTGATCAATTTGTACTTAATTAGTTGCTAAAGATTAGATCATGTATATATTTGTATGGTGTATTGTTGAGTGTTCTGTGACAATTTTGCTGTCAAATCTTGATGATCGGTTTCTATTCTAACTAGCTGTCCCTGGTAAGGCTTATATCTCTATTACCCAGTTCCAAGTCTACATACATGTGGCTGATTACTGCCCTACTTGGTCATCTAGGAGAGGGCATGGTCATAGAGTAAAGCAGTTTGTTGTGCATCAGGTTTTAAAATCTTGTTTCCAGGAAAGTTAGGTTGGGTTTCCACACTGTGCTAGTCCCCTTCAAATGACCATACTTGCTAGGTTGGGTGTGCTCACTGCACTGACCACCTTAAAAAAACCATACTTGCTAGGTTGGGTGTGCTCACTGCGCTGACCACCTTAAAATAACCATACTTGCTAGGTTGGGTGTGCTCACTGCCCTGACCACCTTAAAATAACCATACTTGCTAGGTTGGGTGTGCTCACTGCGCTGACCACCTTAAAATAACCATACTTGCTAGGTTGGGTGTGCTCACTGCACTGACCACCTTAAAAAAACCATACTTGCTAGGTTGGGTGTGCTCACTGCGCTGACCACCTTAAAATAACCATACTTGCTAGGTTGGGCGTGCTCACTGCACTGACCACCTTAAAATGACTATACTTGCTAGGTTGGGTGCGCTAACAGTGCAGACCACCATAAATTGACCATACTTGTGTTTACACAGCATTAAAACCCAATATAAATATGAATGTTTTTTTAATTTCATATAAATTATACTCTTTGTAACTGTTGTATATTGTTTGTACAATAAAATTGATGTTGTATTTTTCTTTGTTTATTGTTGATTATTGGAGATGTGTTACATGTTACACATAAAATGAATTAACTCCTCACATATGGTTGTATACAGTGGTCTCCAAAAGTCCTTGGACAACATTCTGTTTTAAACCGATTTTCATTTACCCTAGTGGGAAAGAAGCAAAGAAACGAAGAGACATTTGAGCTATGTCCAGAACCAGCATTAATTGCTGTTTACAACTAATGATTCAAACTACTGTTACTTAGATAAGCTTTATTTTAGGAAATATCTTGCAGTTTCCTAGATAAGTTTTCTCATATTTTTCATTTGTTCCAGAACTTTTGGAGGGCACTGTATAGTCTGTAATTGATTATAAGTAATTATTCCAAGAAAGTAAGAAACTTAGTTGACACACAAATCATTTGGGAGTGAAATGGGCGTTTTTCATAAATACTGGTTTTGTAGATACACATGTAATTGTATAACTTAATGCATGTATGAGTTGCTTGCTGAAGCTTAAAAATCGAGACCATAAATCCTAATGTGACTCTGGATTCTACAGGTCGTGGGATGAGTATCAACCCCTAACCTGATGATTTTATAAATGTACTATTCTTAAATTTGGGACAGTCCATAGTCTATTCAATGGAGATCTAAGTTCATTTTGTAAATTTAAGCAGGCATAAATATAGCGCCAAATCATAAAAATAACTTCGAAATTTTGTCACCTAATTTACATTATCCCTTAATCAGGCATGACTTTTATCGTAACTTATAGTGCATACATGTAGATGCAAATTTACCTGAGACATAATAATACATTACACGAGTACAACTTCACAATTTTTACCGAGTTTAGAGTTTATGAATGCAAACGATAGGTAAACTATCTTTTCTCAGGTCAAATTTCAGAAGCTTTTTCAAGTATAAAATTAAGAAATGACCCTATCGTATTTAAAACAAAATTATGTCCTTTTCCTAATCTAATCTTGCTCAAAGTCAAGGTCAAAAGCCTAAATATTTGAACTTTGATAAAATGGTATTTAAACCGTAAACAAAGTGTACCATTATACATTAATTGGCTGTATTCAGTTGATTATATAAGAAATGGATTTTAAAGTTCTGATCGTCATTTATTGGACATGGCTTTTCTCGTGCAGCTGTCTTAACACTGGCTCCAAGAAATTGACTCATTACCCCTGCGCCAGAAGGTCATTTGGTGCACCATCGTCAGTTTGTGTCTGTAATTCTACATATTGTGATACCATCGAGGCAGAAACTGAACTTCGTAGTGGAGAGTATGTTGTGTACGAGACAACTAAATCTGGTCTAAGAATGAAGAAAACTGTGTTCAAAATTTCAGAAGAGCAAGTTGCACCTACCATAATGATGTCAGATTCAACCAAAAAGCCATTTGACGCAGACATTATAAAGTTTGATATCAAAATAAACGAAACAAGACAAACAGTGATTGGATTTGGTGGAACGTTCACAGATGCATCTGGTATAAACATTGCTTCACTTCCGGTTGGTGCGCAAAACAATTTGATTCATTCCTACTTCGGAGCAGGTGGTATAGAGTACACGCTTGGCAGAATTCCAATTGCAAGTAATGATATGTCTACAGAAGTTTATTCCTATGATTTCACGCGTGGGGATACATATTTGTCTAAGTTTACAATTGACGAAAACGACCATTTGTACAAAATACCGTATATTGACAAGGCAGTAGTTGCAAGCAGACGACACGTGTTGCTTTATGGAAGTCCATGGAGCTCACCTGATTGGATGAAATCTAATGACAACATGGCTGGATATGGTACAGTTCTATCAAGTATGGCTAAAGTTTATGCCAATTACCTGGCTAGATTTCTGGCAGAATATGAAGGGTTTATGGAACATGGTAGAATGTGGGGTATTACCTCACAGAGTGGACCAGCACGTAGCTGTAGCAACCAATCACGTCCTGTTTACCAGTCTCTATGCTGGACAGCCGAAACCATGAGAAATTGGACTATCCACGACTTAAAACCATCTCTAAATGAATATAATTACAGTTATATAAAATTGTTTACAATGGATGATAATAGAGATCAACTTCCGGTTTGGTCTGACGTATTCAATGATGATGAAGCTAATGACGTCATTGATGGATTTGCTGTACAAGGTTACCATGACAGTTTTACGAATGCTAGTGTTCTTTCTGATGCTTACCATAAATTTCCTGATAAAATATTTATGGGATCCGAGTTCTGTATTCGTCAGGAACCTGTCGTTGTATTGGGAAGTTGGGAACGAGGAGAAACCTTGGCAAGGAGTATTTTTGAAGATTTGTCGAACTACATGTCTGGTTTTACACACTATAATCTTGCAGTGAATATGTCAGGAGGACCAAGTTGGGTTGATAATAATGCAGATAGTCCTATAATTGTTGACAGTGATAAACATGTATTCTATAAACAGCCAATGTTCTATTTCATGGGTCACTTTAGTAAATTCCTTCCAAAAGGCTCAAAGGGACTCAGTATAGAATATGATGTAACATATTTGGAATCATTACCCGCGGTGGCGTTTTTGAGACCCGATGGGTCTGTCTGTTTCATTATTGCAAACTTCAAGGATGAGCAATTAAGTATTGAAATCAGACAAGGAGAACATGAGATAAAATATTTGATCAAGCCATCTTCAATACAATCATTTACTTGGATGCCATAAAGGATATACGCCGTCTTTTTTATGCGATATTTTATAGAAAATGAATGTTGATTCTGTGTAAAGTTTTAGTCGATATAAATTTGATATTATTATCTTTTAATAATTACAAATTGAAAGTGTATTTACCCAACAAACATTTTGTATCGGTCCAACGTTGGCCCGATATCAGTTTCAATTAGAAAAATATGATATATCAATATGCTTTTTGTGTAAGGATAGTTGAGTTTATGGAAATGTGTCTAAACCCCCTAGAAATGAGAGATTCCGGGGGCATTCAATCCCCTGGACAGGACTTTCTCCATTTCACTCTGAATTTTTTGCTCCCAAATTTGAAACGAAATTTCTGTGGGCGAATCAGAATATCACTTGCTGTCCTCTAAACGTGAGCTTCTTGATTTGGTTCGAAGTTATGTGGACCAATCGTTATTACACCAGTTTCCATCAAACATTCGGTGAAAACAATTATTTGGATTAATCGCAACTTTTGAATTCATTCTAGAAATTACGGCTCATCAAATTTGGTTCGAAATTTTAGTGAACGAATCGAAATTCCACCATTCGTCCTTAAACTTTTCACTCCTAAACTTGGTAAGAAATTTCCTTGGGGCAATTGCAACATGCGATTCGTAGTCTAAATTTCGCTCCCAAAGATTGTACGAAATTGATGTTGAATCGAAAATGGTGGAAGAATCGCAGCTATTTGATTCGTCCTCGAAATGTTCGCACCCAAATTTAGTATGAAATGTCTCTGGGCGAAATTGAACACTTTAAAGATAGACTGCAGAACTCTCATTGTATGAAATTTACCTGCAAAATGGTGTTGTTTGTACACATGTACTTGGATACTGTATATGATTATACAATATTCATTTGAATACCAAAAAAAGAAACTGACAAACCTCTACACAAAGCCACTTTCCGAAAATCAATTAAAGTGGTTTGTTGATAAGGTGGCTTTGTCAAGAGGTTTTAAGTCAACCCATTACGTATGTTTTTTGAGATAGCATGCGTTTTTTCAAATATAGTACAGTACTATCATACTTACTGGATGCTGGAGATTCTAAATTTAATATACTGTTTGGTAAAATATTCGATCTGATCGGGAACATAGGCTCGGCATGATGATACTTCACTTACTAGGTTGTAAATTCAAGCTGAAGTTGGATTTCCTTTAGTGAGCCCTGGCTATATTTTTTGTGTATTGTATTCAGAATAATTCTTCTGATATGGTAACATTTACATGAATCTAAAACTGTTAAACTACATTAATATACCATAAGTCACAATCATGAAAGACTTCTTATAACTAGACATAGATATCAGCACACACAATACAATCCAACAACAGCAACATCATTAGTCTATTCAACAAGCATGAACATTAACTGGCATGTTGAAACTGAATGAAATATTGGAATGTTCCACTTCAACCAATAACATGAAAATACAATAACAAATTGTTACAATCACTGTTATAAAATATATTTAATATTTTCAATGAGTAAAATAAAATACAATGTCAGCAATCAAATAAATAGATTTTTTTAACAATAATAAACATTAATCAAAGCGCAAAAGGCACTGCAGTTGTTCGACGTAGAAAACATGTTGTGCTTTGGTCACTTACAGTGTAGCAATACCACATGACCGTGACCTAAAAAATGCATCAAACCCAAGACAAAAACTGTAAACATTTGCTCCACTTGGAAACAGAAAGTAACCGTAAGTATTTCATTTCTTCGTCGATTTCAATGGGACATGTGTCAGTCTAAGGAGAAAAATGTAACCTTTCCACGGAATATAGTATCTCCATCAGCAGCTGAGCCGTTTTTACAAACACTTCGTAAAACCTTGGAATTTGTTGCATGCGAGCAGACTGCGGTTCCAAGCTATTTTTTTATCTAATCTAAGCAATGATTGAAAAGGCAGATTTACATCAACCGGGAACACCGGTGACCATTTCTTACCAATGTATAAATATATTCTAAAACATTAAGGCGTAAATCTTTCCTTTCTCTTCAGTTGGAAATTATGACACCAGTTCCAAGACAAAATTTCAGGCTACAGTTTCAAGCTGTTTTCATAATTGGCTACAAAACCAAACAACTTGTCCTCCGTTTTGTCTGGAAATGTTACATCTGTCGTGCACAAAACTTCATATTCACGGTTACCACCAAAAACATCCAGACATAGTATAATACGAGACATCTTTAATGCAGAGACACTGAACCTCGCTACGCTAGTCATAAAAATCATATCAGTTGAAAGACAATAATTTGCTATCTCAATATGTGGCAGATTGAAAATTAATTTGTTAGAACTTATACTAATGATCTTAGCTATTAGTCACTGGAAGCCATACCACTTATAGTGCACCGGGCACCTTGGAACATTAAATCACTTACGAGTTAAGTTTATCCTTTTGCGCAAGTTAAAGTTCTTTCAGTTACATCATAACTCGTTCAAAGTGTAAGATGATAATTCTGCTCATTCTTTGTGTTTTATTATTTTCCAGTTTGTCGCAAAACGAAGAAAACTATGCATGTTCACAGTGCGCGAAAGAGTTCAAATACAAGAGGAACTTGAGAACGCACGAACGTTCCCATACAGGGACACTTCCTTTTATCTGCTGTGGGAAGGGATTGAGCTCAAACAAAGACTTAGAAAGTCATAGGTTAGTCTTTCAGACTTGCTTTTATATACTTCTTTTGTGAATGTACGGAATCATAATTTCAGATTCGTATATAGAGAATTGTTTACTTTACCATAAAGAAGTTACAGCGCTGAGTTGCTTGCGCATCAGACAGGCATTTGCAATGATTTCGCCCAGGAAACTCGGTCTGTCATCCTCCGAGTAGGATGACTCGCGCAACGTCATTTGAACATGTCAGATAAGATAAGATAAGATAATCTTTATTTAAAGTCGGTTGTAATCAAACACATGTAACACTAGCTTAAAGCTATTGTCCGACAAAAAAAAGACTATCCAATAAAAATCAAACAAACAAACTAAAAATGGAAAAACATGACATTAAAATTACAATCAATACATTACATATATAAAAACAAATGAAAAATATATGCTAAATTATCACATTGATTTAATGAAAGACAATTGAATTAAAATAAAGAAAAATAGCAAGTGTTTTCATCATCAAGTATACAATATAAAACATAGTTTAACATTTATGAGATAACTGTTGATCTTGGCCAAGGCCTAAAAACTGCCTTAAGATCGAAAATAGATAAAATAGTGACGATGTATAGATAACACAAAAGTGTGACAGATAAGAAATATTTTAGATGAGAAGAATTCCGTCCAAATCAGATTTGGAAAGAACTGTTCAACAATTATCTCATAACTACATAAAAATACATGATTTACCCTGTAAGCCTGCTCTAACTTATATACATCAAAATAAACTTATAACTAAAGTCTAAGGAATCATGTTTAGCACGTAAATAAAACTAGTTAAAACAGTTAAAGCAGCCTGCTCATGGTAAAATACAGTAAAAAATGATAACATTATCCTTCTCAGAAAAATACTAGTAGAGTTTTAAAGAAGAATCACAATATATACAGGATTTAAAAATAGTAAACAAATTTTCAAGTATCAGTACATAATATACATTACACTTACAAACACATGGAACATTTACATTTGTAGCCACTTCAGGTCTGGATCAGCCTTCTGAACTCACCAAAATGTCTTCAAGTACGTTTCGACCAATTTACAAGAAAAGATTAATGCAGTGCATTAAATACCGCTGGATAGTGGTAACATTATGTGTACATACATCAAAGAGAAAACAAAGATATATGCGGCAAAAAGAGGACAGACCGTTATTCTATTAAGAGGCTAACGGACCGTTTGTGTTTAAAAGGTGCTCGAATGTCTACGTGTTTTAGTCAAAACCAGTGTTTAGAAGAGTAAATAAAAAAGGAGGACGCAAGTAAAAGAAATCATGAACTGATCCTACCATGGTCATCAGATTTTGACGACTCCAATATACCACCGGCTTTCAGGCCGGCGGTAAATGATTCGTTTCTCTATGGATTGAATCAGTGATTGTTTATAGTTAATCACTCCACTTCTAGGAAAATGAACAATGTCTTAGTGTTTTTATTATTTATACTCATGCGTCACACCCTTTCAGATTGGGGTTCACCACAGGGAATCTCTGTTGTATATATTTTCAGTGTTTGGTTAAATGTAATTATTACAATATTAATTATTAAGACCTATCTCAGTTATACACGTGCTTGAAGAGTTGAGTTCCTTCATTTACCTAAAAAAGTAGATTTTGTAGTAAGCATGCTATACTGATTTCTCGAAATTGGCGTATATAGTTGTTCTTTGAACGACTAAAAATGAACCATAATATCGGATCTTATCTTAACCATATTTGACCACTTCATGATCAGTGGTGATTTGAACTATGACCTCTTATGTGATAAAGGTCGTAAGCTTTTAGACTTTAATGAAATATTCGATTCGCACTGTTTAACTAATAAACCAACATGTTTTCCGAAAAAAATTGTACTCCTTCTTTAATTGACGCCATTTTAACAAATTAAAAAAAACAAGTATCTATAAAGACTCAAATTTTTCCAACTGGCATCAGTGATTGTCATAATCTTATATGTACTGTTATCAACAACTCGACACCGAAGCATGAACAGCTTAAAATAACTACAGAAGTTTTAAAATATTGATGTTAATGCATTAAATGTTGACCTGTCCAATATTTAAGTCCCGCCTGTTAATGAATTTTATTCTAGCAATAATTCAGTAAATTCTCTGTATGAAAATTTTGAATCTGATATTTCTGATGTTTTTTATACTCATGCGTCAATTAAGCAGTCATACAAACGAAATAAACAATTACCTTTTATGAACAAAAATAGAAAACAAAGAAATTAAGTAAACAACTTATAACATCAATCTGCAAATCAATATTTTCAAGAAAGATGCATAGGTTGGGCAAAATCTTCAGATTTTTGGGAAACGGTTAAGCCATTTTTATCAAACAAATCATGTTCATAATTACCAAAACTTGTTCTAAATGAGAACAACAAAACAATTTCTAATGATAAAGATAATGATGAGAATTTTTATTCATATTTTGCAAACGTAGCAGAGTCTATTGGAAAAGATTATGTGTTTAACCCAGAATGCCAAAGTTTAGACAAAATTAAAGAAAATAACCCCAATGTTTTAACATTTGATTTTTTAACAGTTGACATGTGTGATGTTTCCAAAGCAATTAATCTACATGTATTGAATTCTAAGAAAGCTACCGGAGTTGATACCATATCCGCTAAACTGTTAAAAGTCAGTCAGAAAACCAGTTCTGGCCAAACCACTTACAAAACTTGTAAATATTTCTATAAGTACAAATACCTTCCCAGATAATCTAAAACTGGCCCAAGTTATCCCTCTATTTAAGAAAAATTCTTTTTGTTAATCCAATTATAGACCAGTGAGTGTTTTACCAATGACTTCGAAAATATTTGAAAAAATAATTGCTAAACAACTTACACATCATTTTGAGACTATTTTTAATCATTTTTAATGTGCTTTTAGGAGGGGACATGGTTGCCAAACCACTCTACTGAAATTACTTAAAGACTGGAAGCAGGCTCTGGACAACAACCAGTATGTAGCCGCAATTCTTATGGATCTTTCTAAGGCCTTTGACTGCCTACCACATGACATTCATCTATCGAAGTTATCTGCATATGGTTTGTCAGAGACTGCTTCAAGCTTACTCAAATCATATTTGTCTGATAGAAAACAACAAATTAAGATAGGTCAAACGGTTAGTTCTTGGGCTATTATAACTAAAGGTGTACCCCAAGGATTCATCCTTGGACCCCTGCTTTTTAATGTTTTATCAATGATTTCTTTTTCAATAAAAGGTCTCATTTGTATAATTATGCAGATGACAATACCCTTTCACTCTTTTCTTCCAATTTTAATGAACTTCTTCATGTTTTACAATCAGATAGTAATATTCTTTTAGAATGGTTTTAAAATTAACAAAAGCAAGCTATTGCTCTTGGTAAAACTTTTAACAAAAAATAATTCTTTTAAAGTAGGGGACGCCACAATAACTTGTGAAAGGGTAGTAAAACCAATTGGGATTGAAATTGATCATAAACTAAATTTTGACAAACATATTCAGGGTATATGTAAAAAAGCTGCCACTCAAATTAATATTTTAAAGAGAAGTGGTAAACAATTCAGTATTACTAATAAACTTCTTGTTTTCCATACTTATATTTTATCAAATTTTAATTTCTGTCCTGTGGCATGGCATTTTTATTTCATCATTGTTATATAACATTTAAATTGTCTGTGTATTTATAATTTATTCATTTCGATGAAAATGTTTTATATCTATATCACTTGTAGTATGTGATCTTCGATCAATTTCAGCTTAAAATAATTGTATCGTGGCATTTTAATTTAGCCATATTTAAATTTGTTTGACTTGTATTTATTTTGTTTAACTTATAATAATATGTTATAGTTGGTTGTAAAAGCTTACACAAGCTTATGTTTATTGTTATATTATCTTGCCGACTTAAAATAAAAATTTTCTTATCTTATCTTATCTATAACTTAGATGTTTACTGTTGGAAGCCTTAACATTGAACTGTTAATTATAGTGAGTGTTAGTAAATATACATGTATGGGAATGGTTAGTAAATATGAAGATGTAGGTTTTTTCCTTTAAAAATTCAACAAGTATTATATTAAGAGAAACATAAACATACAATTTTCCTTCACTTTATAAACAATGCATATGGCTAAACATAACACAAAACATACAATCTCATAAAATCATATCAAATAAAAGAACACATATATGGTTCAGGAAACTAAAAGTAAAGTTAAACACGTATTTCTAACACTTGAATTATCAAAATACGGAGGATGGTATACGGCTACTGTTCAGTGATGTGAGGCTGAGCTGGGGCCACTGCGGATACTTTGCAGAACTTATAATATACAAATATTGCGACACCGGCTATCAAGACAACACCTACCACGCTACCTATGACAGCACCAACAATCACAGCAGTGTTGTCTTCGTCGTCATCATCTGTAATAAAGGTCAAACCCTTTTCTAAAAAGAAATATTCACCGACAGCAAATAGAATAGTTGTATATATATCTAGTACATATAAATTTTATTGTATATGACTTTTTTACGACATGAAGTTTCACTTAAACATTTTAATGTTATTTATTGTATCAAAGCAAAAGTAGACTGAAACCGAAAGTAAAATTTTGGTTATCAATACCAAAACCAATTGATAATAACACAATATGTTTGAGAAAAGGTCTTGTGAAGGAAAACAAGTTTATCCAAATTATATAAATACACACAAAAACAAAAAGGGAATACATGTGCTCTTATAAAGGACCCCCATTTTTAAGGAAAGGACATTTGGTCAATTTAAACTAAGAAAACAAAATGTCTGTTGTAAATGCATATATCTTCATATCGTGGCTCTGGGAGTAATGGCGTTTTATTAGGTTCGTGCTTAAGTTCACAGACTTTACAGCTATTCACCTTGTCATTGGGTTTACACAGATATATATCTATCAATCAACCTGGGGAGTACTTTACCCTACTTTGTGCAGCAGTCGACATATTGACGCAAAGGAATTACGCCATCCTCGCATGTACCCTTTACGCATGGGTGGGAAGAAAGTAAATTTCTCGATGAATGCAATTAGTAGTGTCGCTGGTGGGATTCGATACCAGGA
Source organism: Mactra quadrangularis (assembly GCA_025267735.1). Classification (NCBI taxonomy): domain Eukaryota; kingdom Metazoa; phylum Mollusca; class Bivalvia; order Venerida; family Mactridae; genus Mactra; species Mactra quadrangularis. The sequence goes on along the minus strand of CM046307.1, from coordinate 8,206,263 downwards.
CCTCTCGATCCCTAAGTGCACGTCTTATCACTAGACTAGTACTTGAATAATTCGATTTATGAGTTATGTTTTCTTTCATGCTTTAAAGTGAAATGTGGTTTAATTCAATTAAAATCAATATACAATAATGAATGTTGTTTTGCTGATATCTTATGTTATATAAAATGAGTTTATGTTTAGATATTACGTTGTCAGAAAAACAAAATTTAAAAGTATTGAACATAATATCCGTGTGAATACCTTTGGTGCCTTTGGTGCCGTATACGATCATTTCAATTGAATACAGGTACATTATGGTATCTGAAAGAAAACAAAACTAAGCACTATATTGTCTAAATATGGAATGATTGAAATCGAACAATCATAGATTTTGCCATTCAAAATGCATCGTAACTACGTTTTAAATTAACTTCGAATTTATTTTAAATCTAAGAACTGAAGATACTTGTGTCTAAACCCTAAATTTGAATGCGCTAAACTTCAGTGCTTTGATACTAATTAGACGGCGTTATTTTGACTATACACATGTATGTTTCACTTCTAAGCAGAGTTTATGTCTTCACCGTGTGCTTTTCATCGAATAACTCCATATTTTGTATGTAAAAGCATGAAAACGAACTGTTTATTTTTTGAAATATTAAAGATAAAAAGAAACAAAATTACCCGCCGATAAACTGACATCTGTAAGAGTAAGGGTCCACTTTCCATTTGGGTTCTCTCCCCAGAAATGCACGGACATGAATTTCCATAAAGTCGGATCAGACAAATCCGCAAGGTCGTTCAGTCTACGACTGAATATAGTACTCGTGGTACCCTGCGGTGATGTGAGATCAAACTGTATATCTCCTCTATAGTATCCCCTGTAAGCTACCTTAATTTCAACCCATTCCAGATTATTGATTTGACAGTTTTCTATAGTATGGTCGGCTGAAATAGGATCGTGGTACGAGAACCTGAAAATGTTTCATCCAAGATTAGAAAGACACTTATTATAATTAACTTATTGAAATTAATCAGTTTAAATACTTTATTTATCATCATCTTCGTCATCCTCATCAGAATCATCATCATCATTGTCAAAACTATAATTAGTATTTTCATCATTATTATAATCAGTGTACTCATCATCCTTATTATCATTATAATCATTCTTATAATTAACATAATTTATTTGTTTATATAATCTCCATTTTCGGGAGAAGTAAATGCACAAGTATGATAGGTTTTACAAAAGTTTGAAACATGTAAGGTATGAATAAAATCTGTACTTCTACGTATGAGATATACATCAATGTAGCATACTTAACCCTCTGTATAAGTCTGGATAAAAACTCCTGACAATTATAGAGGGATATCAATGATTGAAATATGTAGCAAACTTTACATATAGATAATTAACAAACGTCTATCACTCTAAGCTGAGATATAATTATGATAGTATATTAGACCCTCAGGGTTTTTTTTCATTGTTAAAACATTGTATTAATGGTAACCTTTTTAAATTTATTAAATCTATCTACCAATCTGTTATAACCAGGGTAAGAAATGGTAATCAAAATTTTAGCTATATTATTGACTGTCCAGTTGCTCTGAGACAAGGTGGCTGTTCGAGTCCGATACTGTTTAGTACATTTATAAACGAATTGTATGTCTTTTTACAAGAAAACAATTTTTGAGGTTTTCAACTTAACCCAGATATTATTGAACTATTTTTACTTATGTTTGCAGATGACGTTGCACTTCTTTCTGAAAACATTTTTTTGTTTACAACGGCACTTGAATTATAAAGAGAGTTTTGTGCCATGTCACACTTAAAGGTCTACATTTACAAAAACAAAATTGTTGTTTTTAAAAATGGTGGTCGTGTAGCCCGAAACAAAAATTAGTATTACAACGATAATTTAAGTGAATGTTTTAATGGTTTGAGCTATGTCGGTGTCTACTTTCCATCGTCTTTATCTATGTATAAGATGGCTGACAATATAGCATCAGAAGCTGAGCGAGTACTAATGCCACTTTTATCATCATTATAATCCTTAATGCCTAATGAAGTTCAGAGTTTTCATTTGATTTATCATTATTATCATTATCGACATTAATATTACAATTATTGTAATTACATGTATTACATGTATAATTATTATCAATACTATTAATGATTTCATCATTATCATCAGTATTATCATATCCACCACAATTATCATTATCACTATAATTTTTATAATAAGTATCGTTACATAATAGTTATCATCATTTTTTTAAATTATTTTCATCATCATTATAATTATTAACATTATCATCATCATTATTATCATTAGCATTCTAGTCCGGGTCAGTAGCGCAAACGGTAGCGCGCCAGGATTTAGAACCTCGTGTTCCGAGGGGGTACGGGTTCGAATCCCACCCGGGGAGGTTATACCCTTCCATGAAAATTTGATAATATTGTCAATTTTCCTCCATTAATGAGTTATATGGAGAAGTTTCCGGCCTTGTGGAAGGGTAAGTGAGTACTCTTTATTGAGAAGGAAAGCTAGGTTAGGTGCGCTGGACACCTTTAATGTGTTGATACGGCGTTTAACCCAGTAGAATAAAAATAGATAACATTAGCATTGTTAGTATTATTTCTAGTCCAGTGGTTCAGTATCCCTTTACCCTAGAACCTATAAATGTGTTGTATGACTTACACGTCAACAATCGTTGGAAGAGTGGTACATGTTATAAGTTCCGATACAGTCTGCCACGAGCATGCAGCATCTACCATTGCTTCAGCATTCATCAATCCAAAACCAAAATACTGACTAACTGAAATATGGAAAACAGTATGATGTTTTGTTTTAATGATATGACTGATCTTGTTATCGTAGTAGGTAAAACGTCTAACATCAAATCCAGTTCATCAAATACCATAATTATTATTTAAATCGTTTAACATGGAATTAACTATACGAACCGAAGTCAAATTCATAATTTACTCATTCAATAGAACACATAAGCCTTAGTTCACAAAAAACATTTTCGCCTAAAAATATTTCTTTTCGCAAATTTTTACCGAAGAAAGTCATATTCATATTTAATGCAAATCGCTCTTTATCTATGCTTACAAAACGTTTTGAGATAGAAATAATAATGTATTATAAACATACAAGTTTTCCCAGCTGCATTTACATACGTTGTTACGCTTGAATGTAATCCAGAAGAGTCTGCTGTTTCTACGATTAAATGTTGAACGTCTCGCCACGTTAGTTTTGGGCTGAAAATAAAAAAAAACCAAAGCACTGATAGAGCTGAATGAAAGTTATATTAGCGGTTCTGTTGCACTTATTATGACAATATTTAGTAACAAAATCATATCAAATCAGTTTAAATGTGCTAAATAACTGTTGTTAAACTTATACACGTGCAGATGACTATACACAATGCATCTAAGTGTTTTAGATCCATTTCATACCCTCTTAAAGATGTTTTTGGTAGTAACTTGTGCGCATCGTTCTGTGCATGTCTCAAAACGACGTCAACGTGGAATCAACATTTTTTTTCATGCTTTACGGTGAAACGTCACGTTATTCGATGAAAATAAACGATGAAAATATAAATTTTATATTAATTATATTAATTGTCTGAACATAATTAAAATATTACTGTTCGATATTCTTGTTATGTAGGACAACCATGAATACAATTATACCATAACAACTTATCTAGCATGATTGAGAGACATTTTAATATGAATTATGTTCTGACATTCAAATATTTGTTGTTTACAACTTTCGATAAAATTTAAAAAGTAATGTCATTTTATAGTCTACGTTTCATGCTTACGCACGTTCACCGACTTTACAACAATTACCCCTGGTCATTGGGCTACTGGTATCTATCTATCAATCTCCCTGGGGAGTCTTCTACTCCGCTTATTAGTGCAGCCGACAAATTGGCGCAACGGAATTATACCACCCTCGCAGGTACCCATTTACACCTGGGTGGAGTGAAGCAATCGCAGGTAAATTTCTTGCTCAAGGAAATTAGCAGTTCCCCTAGTGGGATTCGAACCCAGGACCTCTCGATCCCTAAGTGCGCGTCCTACCACTGGACTACTGCTCCTACAGAACAAAATTTACATTACTGAAAGACGTTTAAGAAGTTATAACTGAATAAAATGGCTCATTTGTATATAATGCATAATTTATTTGGTGAATATGATTTTTAAATAAATTTTCCTGTACAGGGGAGATGTTGTTAGCTCCTTGTTCAGGCTCAGGCTAGGCAGTACTGGTTAAAGTTAGGGGCCAGAAAATTCTGGCTGCTATACATGACCCTTATACGTGTTGATAAAAGTGTTCAATCCATTCAAATTTTATATTGTTATTCAATTTTGAAGAAAATCCTTCTGTGCAGCAAAGCATATTAATACATTGTTTAACATAACAGTCAAGTACATTTTTGGAAAATGATCATTCAGTTACCATGGCAACTGGATTACACTATATGGTAAACAAGTTAAAAATTAGCTTATCTATTCTGAACCTTATAAATTAGCTTTTACATGTATGTTTTGATAATAAGAAGACAACCAATTTTAATTTTTGCATTTCTATGTTGAAAATAAGTGGGTAATTATCATGGTGTTTATGAAATTGCGTCATGATTTATGTATTTTTATCTTTAAGAACTTTATTATTTTGCTATTGGAATGTGTTTTTTTTTCACTTTAAATCAGATATTAAAATCACAAGTATTATTTGACAACATTAAACGTGCACTTCATTAGTTTCCGTATCGATTTACGGCTTAGTTCGAATACATTCGTGAAATTTCGTTGCTTTAATGAGTGATAGTATAAGGTATTGATGAAAAGGTAACGATTGTATTTATATCAAACAGTTTGTAGTGTAGAGTTATAGTACTGATTTGTCAATCGGAATACCCCGGGTTCGATTCCCGCATAGGTTGTTATTTTTTTGTAATTTCGCAAACACTATAGTAATATAGTAGCAACACTATGAATTACTTATTACTTTTAACTAATTGACTGAATATTAATTACATGTATATATCACTTTACAACATAATTTTGTTGTCTCTTTATTATCATACTAATTTCTTTATTCATATTTCAGCCGTTATCCAGAAATTGTTACCATTTTGAAAAACACGTGTCTCCAGGTTATATACGACTATATACACAACGTGAAACAACACTCATGGTTTTAATCATTTGGAAATGTTAACTTAGATTGTTGTTGCTAAAGTGGTACAAAAGAAACATTGAAAACTTACGCCTTTTAGCAAATGTTTGCTAAGCAAAAACTTCAATAAGTAGAAAAAGGCCGTGTCTCCAGCTCTATTTTTAATATTTGGTTTGAAATTTAATTAATTTAAGGTTTGTTATTGCTTGTAATATGTATTTATTTTCCATTATGGGTAGTGAATTGTATGATTTTGAAGATATTCTACTGATACGAAGATGAAATTCTAAGATTTTCTACTTTTTAGGGTTGTCTCCAAAACAGTCCTATGTTACCGTAACTATTTTTGCATGGTTAAATTACTTTCCAAAAGGTGTTGTTGTTAATTGTTAAATCGTTTACTAATACTACCATGAGTCAAATATCTTGGGAAACAAAGTTTGAATCTTATCTGTCCTAAGAAGAATGAACAAATTAACCCCAAACTCAAATTTTTAAATGTCGCATTTAAGAAACTATGCTTCCATAACGAGCGTAGCACATTTGCTAGCGACAATATAGGTGTTTTTACATTGAATTTTTGTTTGCCACTGTACATTGGTGTGATCAAGTGCAAGTAACGCGTACATTTATTGTTACTTCTATATTTATTGAGGGAAACTTTAACGGAACACAGGGATTCCGTAACGGCTGTTCTCCGTAACAAGTATTTGACATGCTATATGATATAATTTATGGAAGAAACAAGCTGTTATTGTTTTCGATATTCCTCTTTTGATCATTTGATCATGTTAAAAGCAAAATTAGGCCTTAGCACTAACAATTACGGTACATGTGTAAGAAAACATATGTTAGTGCAGGTACAGGATGAAGGATAAATATGAAATCTGTGTAATGGATGACTGTCATAGTATTAATATTAGAATTATTAATACATTCATTGACATATTTCTTTAAGTGAGAAGAAAAAATGTTGATGTCTTTTTAATTGAGAATGGAAATTCATTTCGTTACGGAGTATAGAGGGCTTGTTACGGAACATATATTGTAATAATAACGATTTATGCGATCATTGAATTAAATTGAATGTATTTAACATTATCACAGTACTTTTACAACGTAAACAGACTAACTGAACGTTTTCCAGTCTTATATGATGAAAATTGATGAAAATAGTTGCGTCCGTGCAGATTTTCATATTTGACACACCTGTATGTGTTTCAAATTTGTAACAAAACAATATTTGTGTAACCAATTTATGCAAAATTATGGTCATAACAACAATAAAGAATATTTAACCAATTGGCAATGTCTGAATCGAATTAACAATGATTCTAACACATTGAAACAATGACTAAAAAATCAGCACGTCTAAAGATTTGAGAATGTTGATATCATTCAAAAGTTTCATTTTATCTTGTGCGCTATCAGTTGAAATTTCCAGTTATTGCTTCGAAAAAATGTCTTCACCACTGATGACCAATATCAACATGAGCACCCATCAGAGACGTTGCACAAAGACAATTTTAAACGTCTCTTGCACCTACGACACATATATTAAAAATCCGAATAAAACAGCTAGGAATTTCGGAACGCATAAAATATGATGGAATATCTTATCAAATTTCTTTAAAGACCACATCTGCTAAGCTAACTTTAGATACCATACTATTTATTATTATTTAATGATATTCTTACTTTATCAATTTTTATCATGGGGTTAAAAACAAGTAAAAACTTTAATAAGTGATTGCAGTATTTTAATGAAAATAAAATATATTACAAAATAAATTTAGCAATACCAAAGTGTTTGCCAGTTCAATTTTAGAAATACTTTGTAAATACACATATGACAAAACAGTTTCCTTTCATTTTAGGTATATATCAAATGCAATGTTTGACCAAAGTTAAATTTAAGCTAAACTATGCATAAAATTTATAAAAAAATGTTTCTGGATTTGATTTCCTTCGAAAATGTGATTGTTAATATAAAAATGTTACTCACTAGTTTTAGTCTGATCGCGTCCTCGAGTTTTAATACGCCCGGATTTAAAATTACCCATTTTACTGCATAATAGTTATTTGGCCTACACGGTCACCAAAAATTATTATGTCAAACCCAAACGAATGGGTTGTTAATGTAATCATTTCCCAACGAGGTGCTTAGCATATGTTCCGTAACGCCGCTTAGCGTAATAATTTTTCGCAAATAGCTAATTTATTGACTATTTATAATGTTCATCACGATCAGTGTCGTATATTTCATATATATACATGGTATACACACTAGAACATATCAGTAAAAGTGCATTTTAGTTAGGTTAATACCATCATACTTACTTCATATGTCTCATTTGTTATATTCAAAGCTCAGTATTATTGTAATTTTGTAATATGGCAACACTTAAACTTAAATTTTGTCAAAAACATAAGGAAATACTATGTGCTGTTAATAAATCATACTTTTGTATTGTTTAATCGATATTAAAATGCAGTTTTGTTCGAGTTGGCAAGACTTTCTAATTTTACTATGTTCCGTAACTCCATGGCACATCAAATATGTCATTATGTATGAGCATACAGTGTCATGTTTCAAACTAATTTACATTTTATTTTGTGCCTTATATGTTGTAGTTTTCATCAATTTGGAAAAGAATGGTCCACATGTCTGTATGTGACAAATACACATGTTGACATAATTGTGTTACGTTATCTAATCTTAACAACAAAAAATGATGATGACTTCTACATGCGCTATTCTGACAATCATGTACATATTGCGAAGTAGTTTGCTCAAATTTGTTTCACTACTCACCATTGAATGATATTCCATACTTACATGGACAGAAATACAGACTTGCATTTTACATCATATAGATGTAAACATATATGTATAACACCTTGATTTTACATGTTCCCATAGATTTCCTTTAACTCTGCATTTCTGAGAATCTGAATGCTAGTTGCAATTTGCTATGTTAAATTTTATATTTATTTTGTTATATTTGCTGTAAATAATTATATAATATTCAATCTTTTGGAGGAAATAAACTATATATATATATAAATATATATATATGCATGAAAAATATTGACTGTCAATAATGACCACTTACTGCTATATAAATAAAAAACTTGAAATACAGAAAGACTTCATGCATATTGAAACCTAACAAATCCATACTAATGATTACTCCTTACACAATAAATTCAAGTACAGATCAAGCTGGGCAAACAATGCGGGCGAAGTGTTTATTCTTTCCTGTATTACACCAAATTGTAGAAAATATTTTTGTTGTACATATGGAATTTTTCTTTGAAATTGCTTCCTTTGGCCTGTGTAGGTGTTTTAAAATAAAAAGAAACTATAGTACATGTATGTCACATTTTGTTCTGACTGGGTTCAGATCAACTAGACAAAGGGCCTCAAATTATTGTATCGACATGGTCATTTGGTGGTCAGTTATTGAAAAAACGAGTTCAGTGACCTACGTTTTTCTCTTACCAGTGAATTAGTCATGGGCCATTCTACAAAATATGAAAAAATAAAACAAAATACTTGGACATTTTTTATGTAACTGTAGAACATGTTTCAAAGACATTGTTCTGGTCAAACTGGTCCAATACAGTAGGTCATTTAATCGTTAATATACACTGTGTAGGTCAATAACCAAATAACTAAACATAGAGATAATAAATGTACGTCGCCATACATTATCCAACTGCACGTAATAGGAGGAAAACCAAAATATAACCAAGTGTAGAACTATGTTTTATTATAAACGATTCTCATAAAATTTCAACTATAATTGGCCTAGCAATGCATATAGCTCGTTTAGGATAACTCAGTCTGTTTACATATTTGGGACTCAGGTATTACATAAAACAGGGAGGTCAGCTGATTTTGTGTAATGAAAGTATTAAACATGTCTTAATGCGTGGAACGTGTGTTCTTGTACTAAATTTAATACATCAAAAACACATTGATAATAGTCGATAATTATGTGTACTAATCTTAAATCCACCTGTGTATAAAAATGGTATCGTTGTATTTTGTCTCAAGTTATCCTAAACGAGCTATAACATTGGTTGTTTGTTTGTACATGGGCTCTCAAGACATCATCCGGACGAACAATCGTCCACAAACGAACGGACGGGTGAACAGATGAATATAATATAGTAGGGTGTAAAATAAAGTACGAAACATACTTGGCCTCCAATGCTAGGGCTATTATGGCGGCTGCCATTGGTGTAGCCGCTGATGTCCCTTGAAAAGTGTTGGCCTCACAATTGTCATTAACATAAGTAGTTGCCTGAAACGATGGCGACAAGAAAATACACAAAAAATCTCAGAGTAGTATTAAACTTGAACCTATCAATGAAAATACGATGTAATTCTATTTTACAATTTTTCTAAATACATGTCAAACTGTTGATTAAAAATTTAATTTGCAATTTAATATTATCAATTAAAGCGTTTTGTTTATATAAAGTTCATCAATTTGCTGTTCTGAACGTGTATGCAAAACAAATCATTAGGTGATGTCTTCTTACACTGAAAATAATGATTTGAGTGGTTGGTTTTCCTTGAGATTTTTCGGTGCAGCGAACTAAGCCATTTTTAACTACATTCTAACCAGTACAATTCACTCTACCGTTCCTGATTGTCCAATAAAATTCTTGGTTAAGAGAACTGAACAATGATATTGTACCACTGATTGTTTATTATAAACAGGTGCGTAGCATGGGCAGTAGTTCCTGACTATTTGCACTGTGTATTACTATACATTCGTGGTGGTTCACAGATGCCAGACACAATTTTCCTTCTTATTATCATCATAATCATAACTATCATCAGCATCATCATTATTATTATCATCATCATCAGTATAATAATTCAATAGTCAATGTACATGAAATGTAGAAAAATTGTCTGCTTACTATTCTCATGTCATCTGCGCCTCCAAACGTTGCCGCAAGAATCGCTGCACATTTTTCAGAGTAAAAAGTAAATGAGCCCCTGTCAGACACTGATCCAATTGCAATAGTGTAAATAGACTTGGAAAACCCATCAGCATTGCAGTCGTCATAATTCAAACCACCGTTTCCAGAAGCCCAAACATAGATAGCGCCTAGACCATTTCTGCCCTTAAAAAGTAACAAAACTTAAAGTGTGGTATAAAGTCTGCTTACATATACATAGTGCCAATTTACACCTGGGAGAAGTGAAACAACTGCAGGTAAAATTCATGTTGAAGGAAAATAGCAGTGATCTTAAAAGGGTTCGAACCCGAGGCCACTTGATTTGAAATAGTGAGTCCCACCACAGGACCACAGCTTCTAACCTCACTAATAAAGCTACTCATGAAGATAGGTGAAGGTCGACTGAGACCAGACACATTTTATTTTGCTCTGATGTTTTTTTATATTTATTCAAGTAAACTTCAGTGTTTAGTAAATATTTTTGGATGTAAATGTTCATGAACACTTCAGCTAAGTGCATCTTTAATTAAATTTTTATTATTTCAATCATGGGTTTAGTTATTATTAAATCCAATATTCAAACTTTTGATATATTTTTTTCATCAAACATCACACATTTTACAAAATACAGAAATTGAAATGCGACCGAGATCGATTATTGGATTTAGGTTTAAATGTGTACAATTATCCATGTTTATACCACAGGAGCTTGACATTTAATATCATACTACGAAAATTCCCCTCTTACATTTAATAAAAACACCAGAAATGCAACGCGTCCAATCTCCAACTTCTCACATACTAGTCAAATTCACCCTCAAAAAGCAACGAAACATCGATTGATCACAAACCATTTAGCCATTCGATTAACATCTCATTAATCTACCTGTAACAATCGATGATTCTAAAATCGACTTGACTATGAAGCCAATCTCCGTCAACAGAGATCCTGTAGAGTGTTGTCGTACTGGATCTCTACTTAGTCAATGCAAGGTCACGTCGAGATGAACTTTGTGTCGACCAATCAAAGCGTAGCTTTCATCTAGGCGAAAGCACTATTAATCACATTTTGATTTCGTAATTTCTATTTTAGACCTATGTTTGCATGCTAATTTAACAGCGGTATTACTCAGAGTCTGCGATTGGGTGGCTCATTTCAAATTGCGTGACGTAGACGATGTAAACAAGTTACATAACAATTTCGTCATGAATATTATGATGAGAAAAGGTCACCTGAACGTGACCTTCGTTTGGAAAAGGCCATATCTAAATTAGCAAGTATGCGAGTGGTAAAATTTTAGATCGGGTTTCAATCAGATTGCTATGAAGCAGACATTCGTCACTAAACACTTATTCTCGAAAATTTTCGCTTGTCAGGGTCGCCATTCGCTAGAGTCACAGATTTCATCACCGGGCTGCTTTACACTTACTCTGGAATTTGTTGACATACAAGAACGCACAGAGTAACTTTCCTTTGTGGGTTTTCCCCAATAACGTTAATCAAATCTCTGTTTTGTAAAAATACCATCCCCAAATGCTTTTACTAATAACTTTTAAAATATTAACTTAAATACAATAGAATGAATAATGTAAACATATTTTAGGAAGTGTAATGAATATTAAATATTCAGCCCGGTGACGAAATCTGTGACGTCAGCGAATGGCTCCCCCGACAAGCGAAAATTTAAGAGAAAGACTGGTTTAATGACAAATGTCTACTTCATAGTGAGGTCGATTTTGAAATCGTCGATTGTTACAGGTACATTCATGAGCTGTTAATCGAATGGCCAAATGATTTTGTGATCAAACGATGTTTCGTTGCTTTTTGAGGATGAATTTGACTAGTAGGTGAGAAGTAGGAGATTGGACGCATTGCATTCCTGGTGTTTTAATTATATGTAAAAGGGGAATTTTCGTAGTGTGATATGAAATGTCAAGCTCCTGTGAATAAAACACACTCGAACATCCAAAATGTATTCATATAATAGCTGCGAATTGAAGTAGTTCTGTATGGTTCATAAGATACTCTTAATAGCGGTAACGTAACACATCGGTATTTTAATTGATTCGATAATGGGAAATAACATTTGTTGGGGTGATTGGGTCATTCGGAACCCCTTGGCAATTCGATACAAATAACACGAAAGGTCGAGGTGTTCCGAATGGTAATATGGGTAAAAGTATACAAATTACATGATTGACGCCAGTCTGAAAAGCTTCTACTTGGACGCCAAACAATTCAAAGAAAGTAAAACCATCATCAGAAGGTCCCCAACTATTACTGTATATGTCAATGTAAGAAAGGTCGTGTGTAAAAGCTAGGGCGTGTTGCGAAGCCGTAGCACCTGCGCTGTCCAAAATACGGACACCTGCAAAAAAATGAAACGATAATTAACAACGGTTATATTACGTGTTGATATATATAGTCATTATAAAGGGAATTAACTCGAGTTCAAAGAAGGAAATGAGACTGACCATGAACCGGGAGAAATTTGTCTGTAGGGACCGAAAAAAAACAACAACAATTATCAACAGAGAAAACTGGGAATTTATTTTGCCAAATAATAGATTTATATAGCTGAATGATAAGTTTATACGACCGTGGTATATAAGTATCTAGTCTGGATTACCTGCCTCTTACAATTATCGTTTGTAGGTCAAGCAAAGCGCAACAATGGCGGCATCCACACAGGGCATCTTCAGGTTACAAAAGTCAATTTGGAAGTAGATCGGTACTAAATAGGTCAACCGAAGTCGATTTTCTTTGTGCACTTAAAGTTGACAAAGAATTAACCTAAAATATGTTTTCAAACTATTTCTCGTTGGATTTTCGAATACTTTATTTAGCATATAAATGACCGAACGACTATAAGAAGGTATCCAAAGTTATTATTTTACAATGTCTCTTTGATTTAAGCCTTTTTGGAGTGAAATGTTTATTTAAACAGAATTATCCGATATCTAGTAAAATACCTCTTGCGCCGACATTAATATGCTTTAACTGACGTACTTAACTCATCCAGCTAGTTCAGAAGTTAACGTTCATCTAAATTTTGAACTAAATATTCCTACTTCTTTAAAAATAAGAACAGTTACTTGTTTATTTCATGTAAGCATTTGGTACAGACGAATTTGTTTCGATTTCAAACGGAAATTAAGTGTGGCATCGCATAAGGCTTGTATAATGTTTCCAGATTTGGTATATTTACCTGAGTATAAAGCGTTATGTCACTCGGAAGCCCGGAGCAATCTTCTACGAGTGACGCACGTACCAGCAACCCGATTGGGACAATAAATTCGAAAACCCGGCACGCTACCTGCAGACTCAGGTATTTCTTTTATAAAGCCTCATACCAGCTATCCATCGAGACAGTCAATTCGAAATTATTTGCATAGCGTAATGTGCCACTGACATAGGTAAAGTGGTCGAACTATATATGTAAAAGAGAAATTACTTGTTAGTTTGGCATTATAGGCTGTTCCAACAACACAGTCTGTGTTCTTTGTCGCCGCTGCAATACCGGCACAGTTGGTTCCATGTCTGGAAGGTATGAACTCCATTTTAAGGATAAAATCGAATCACATTTTCCGATGAATACAAGAAATTAATATCCATCTGAGAATATTCTAAAATACATGTATTTAAGAAATGGGCACTTCATCAAGCTAATACTTGGATAGCAAAAAAGCTTAATTTGTTTGGCGTGTATGATAGATTTTGATGACTTCATGGTTTTAGACAGTTTTCATGTCTGCTGTGATTTAGTGCTAGAACTGGTAATCTGGTGGATTATGTATCATACTTTAATGGGCCAGAATTTCAAGATGTACGAGATATATTGGAATGTAGCATTACATGTCAAAGACAGTCACAGGACAATATTGTAAATAGAAATGGTAGACATCTAATTAATTTTTGTCAAACATATTCTTGTTATATTTATAATGGCAGACCTTTACCTGAAAATACAGACAATTCTTACGGTAACTTTACATTTGTTAACCAAAATGGATGCAGTGTTGTAGACTATTGTTTAGCATCCAAGAATGTATATGATTTGACCCAAAACTTACAAGTTTTAGATGTGATTGAAAGTACACATTTTCCCTGTGCTTGAATTTTCATACTAAAGAGAGATTAGATACACTTTCTGATAATGTACAAAGTAATTCATATAATTTTAATGAAAAAGGTAAATCTGAATATCTAAATACTCTCATTGGTGGTAAAAATTCAGGTATGTTTGATAGATTAGACACATAGTGTGGACAAAGTGCTAATGTAAATATACTATTTGATGAATTTGAAAAAGTTATTACTACTTGTAGCGAATATCTGCTATATACTAAACGGCAAAAGAACCATTCAAAAATTAATGCATGGTTTGATACCGAATGCAAGAATGCCCGTAAAGGTACCAGGTCTGCTTTACAAAAAATCAGATTATGTCGAAGTACAGACAATTTCAACAATAATATAAACAGAAAAAAAAAACAGACAAAAAGATATTTATATAATAAACAATATATACCTAAGATTGATGGTAGCATCAATAACTCCAAAGAATTTTGGAGGAAAATAAATAATATGTCAAATCCAGGTTACAGGCATTCACCTATAAGTATTAATACCTGGTTTACTCATTTTAAAACTTTGTTCTCAGCCACTTATGATAATGAAGATATGGGTGTGCTACAACAGCCTACAGTTGATAATGATGACAATTTAGATGTTAATTTAGACGAAGTTGAGCAATTCCTTTTTAATAGTTCAATAAGTGAGAGCGAAATCAAAGATGCTGTAAACAAATCATAACCTAACAAGGCTACTGGTGGCACACTATTATCTTCACATATAATCCATGGCTTAGAGGTTTTACTTCTTCACATGATCAAGATATTTAAAATAATATTTACATATGGACATTTCCCAGAAAAATGGTGTCAATGTGTTATTATATCCATTAATAAAAAGAACAGTTTACTAAACCCTAATCATTATCGAGGTATATCATTACCTGATGTTGTAAGCGAAGTATATATTAATACAATCACAAATAGAATTACTTTCTGTATTGAGATAATAAATAATAAAAGAATTCAAACTTCTGCAATATATTTATTTTAATCGACGTTTCGACATTTTTTTTGAAGCGCATGAAAAGCTTTCTGAATGCCAGTCTGGTTTTTTGGAAAAAAACTATTGCACTACTGATAATGCTTTTGTTCTATATTCAATTATTTCCAAATATCTCCAACAAACACGAAAGCCAGTGTTTTTTAGCATTTATTGATTTTCAGAAAGATTTCGACTCTATAGATAGACCAATTTTATATTATATATTACGTAAAAACAAAGTTACTGGTTGTCTATTTAGTACAATTAAATATATTTATGTTTCTTTTAAAAGTTATGTAAAATCCAAATCTGAAGTTTCAGATATGTTTGGTTGTCCTACAGGATTACCTCAAGGTTGTAGTCTTAGTCCAATATAATTTGCATTGTATATAAATGAATTACATGATTTGTTTGTAAGTAATGGTATCAGGGGGGGTACAATTGTTTCCTGATCTTCTGGAAATTTTTATGATTATGTTTGCTGACGATATAGCATGTGTATCTGATACCATTATTGGCCTCCAACGACAGCTTAATTGTCTCCAGGATTTTTGTAATGACTATAAACTAGTCGTTAACACAGACAAAACCAAAATTTTGGTTTTCGAAAATGATGGTCAACTGTCAAGGCACGAACATTGGCAATATTCTGGCAAAAATATTAAAGTAGTCAAAGCTTTTGATTATGTTGGAGTTCATTTTACTAGTAAATTGTCTATGCACAAAATGTCAGAGCATATGGCTATCAAGGCGAAAAGAGTATTAATGTATATTTTAAGTTCTCTTCGGGAATATGGTTGTATAAGTTATAATACTTATTTTAAAATATTTGATGTAAAAACTAAACCCATTATGTTGTATGGGTCGGGATTATGGGGTCTAAGTAATATTTCTTGCATTGAATCGATTCATATATTATGCTGTAAAAGATTTTTACAAGTAAACATAAATGCATGTAATGACGCTGTTATGGGTTACCTAAGACGATACCCAATGTACATATATTCATCAAAAATTGTATCAAATACTGGTTACGTTTGCTAAAAATGCCAAACAGTAAACAAAATTATGTTACAATATGCTTTTATACTATGATACTAAAGGCAAGAAAAATTGGGTGATTTTTTATTAAAAAGTGCTCCGAAAACAAAAAACATACGGCTTTTTCATGTCATTTAAACAAATTTGACAAAAACCGAAATGGCTTTATTTTCAACTTATATCAGCACGGGTATTTATTTCTCCTCTTTGTTTATAGTGACGTGAGTAATCAAATAAAACCTTAAAAGGGACTAAAACTTTACAATTTTACAAAAAATAAAAAATAATCAAATGAAAGAAGAGTTTAAACTTTTTTGCATCATTTGCACAAAATTGAAATCTTTAAATTTAAAGAGTTATGAACGTTCAAAGAATTTTCCTCTGTACTTTTCTATTGAAATCGAATATCGACTTGAGATGATATATGGGCCTGAAAGTTGGACATGATACATGAAAGTTATAATTTTTACCCATCAGCTGAATCTTTATGTCCACCATCTGCCACATTATATATAAAGTCATAAGCATTCCCTGGAACCTGAAATTACCACATTTAAATATCATACCTTACATAAAATTGCTTCTTTTTACGTATAAAGCTGGCGTTATTCGTCCCAGTCACTATTAGACCAGGAAGCCCTCAACAACAAGGCACTCATAGTAAAACATACATGCAAGGTTCAATCACGAGCAACATGCATGAATTACTGAATAGACATATCGAACAACATTATAGATCAAGGGTGACAAAATAATTATATAATTATGCACTGTTGTTTCTGTTGTGGTTCTTGAGATATAGTAAGAGACATCGGAGTACAAAGATTAAAATGTAAATTTTGACAAGCTGGACCAGAAAAAGGGCTAGATAAAAGATTCTTGTAAATTGATAAAACTAAAATCATGGTAAATGACCTCAATTAATGAATTGTTTATTTTCTGATCTTGGCATTACATAGAGACTTACTCCAACTACCGGTATCTCTAATACTGGGAATCTACTACGCGTAAGTTTGTTTCATTTAAAAACTGATACATTTATGCAATGACATTTTATTTAAAATGTGATCTACATAGGCATTAAACTAATTAGCTTTGGTGGACAATTTCAGCAGTACCTGTACTAACCAAACTTACAAGATTGTTATTAAACATAGAATTTCTAATTAGACCTTTGTTAATTCAAACTCCCGTGCTTCTCTTCTACTGAGACTATTATTCGTGGATATAAATTTTATTTAAGCGATGAAATTCAATCGTTTATGTCATATTTATGGACAACAAACGAGAAATGGTCTTCGCATAAATAATCGTGGATATGTTTACTTTAACACTGTTTGTGCATTTGTTTTTGTCATGTAATGCAAAAATAGCTCCGACATGGCGTCAAAATATGTTCGAGGTTATTCAGACCAAATAACCGAAGAGTACCGAATGATAAGGTAAAAAATACATTACATAGTTGTCTACGAGATCAGAATGGCTACTTTCCACTCCATCATCCAATATAGCAATTAATATGTTTGCACCAGTAAACCCTTTGTCCCATGCTTCTTTAACATTCATACTAGGTGTTTGACTAGTTTGCTGGAAGATAAAAAATTCACATGCCTCTATGGTTAAGTTAGTTGAAACACAATAATGCAATATTATTTTGTTCGATTTAAATGAGGACGTATATGTACAGACCGCGGGATGTGACCCTTTGTCCCTAAAACATTGAATTTTAGCCAAAAAGGCACAATTTGAAACGTTCCGGATATCATTCATAACCTTTATACAAAAAGTTTGCTTTTTGGTAAAATGTGTGATTGTTTCATTGCCAATTGTGGGGAGGATTCTTTATGTGAGTATTGTTTTTATCCTGCACCTTTTATGTGATGAATTGATAATACCTCACACAGCACTTGTCATGGCCGTATGATACTTTTATGCGGCAAATTTTATTGAAATTTGGTAGTATACTGTTACTGGTTAATTAATCAATTAGAATTTGTTTAATCAATAGTTATATTTTTCTTATAAAAAAGCATTTTATAGCTCCAAGCAGTTGTCAAATAATTTGTATTAGAATCTTTGTGTTCAACAGCCTCTTGTGTTAGAGAAAACGCACCATGAATCGTAAACGTACATCAAAAAATGACAACATAGAACCTTTATGTTTTTAAAGACAATGAATACTTCGTTGTAAATTCTGTAGTAAGAATGGACATTTAAGGTAAGCCGACGGCAATTATTTTGTTTAACAATGACCGCTGTTTTTATAGAACAATAGGTCAGTTTAGTGAATATTCTGTAATTTTAATAGGCCAATGAGAATTGACTCCAACCCCCTTTCTTTAGTAATGAAGTAGTGTTTTATTTTATAGAAATAAAAAAGGTACTTATAATTAGAATTCAAACTAGTAACTACTACGTGAATTGAAGCTCTGTGCTGTACAAAAATTTTTGTGACTGTAATAACACGTATTATTTATATGAACATTTGATAGTGAACTTTGTGACTATATGATTTATGTGTATTTAAACTCTGTGACATTTAAAATTGATAAATGTTGTTGAACATTTTTGTTATTTAATAAAATAGTAAAATTATGAGAACTGTTTGTACGTTATCAAGTAGCAATCTGAGCAATTGAAATCAAGGGCGAACCACAAGCCTTCGGCATAAAAATACACTATTTACAATATTTGGCGGTCATTTGGATTTTGTCAGCCATATTGGATTATTTTCCCTCCAATAAAGATCGAAATCATTTCCGTCAAATAAAGATCGAAATCTGTATTCACCATAATCTACATTGAGAGGTTTCTATGATAAACACTTTTAAAAATCGAAAAATAAAAAAAACGCATTTTCCTTTTTATCATATTTTTTAAATTGTAAACCCTGAAATCACGCTATAGCAACTTTCATTTGGGACTTTTTTTATTGCTATTGATTCTTCCTAGATTTAAAATACACAAAAATGGCTTCGGTACCAACTAATGCCCATATTTTCATATGTTGACTAAGATTGACAAAATAATAACTGTCAATTCAAAACCATTCAAAGTCATGTGATGTTTGATTGACTTGACTTACAAACTAATACTTACTAAATGCCATTGGTTTGTCCATTCAGCATCATTTACGGTGACAACCTTTGCTTTCATGATAAATCTACAGTCCTTCTCCACTTCTATCACTTTAACCTGTTGGAATTACAAATGTTACTACGAATAAGGTACCTTGGTCCAGAGGCGGCTGGAGCGGTCCCAGATAAAAAAGGTCTATTACTAAAAAATAGTTTCTTAACAAAGTTTAATAAGAGGTCAGTTTCTTCATTTTAAATATTATTGTTTCACAGATCACGCACGCATAGCTAAGGATTTGCTGTTTCGGATGACAACAACTTATTTTAAGTACGCCTGACAAAACATTCTCGTACCTCAGGTTATCAAGAATAGATCTAGAAAATTGATACCTTCTGGGAATGAGAACGCGAAAAATAAGGCCACATGTGTGTTGACTATTTTATTTACCTTGTGTACTCTTCAAAAAGGAGGTTCAATGAGTTATATTACTTTTTTACACTTATCCAGCTGAGTTAAGTACTAGGTATGGGTATCTGTTGTATTTTATCAATAGTGATTTCGTAAGTACTGTTGAGAGTATTTAAATCAGCGGGGCTAATATATTCGCCAATGACAATTTAATAAAGTTCAACGATATGGGACATGAATGCAGCAATGCGTAAAATGCTTTCCATACCTTTAAAAAATCAATACCAGACCCCCCACCTCCAAAAACAATATTGCACAATGGTAAAACAATATCATATTTCTTAAAATATACAAATGCAGTAATAAAAAAATCTGTCAAAATGTATTGTTCATGAAACCCCATGAAAGATAAAGTTCTAACAAATGATTAAATCCTTTCAAAACAAAGGCGTTGTTATCGATATGTTCATACCCATCCATGCCATGGAAAAAACCTGCCTTAATGACAAAAGTTTCGATTTTTATGTTTTTGCATTTTCATACAGAAAAAAGTTTGTAGTTTTTGAAGTCGAAAACCGCTTTCGGAAATACAGCTTACTTTTGACGCTATAGTAATCTAAAGTACCCATGGTATTCATCAGAATAATGTCAAAATGAATATAATGACGTTACGTCATACTGTTCTTTAAAAAAAAGACTACTAATGATATGTATACATGCATAATTATATGGGTATTACATCTTACTGTGTTAATGATAAATTTCGTTGTTCCCTCAGCAACCAAAATATTCAATTAATTCTGTAATCATATACACAATTACCCGCTAAAGGTAGAATTTCCATAATAGCTGCTGTCAAACTTCGGGCGATATTGGGTCATGTCCACAAATTTCGTGAGCAGCTTTCGTCGACGTCGTTAAATTTGATAAAGATCGGATGGTCATTTTATTATGTAAATGCGTCCTTATTCAAAATTTGAATATATTTTGTTATAACCTTTTTATATAAACTAAAAAGATTTTCAATTCTCAATATTTGAGATAATTGATAGAATTCGTGTTTAAATTTTAATAAAAGTTAATAAATCCAATCTAAACGATGGAGGTATAGATTCGTCCCCTAAAAATTCGTGCACAAACAAATTCGTAATCTCTTAGTTGCTAGTGATTAAGACTGTAATTCTGGTGAAAACTTTGGCTTACAAAGTCGCCATTTTGTTGCGTGATAAAAAATTGCGTCATAAGTGACGTAATAATATGAAACAAAGTGATGCATATCCTTGTTGTTTACCGCAACTGGAGAAACGAACGGATCGAAGTAGTTTCCCTAGCTGTTTGTTTGTGAATATTGATAGGCTTAGAGCCGAAACAGAGTTGCTGGCTATGGAAAGCCCCCGAGTACACCCCCGACGTCGTTGTTATTTTCCCTATATAAATGCATTGGAAAATAACTCCGTCGAATCTGTTAACATCGACGTCGATTTTAATACAAGGCGCCGACGTTATTATTCACACGACGTAATTATTTAAACTTCATCGTTACTTAAAAAGACGAAATTATCATCAATATCAACAACTTCGTTTCATAAGACGACCGTATCATTTGATTTCAGCGAAGGCTGATATCAACTTCACCGCCTCAATAAATAACAACTTCGCCAGCACAAATACGACGATACTATTAGGTGACGTCGACTGCTCGAGTCGACGTACTTATATCAACAACTTCGTCAGTCCATACGCACATGATACCGTATTATTCAACTGGCGACGGAGTTATTGAAGAATCTATTTTTAGCAACTTTCGAGATTATAATTTCGCCCGATATTATTTCACGAAATTAAACAAGAGCTCCCCTGAACGGGGCATTATACGCCCGTGTGCAGTCCATGCTGTGTTCTATCTCATATGAAGTCCCTGTGACCTTGATAAATGACCCCGGGATCTCAGAATAGGTCCCATCCTTAACTGGAGGGCTATCCAAAGCAAAGATTTTGAGAACCTAGGTAGGTACAGCCATGGTTGAGTTATCACCGGCACAAAGTTTTCCCATACAAACTTCCAGTGACCTTGACCCTGGGGCCTCAGAACCTAAAGTTCTCACCCTTGACCCAAAGAGTATTGATACATAAAATTTGGTGATCTTAGATAAAGTTGGTTTTTTGACAAGGTTTTTCCTCATGATTTCCTTGTGACTTTGACCTTTGACCCAGGGGCCTAAAACCAAAAGGGCATATGCTAGACATTTAGGCTACCCTTAAATAAAATTCGGTGAACCTAGGTACAATAATTATTGAGTTATTGTCCGGAAAATGTTTCAATATAAATTAAGTTCCAGTGACTTTGACTTTTGACCCTAGGGTCTCCAAATCAAAGGGAACATCCTCTATCAAAGAGCTATCAACACATAACTCTTTGACAAATGGGCTGATCCACATAAAATTTGGTTAACCTAGTTACAAGCATTGTTTAGTTATTGTCCTGAAAGGTTTTTCCATATGATGCCCCTGTTATCTTGACCTTTGACCCAGGGGTCTCAAAACCAATAGGGAACATCCTTGACAAATGGGCTACCCTCACATAAAATTTGGTGAACTTATTTCATGTTACTTATTAAATATAGCATTATTTCCATTGTTTGCCATTTTGACTTTATTAACATATTGATTGAACATTTGAAGTCACTGCTTGGTAATTTGATATCTTCTGGTTGATGGTTTAAACTTGACCCAGGGGCCCCAAAACCAATAGGGAACATCCTTGACACATGGGTTACTCTCACATGAAATTTGGTGAACCTAAGTGCAGTCATTGTTGAGTTATAACCCGGACAATGTTTTTCAATATGATGCCCCAGTGACCTTGACCTTTGACCCAGGGGTCTCAAAATCAATAGGGAACCTCCTCCACCCAAGGGCTATCCACACATAAAATTTGAGGAACCTAGGTACATCCTTTCTTGAGTTATCAGCCAGACAAGCAATTGTCCAAGGACGGACAGACGGAAAGACGGACGGACGGACGGACGGACAGACGGACAACATCATAACATAATACGTCCATTTTTTCAAAACGGGCGTATAAAAACGAACGAGATTTGGCGAGAGTGGGAGTCAAGTTTACTGAGGAAGATTTTACTCCTACACCTAATTCAAACGATTGACAGTTTACACTGTGCAACGGTATAGTAGGTTTCCATACTTACACGAGCGGGGCTATTTCTTCGAATACGACAATAAAATAACTTCGGACTTAGACTGACGTTATTCCAATAACTTACGCCTGAAAACCGACTATGAAAATGACCTATCGAATTTGTTCATCAAAGCGTCGTCAATCTTAATAACTTCGGCGTCGATTGAACGAAATTAATTAAAAAATCGAAATTGTTTAATCGACGAAGATATTATAGACTTGTTGAAATTAGTAGCGTCGGTGCGAAGTTGTTGAATTGAGATATGACGAAGATAATATAGTGTCGTTGAAATAAATACGTCGGTGCTTTAAGACGAAGTTGTTATAAATAGTTTCGTAAATAGTTTCGTCAACATGATAAAAACGACGCCGATGTTAATGGATTCGACGGAGTTATTTTCCAATGTATTTATATAGGGAAAATAACAACGACGTCGGGGGTGTACTGTGGCTTTCCATAGCTGGCTAAAGCCGGGAGCCGTGTTAGATATATATACCTAAAACTATTGTAGAGTTTTGGTGGATGCCAGCTCAATCTTATACTAGTTGAATAATATATTTTGTTGTTATTGATGTTTGTGATTTTGATTCTAGTTGATTGTTTTATATACGTACAATAATTGTTTTATACAAATTGCTAATCAAAAGGCAAGGAAGCCCGAGAAAATATAGATACATATAGTTAACCGCTCGGATACACGTTACAATAGGTATGCCCGGACAGGTACAGTTTATTTCATTCAATTCTGTTACATTTAATTCAAAAAGCTTTTTCGCACTTGAACAATGGCTCCTGAAAAAAATATATTGACGCTATAACATCGGCACCAGAGTCCTATTACATTTAGTGTGCAGAATAATTTCTCCGTAAAAAAGTGTCCAGAACCACTATTCCTTTTTAACAAAGAATTAAAATGACTATACAAGAAGCAATATCTGCGAAAGATATAGAACATGATTATTTCTAACATATAATACAATACAGAAAGAAAGAGATCCCTCTCACAAAAAACACAATCATAACGATATTACTCATCACTTAGACGTGACTATACAAAAAGTCATATCTGCAAAAGATAAAAACATGATAATTTTATTTCAAAGACATTTCAGATACAAAATAAAAAGGAAGAGGATGGGAGGGTGGTTAGTATGATAAAAGTATTTACGATGTTTCCTTTGTCCTGTCCGAAGCTCCAATGAGTTTTCAAAACTCAATACGTTCAAATCTAAACCAATGTCACATGAAAAACGTGCTAAACGCTCCAATGAACATCTTTACATTCAGCCAATAATAAATACATTTAACATGGTTTCTTTTGCTCCATATGAATACATTAAGTGCAGACCCCGGGCTGTGACCCCCTCACCCTTGAAAGTTGCAGTTTTGAGGCCTAAAATGGGTCAAATTTTGAAAGTTTTCCCGATATAACTCATATCAGGTTCGATATTTAGATGTGAAATGTGGTATAATTTTGTTAATAAAGTTGATTTGAAGGAGTGTCCAATAAAACACGTTAATATAGACTCGGGACCACTTTCACGAAACAACTTAAGTTCATTTTTAAACTTAAGTTGTTGCTTTAGTCGAGTTTTTATCTTATCACTGTTTCACAAAATAACTTAAGTCGATTTTGAAACATTAACTTAAGACAAAACTTAAGTCACCCAGGGAGGTGACTTAAGTCAAAATTATGTGACTTATGTCAGAAATTTCAATATGGCTGCGCCCAATGTTTTATTCGAAGATGTCATTTGAGTAGAACGCGAATATTTAGAATATATTTAACCCATTAGAAGTGTTTGACGACCAATACTTAATAAATATGTATAGGTTATCTAGACTAGCAAGTTACTGCAAGGCCATTTAGTGCGAACTACAAGCAGGTCACATAGTTTGCCAATTTACATGAAAGTTCTTGTTGCATTAAAATTCTCTGCTACGGGTAATTGTAACAGAATTCAAATTGCATGACTCATAGAATAAATGGCATTCAAATTCATATATGTACCCCTATTTCTATGAAGAGGCGAACAAATAAAATGCCTCTTCATAGAAATAGTGATACATATATGTGACGCCCAACGGAAAAACCAGGCCAATGGCGAAAAAATCACAAATTTAGATTTTAACATTTTCTGAAACTATATATTTTCAAACATAAGTTGTGAAAATTTCAGATGATTTTGACCAGCGGTTAAAAAGTTACAGGGTACTTAAGAAAATATGATGCACGAAAATATTTTAGTGCAACCGGGACGAAATTTCATCTGTTTTTATGTATACTACGGATATATTCTACAACAAAAAACAAGACATCTTAGATGTGAATTCCCTTTTAATCAATATTTACATAATATCTTAAGACATAATAACAAAAAAGTATAATATTCAGCTACACTAAGTTCGCAATGTTTCCATGGCAACCATTTATTAGTGGTTTATGCACTATTTATGTGAAATTTGAATTATTTGTTGTGAAATTCATTGATGTCACTACTGCATATAACAGGATTGAGTGTATTTGAAAGAATTAAGTACAATTGCACACAACCATTTTATCAAAATGATAATGATAGGACATAAATTGTTAGTGTTCTAAATAAACCACTATGTATATATGGAACACAAGTCAGAAGATAGAGGACAGTTTGTTGCTGTTTTTTGTCAGGCTCATAGTTTTAGTAAATCTTAGAAAGCTTCATATAACTGCTATGTAAATTTATTCAATTATTAAATTAAACATGTTCACATATCTACCCATCATTATTTTCAGAACAAAAACGTTACCATAGCAACCATACCAAACATATTTAGCTCGGCTAAAATATTTTTTTCATCAAGAAATGTGAACTTTTGTGATTTTTAAACAATAAATTACAACAAATAAACAAGTTAAAATTTGAAATGTATCAAGTATCAACCTAAAAGCAGTTAGAATGCACATGATCATTTTAACATGCTTGAAGTGGTTAAGTTTCAAGCTTTGGAAGATATGAATGAACAGAATGGTGAATTATTTTTGCAGTCAAAATTAATGTAGTTGAAGGAATACATGTACATTTCTTGAGAAAGCATTGCAACTAGGATAATTCACATGATACTTTGAAATGTTGTTTTTCCATTACTACACGTAGATGTGTATACATAAAATGTTAATGGGTATGCGCATGCTATATCAAATATCAATTTACTACCTATGTCTACACGTTTGATTGTTGACTGAGCATAAAATTATGTTTTTACACATTGCCTGAACATAGAATAATTAGAACAAAATGTATATTTTCAATATTTATTATGTTGTTTGTTTCATATTCCATTCATTTAGATATTAACACGAATTAAAACATTGGGCGCAGTCATATTGAAATTTTCGACTTAAGTCACCTAGGGAGGTGAGTTAAGTTTTGTCTTAAGTTTATGTTTCAAAATCGACTTAAGTTTTTTTGTGAAACAGTGATAAGATAAAAAGTAGACTTTAGCAAAAACCTAAGATTAAAAATGAACTTAAGTTGTTTTGTGAAAGTGGCCCCAGGTCAACATAAATTCAAAATAACTTTCATAATACATCAGAACAATATAGAATGATAAAGAAATAAAATCTTTCGTAAAACGTATTATAATATGGGCCCCTGTATTGTAACTTAAAACTTAATGACCATTAATAAAACAATTGATCGTCGTTATCTTTGTAACAAGCTTGATAAATTTGTAATATATAAAGTATTGTTTATTATTGTTATTTACATAATTGGGGTTGAATAGTTATTTAGAATGAAATATGATAACGTAGAAGAATAGAGTTTAACGATCCACAAAATAAGCTTATCTGAAATCTACTGTATTACATTTTAAATACAAATATAGTTAAAAAAGTTAAAGTGCGGTTTAAAGTCTACTTCCATATGCATGTTCGGCCGACTTTACAATCTTGTACGATAACTCCTGATCACTGAAATCACCCTCAGGCAGGCGATCCCTCAAAGTACCTATTTGCACCTGGGTGAAGTGGAACAATTGTAAGTAAATTTCTTGCTCAAGGAAATTAGCAGTACCCCAAGTGGGAAATTGGGAATCGAACCCAGGACCTCTCGATCCCTAAGCGCGCGTCCTACCACTGGACCACTGCTCCTAGTTATTTAATCTATACATCGTATCTGACTAGGATGATTGGTGTACAACCCCAATATAAATTATTGAAATCATATCCTTTTTTTATATCTTAATATCGTAATAGTTAGAAGATCCCCTATTAAGAGTTTGATAGTTGATTGATTAATTAATCAACCAATTAATAAATAATGTAATTCAGATATGGAAATCTACAAAGCTGCCATTCCCTATTTGATTGTCTTTAGAATTCCACAGGGAAGAGTCGTGAAATACTAAACCTATTTGCTAAATGATTTAAGGCTCATTGTGTTGATTTAAGAAGGATTTTTATTCCTATTCCCGCCTACTCAATTGTTCGGTTTATATGTCGCTCGTCCGTTTTGTTTTGGACAACTTCCTTGTCTTTAGAATTCAACAGGGAAGGGTTGTGAAATACTTATTTCATGTATTCTCCATCCACATCTGGGCAGCATATCATCAAAATTGATTTCATAATACAACAAAACAATATAGAATGATTAAGGTCAAAATCTTAATTAAATCTTTAGTATACGGACCTTCGTAGTGTAACCTTAAAACAAATTGAAAATAGAAGACGTTATTATTAGCCGTTACTCGTATCTTTGTATCAAGTTTAATGAAGAAGTAGAATTACAGGTTATTATAGAGTTTACGGTACAATATGGAGATATATTTGGACGAGTACACAGCTTAAAAAACCAAATTGGATGAGCCGATAAGTGAGTCCAATATGACATTTCAAGCTGTGTTCGAGTCCCTATAATATTGTATCACATCCATTCTTATCACCACCATCAACATCAACACCAAAAACACTACCACACCCACCATTTTCTATAAAACTCGGTCATTTTTTAGAGGAAAATGTATTACTAATTTATGAATGTAGCGGCGAATAAATTTCATTGCGTTTTGAGCGCTCGCATTGGTTGATTGTACCTATGGTATACTTTGTTTAACAATCTGTTTCAAAAATAACGCTGCTTTATAGTTTTATGAATTAAAATTGACAAAAAAGTCATACCAGCTGTTGTTTTACTTATTCAACTAATTCGTGTAGAGTTATTTTCACATAGATATTTTGCGAGAATAAACTCATCTTGTTCCATACACCCCTACCCTCGCCCCCTCCAGACCTAAGTTTTATTGCATTTTTGACGTTCCCTTTCTACGATTTTATAGACCAATGTGTACGCAGCTGCGAGCTCTACGTACTTGTAGCTACGCGCCTGATGATGTCATAAAATGTCTGCTTTATTATCATGTACATTCACCACATCTGGGAGGAGAAACTTTTAGATTTTGAAGTGAGTGATTGTTATTTTTAACTCAATGTTTAACGATATGTTGTTACTGAATCGATTTGCTAAATGATTTAAGGCGCATTGTGTTGATTTAAGAAGGATTTTTATTCCTATTCCCGCCGACTCAAACGTTCGGTTTATATGTCGCTTGTCCTTTTAATTTGGAAAACTTCCTCTTGCGTTTTAGACACGTATATGGAGCACTCAACTTTGAGTTTATTATCCCTTTTCTTTATCTATGCATTGACTAAGCAGGGATCGAAATACGTGTGCGATTCGAAAATCCACATTCGTATGCACATCTAGTGTCATATTCGGAGCAGTGTGACGCCAGCAGTACCCAGAGGCTATCAAAATTCTCTATACCGTTAATAGAGTATAACATTCCACCGAGGTGCATGAGAGTACGTATCTTTAATATCGATTATAGAAATACTTTCCGATCAGAATAGAAATATTAAAGAACGCCAAAAACTTTTGAAACCACAAAAACATACTTGTAAACCACTGAAAGATTAAATCAGAGAATACGGTACGTTTCAGCTATTATTTTATGACTCTCAATAGAATTAGATCTAACTTCGATTGTTTACATTTATTGTTATGTTGATGATACTTCACTTGTAAAGACCTGCATACGTTTTGTCTAAGTGTTCATAAATTACATGCAATATAATATATTACGAAACACTTGATATCGTTTGTTGGTCGAGAACGGCTAGATTTACGTTTCCTCGCAGCTCGGTGAATACATTACATTCACTCGCTGCCTTAAAACGTGTCGATTTATTATATTGACATCTACTTTGAACTTTTAAACGATCAAGGAAAGTTTACCAAATTCTGATTTCACCGAAAATGCCGTCATATATAAGGTGGTTATACTTCGTGGCGAAGAAACGAAAAAAAAAACGAAGATACAACAAATGATTGCTCGTCCGTTTTATTTTGGGCAACTTCCTTTTGCGTTTAAGACACGTATTTGGAGCACAAAACTATGAGTTTATTATCCCTTTTCCTTTTATGTGCATTGACTAAGCAGGGATCCAAATACAAGATCCAAAATTTTAGTTGACACATGAAAAAAAAAATGTTATCACTGAAAATGTATTAAACTAACCGGTAATAAGATTGTGAGGAGTTCTGTAATAATCCGATCAAATAACTTATTTTAACTCTAACATATAACATAATATATTAGGATTAACTTAACGGCAAGTTCATCTCCCATTTTAAAAACAATATATTGAGTGCGAGTAAACTATAAACTCTATGAATAGGGGGGGGGGGGGGGTGTTGTTAATTTGACTTTTTTATGGGACCCTGTTTAAAAAATGCTACATGTACTGACATGTAAGGAAAAGCATATCTTTTTTAATTTCTGACCCCATTTACCCCCCTGTACATACCCTCTGAAGGTTGGCCACACCCATTTTCACATAAATTACCAGTTGTTTACATTTAATTGCAATGAGTTGTATGGTATTGGACTGCAATATGTCAATTTATAGGTTTATTAAGGTGTTGAGTTCAAATATGAAGTCAAAAACAAAATCAAACCAATATGGCTGAAAATTCAAAATGGTCGCCAAAATAACCATAGTACATGCATATTCGGGAGTTTATTTATCCTGGACATTTAATATGTTGAATCATGCCTGCAATATGTCTAGCTATAGGTTTCTAAGGTGCTGAATTCAAATATGAAGTAAAAAAAAAATAAGAAACCACTATGGCGAGAAATTCAAAATGGCTGCCAAATTAAACCCATTTTGAGCATATTAGGGTAATTATTTATACTGGACATTCAATATGTTGATTCATACATGCAATATGTCCAGAAATAGTTTTTTTAAGGTGATGACTTCAAAAAGGAAGTTAATTTAAGAAACCAAAATGGCGAGAAATTTAAAATGGCTGCCAAATTTAACCTAGTTTGTTTTAGCATATTCGGGTAAATATACTTATCCTGGCATGCAATGTGGTGAATCATGCTAACATTATGTCAATTTATAAGTTTGTTAGGGTAATTAGTTCAAATATGAAGTCAAAACTTATTTAAACAACCCAATTTGACCAAACATTCAAAATGGCTACCAAAATAACACATTTTCAATGTATACTGGTAATCAATGGTCAAATCTATATGTTTAATCATGGTTTGTTATCACTCTTAATGCAATTGTTTAGATTATTTGTAAAATAATAAAGCAAATAATCATATATTACATATAATAATCTGTTTTATAAGAACTTGTATCTTAATATTTAATGAGGTATGTCAGTTCAACACGAAAGTCAGACCTGACATTGCTCAAATAAATTTTCAGATTGGAGACCTATACATTCAAAGGCTATCGCAAAGATCCATTAATTTACGTATTTTCCATAGTCCAATAGTGTAATGTTAAATTATACATCATCAGGCAACTCATATATATATATAAGTATACCAGCAGTCAAATGACCATGGAAAACAGCTGCACATTTGGTTAAAATATGTAATCTTAAAGGTTTTATGTTTAAGTTCTTGTAGTATTGTTTCTGTAGAAAATGCAAATGTTTTCTGCTCATCCTCAGTTATGGAGAAACCATTCTATACCTGTTTGTATTTATAAGTTTATGTCTTTATATAAAAATTCTCATTAGTTACAAAGTGTGTGAAATATGAGCTAAAAAGGTTTCCTGTCTGTTTTAGCATTCATGAGAGATTCAAAGGTTTAATCAATTAACACATTGCATTTTGCTTGGTTTGGCTGTGATTGTATAAACCACCGCTCAAAAAGTAATTGCCTATTTCTTTATTTTATTTACTTTTCTTTTACTCGGTTGTCACTTAAGCAATCTCATTTTCTAATCATGGAATGTCTTGCATTTGTTTCAACCGTGCACAGTTGGCCAAATAATTGAACACCATCATCTCAATCATTAGTTTTTAGGGCTACATGTAGTTAAAAGAAATGCAAGTAAGTATAAACAAATTAATAGAGATATAACCAAAATTGCAAATAAGAATTAAAGGGAATGACACAATTGCTATTGTGATACTGGAAAATTGGAGAATACAGTTCTTTGAATATCTGAAAGCAATTGTTGGTCCATTTACTTTTTGTGAAGATTTTGATACATACAAAGCCAAACTTAATAAAAATAGAAACAGAGAAAGTAAATGAATTGCATCTAGAAATCTGATAAGCTATAAGTCATTATTTACCAAGAGATCATTGCTTTATTATATTTTCAGAATTTAACAACACAACACAGTCTTGTTAAAAAAAGTTGCAATCTATATTGTAGCTTAGATGCTTGATACATGATAGCATACAGCCATCACCCATGACGATCATTTAGTCAATAATATCTATAAAATTTCCTGGAAATTTTAACTCTACTTTGCATCCAAAATGCCAAGACATTTCCTATGCACATACTCATCAACATCTTAATGAAGTAAAGCAATCAAAGACACATTTTTCAATCAAGACATCATATGTGCCGCTGGTGAGGTTGGAACAAATGACCTCTCAGACCTTAACCTCTAATCATACCTCTAGAGCTCTACCTCAGCTATATAATGAATAAAATATATTTGCACACTTATAATCAAGTGTCATAACTTCGGTCTTCTGTAAAATTTCATTAACTAGAGTTAATTTATAAATTGCGTAACATGTTTAAAGTGTGCCGTTTATAACTGAAATATGATTTATTTTGGCGGCCATTTTGAATTTTCTGCCATATTAGTTTGTTAAATTTAGTTTTGGAGTTAATATTTGAACTCAGCACCATAAAACACATTTAGATTGATATATTGCAGGCATGATTCAACATATTCAACGCCCAATAAATATAATACCCAAATATGTCCAAAATTTGGGTCATTTTGGCAGCCATTCTGAATTTTCTGCCATATTAAGTTGTTTAATTTAGATTTTGACTTCATATTTGAACTCAGCAGCCTAACAAACCTACATATTGATATATTGAAAGCCTATAAGAATTGATTTATAACAGTTGAATATAAAAAATGTTATTTTTGTGTATAATGGGCGTGTCCGACTTTCAAGGGGTAGGTACAGGGGGGTTAATGGGGTCACACAAAATTTTTGTTATTGGTTCTATAATCATATTGATGGCACCATATTTTAAGCAGGGTCTCTCATGGTTATCTTTAAAAAATGAAATTAACAACCCCCCCCCCCCTACTATGAAGGTAGAAATTTAAATCTATGCCGAGCTAAAACTGTTCGCTCGTAAACATGCGTGACGAAAATTATATGACGTAATTTTTTCCCGACAACGTCATTAACGTCATTAATGAAGGTTTTATCATGACGCGCGTCATTATCAATTTGACTTTGAACTGCAAAATTTATGAAAACGACTAACGATCGATCGCATTATTCGTGAAAAGGAGCACTGATTTAGTACAAATCAATCCAAGTACAGAGCAATATTTCCACCGCTCAATAAATCTTAACAAACTGACTCACAGGGAAGATAAGGCTATGCCTTATTGTGTTGCCTTTATAAATACAGATTTTATTATTGCTATTATTATTGCTTACCTTGTCACACAGGTTTGCATCGCGTTCACATAACTCATTCTGTGTGTCCTCTTTAGTTTTCTCACCTGTAGATTCAGACGTGTATGTGTACCATTGACCATTCTTTGTGACCTGACATGCGAAAAAAATAAATGACCAGAGTTTAGCATGATAATAAATGATTTCAACGTACAATTAATTTTAGCCTTCATTGAATATCGATCAAATCAATATCCGAGTACATGCATAAAAATCAGAAGGATAAATGTATGCGCCACAGACAATTGAATTCACTTCGATTTCGATTGGAATTGAAGAAAATATTACAATAAAATTTCAGTTTGTAAATCTTGACTTGAGACAAAATATATATCTTTGATCGTTCGCATACGAATTAATAACCAGATAAAAGTTGTTACAGAAACGAACAGAACCCATTTTCGGTCATTTTCCACAAGCTCTACACGTATTCAGAGAAAGTCTTTATTAATGCAAACGCCAAGTTATGCCAATTTTACGCCGACCAGCTCACCTTACATAGCTTTCCTAGACCTTTGTTCATAACCAATGCTAACTTGGCTTCCACAAGGTTGACGACTTTTCCTGCATTTTAACGTATCTTGTCCCATCCCTTCAAAACGGCCGTCACAGGCCTTAAAGTTGGTGTTGAATTTCACATTAGGACAGTTTTCCCAAACAATGACCGTTTTTCGCCTTCTCCCCACCAAACAAACTCGGGGCTACTGAGTGCAGAAAAAATGGTGATAAGTAAACATATTTTCAGTCTCTGATTATAACTGGCACTCAAGACCTCATTTTGGAAAATTATACTGAATGAAATCCAATTTTGGGGTGAAAAGAGAGAAAACTGCTTTTGCCCTATTTGCTCCGACTGAGCGTTGTCATGGTAACTAGGATTGGAGTCATATTGGCATTTTCTAAAAACAGAAAATGACATGGCCAAGTTGCATATATTCAGTCAATTAGTAATGAAATAAGATCTTGAAATAGCCCTAGCGAGTAAAGGTGAAAATGACCACTTTACACCCAGGTAAAAGTAAATTAAGGGTTAACGGAGGAAAACGACATTATTTTCCATTCTTCATGGATGGGTTTATGACGAAAAAACAACCCCTTCTGAATACTAGATAAGAAATCCAACGCGTGGCCTAACGTGCCACGGACCCAGTTTAATTTTGATAAAATTCAATTGTTTTATAATTATACGTGAATTCAAATTTCGAAAAGTAATCTTACTTCCTTGAGTCCTATCGTTCTTAATGATGTGATGATGTCGTCATCACCAGTAGCATTCCAATCTTCTCCAGATTTTTCGATTTTCAACACAAATGAACTTTGACTACAATTTTTTTCGACCGTATTTGGAGTCTTGTATTGTTCTTTCATCTCCACTACAAAAAGTAAAGTCATTAGGCAAAAAAACTTGAATAAAAGTTCATCCATAGTAAATAGATTTGTTATAAGTTATCTACGAAGGATTCAGAATTAACAAAATTTTCTAAAATCTTCTTTAAAGTTGCTTAACTGCCCAACAGAATATCACTGACTGCCAAGTTTATAAGGCGTAGAATGAACAACTGTGTGCAGTTATTTGGCATGAATTCTTATATAAGACGGGCTGATTGGACAAAAAACGTATACATAAAAATGTATTAAATTCCATCTTAAATAACTAGATAAAGATACTTGACCGTATTGGTTGGATATATACATACTTTAAAAGCAAACAATGCCTAACGTAAAGCCATTTTGTGTGCCAACTTCCTTATAATGAATGTATGCTATATAAAGAAGTTGACTAATATACTAATGGACAAAAGTCTTGTCCGGTATGGTTTTCTATAATATCTTTAAACACGTGAAGTTACGATCTTGAAATTTGGCCTACTTTATATCACCTGTTTTGACAGTCGTCCTCGCTCTAACAAAGGAGATACATTTCCGGCCACGTTTTTCACGTGCTCTCTCGTGTATACAGTGTTGCGCCTAGTTTGATGAAATGATTTACCTTATTCTCTTGTGTAACGATATCCCAATCGAAAGACATCAGAAAATTTTAATAAAATATTGATTTTTATTCTAAAATGAAGCTTTCAAATTAGCAGCGTGTGCGCACTATAGGCCAACTTGAGGCTGGTACAACTGCTGCACATGTAGCCCGTCAATTCGGGGTTAATGAGAAAACCATTCGTCGGTTACGTACAAAATTCGCAACGCAAGGCTCCGTGGCAGACCTTCCACGTTCCGGACGGCCGCACGAAAGACGTTACGTCAGGATAGGCATATTCAGCTTACCTACTTACGTAATCGTTTTTCCGCCCCAAATGACACGGCACGAAACACAGCTGGTCGTAATCGACCTCGCATTAGTGCCAGAACGGTACGGCGACGTCTCAAGGCAGCCGGGTTACGTTGCCGACGGCCATATCGTGGAGCAATATTAACTCCCAATCACAGACGTCTACGGGTAGCATGGGCGTTACGTCATCAAAGGTGGCGCTTAAATCAATGGCAAAACATTCTGTTTACGGATGAGTGTAAATTTAACATTGATTCAAGCGACCGACGTCAGCGTGTCTATCGACACCCTGGTGAGAGGTTCACGGACGCCTGTGTCATTGAAAATGACCGCTGGGGTGGGCCGAGCGTCATGGTTTGGGCAGGGGTTTACACATCATCATAAAACCCAACTTGTATTCCTCGAATATGGTCGAGGACGCGATCGTGGCTTAAATGCACAACGTTACGTAGACCAAGTGTTGCAACCGATTGTGCTGCCCTTCTTTACTGCACATCCAGGCACAGTCCTGCAGCAGGACAGCACCCGGCCCAATGTTGCAAGGTTCACTCGAAACTTTCTGTTGGCCAACAATATCCAAACATTGCCATGGCAGGCATTATCGCCTGACATGAACCCAATCGAACACGTTTGGGACTACATGAAACGGGTGATTAGGGCTCGGAACGTGTACAACGTCCATCAATTACATGACGCTATTGTTCAAGAATGGGACCAACTTCCGGCTAGATTCCTTCGCAAACTTGTAGCATCGATGCGTAAAAGGATCACTGAACTCATTCGGGTTAATGGGGGTCACACACACTATTGAAAAAAATGTTTCGTTTAAAACTGACTCAGCGCAATCATTTGTAACCTACAAATCCTCAATGTCAATTTTCAACACATTACTGTACCGACAGAACTGGCTCCAATTTCACAATTCGTTTTTTATTCAATGCATAATAACATTCTCTTTCTAACGATACCAAATGAATGAGTGTGCAATAACAAACAAAAAAGATATTATGGTTTTTGTAGACCGGACAAGACTTTTGTCCATTAGTATATTTTAAGAAAAAATATAAATGTATTAGTTTCAGTCTGGTTAGTTGATCAAAGAACTACTACATTCGCGAATTTTGAAAAATCAGTATAGCAAGCTTGCTACAAAATCTGCTTTTTAGTGTAAATGAAGGGGCTCAATTTTTCAAATATGTTTATACAAAAAGTTTTTACAGCGGTGGGCCTGGAGCCCCATTCAAATAGTTCCACATTGTATTGTTCTAGTCTGAGACAGATGTACAAGTTCTGTTAAAAATTTACGCACATTTATTATTACTCAAACAATTACTGTCAGTTGTTCATTTCATATTTAACGCAATGAAAATTAATATTAATTTCACGCGTTTCAACGAATAGCGTGAAATATTTGTCTACGCGTAACGGATTCTACAGGGTGAATTTAGTAAATATTTGATGGTCACGAGATTTTCGTGGGGTTTTGTTATGAATACAGTGTTGTGTAAAGAACTGGTCATTCTAGCGGACGCACTGGACAGGACTACAAGTCTAATTTGAGATACTTATACGTGGCAATTTGATATGGCGATGGAAGATTATTTTAGTTAGAGATGCTTACTGGTCCAAAGCTATTGGATTTTGAAGAGAGATTAGCTCAAATAAAAAGGAACTTTTGGTTTCTGTAGCAGATACATGAGAAAGATAGTAACAATCAGATAAGTACAGTTTTTCTTTATTCAGATAAATTATATTGTTGTCGATATGAGAATGAACA
This sequence comes from Mactra quadrangularis, assembly GCA_025267735.1. Taxonomy (NCBI): domain Eukaryota; kingdom Metazoa; phylum Mollusca; class Bivalvia; order Venerida; family Mactridae; genus Mactra; species Mactra quadrangularis. Next base: position 8,169,169 of record CM046307.1, on the reverse strand, counting down.
TATGTTATGACAATGACCGATACAATAGCAAATTGTGACGTGAATAGTGGCAACTAGTACTACTCATATACAATTTAATTAACTCCAGTCATGCCACTGAGTTACGCTTATTGTAACTGTAAAGAAGCTGATGTTCTAAACGTAATAAAGATTATATTTTTTTAAATACCATGTTCGGTAGAGTTAGATAATAATAGGCCTTCGTTAGAAAACGATGAATTTGTTTCTACAAATATTCAAAACATACAATGTGTATGTATGTATATATATATATGTATATAAAGTCATGTATAACAGCGGTAAATTATATCCCGACAATTGTCAAACCTCTGACTGTAGCTGTCAGCAAAACAGGGAAGCCAAGGCTGGTGCTAGACTGTAAGCATGTTGATTTAAAACTCTAAAATTTAAGCACTGTTTTTGGAGATCGGTTGCTAGACATTTTTTTTCAGCAAGGCGATTTTGTTTTGTTTACATTTGATATAAAAAGAGCCTATCATCACATTATGATTTTTTTTCAGAACATAGACAATATTTAGGTTTTGCCTGGTATTCTAATGGTCTGAAACGCTTCTATGTATTTAATGTATTAACTTTTGATTTATCCACGACTGGTTACATTGTCACAAAAATAATGCGCGTTTTAGTTAAGAAATGGAGAAGTTAAAGTATTGAAATTATAGTTTTTCTTAATCAAGGTCTGAGTGGTAGTAGCTCATTTCAAAAATGCTAAGAATATAGCACAAAAGTAAGGCGGGATTGAGCAAGCTTTGGTTTTTATTAACTTGAGAAAAGTGTATATGACAGCCGACAAAATTCTTAGATTGGTATGGGTATTATTAGAGCATGAACGAAGGTACTTTGCAAATTAGTGATTGAATGTTATTGAGATCTCAGAATATGTTAAATCATATTGTAAAATATTTCACTGATGGTATCACTTTGATTCTTGTGAGAAAACTTGTCAATTTATTAGGTCAACTGATATCTATACAGAGCAATATTGGTTGTAATGCGAGATTTAGGAGCAAGGTCAGTGTATAATTGTGAATCTATCAGAGCAAGTTGGCACGCTTATGTACAAATAGACGCATGTGCTTTGAGTGAGATAATATTCTGGAAAGAAAATTTGAAAGATATGAAATCTTGTAGATTTGATCAGATATCAGGCATAGAGCATGCCAGCGTCATAGAGGACGATAATATTGTAGTAAACGTCTTTGTGGACGCCAGTGGAGCTGGATACGGTTGGTATACCGAGGGTATTGAAGACAGCCAAGTTGTTGGCGGTTGGTCTTAGGTTGGATACCTCGAAAGTTTGACTTGGCGAGAACTTGAATGCGCCAGTAGAACTATATTTACCTCATTAAGTACGTTTGAATGCAAAACAGTGGTATTGAATACTGAAAATAAAAAGTTTTGTTCAATAGTATCTTTAAAATTGTAACAGAATTCCAATATTACAAGATAAGCCTGTAGATTAGTTTGTAAACAAAGCAATATTGCTCTGAAAACGCAATTGGGTAAAGTTAGGGTTCAAATTTATTATTAATAGCCATTGTTTGGACAGCCATGATTGGGCAGTTTTAGACTGGGAGTTTAGATATTTAGAAAATAAATGAGGTCCTTATACTTTTGATCGTTTTGGTATGATTACAATATCAAAGGTGACAAATTTAATTCGAGATATCGGCGTATAGAGACACCAGGTTTGATGCATTTAACCATGATTGCTGGGAAAATTAGAACAATTGGCTAGTATTGCCCCCCCTCGTTTGGACATACGATGCTTAAATAAGATTAAAACAGAAAAGTGAACATGCAAAATCGCGGTACCAATGTGGCTGTTTGCCCCATTTTATCCTGTGTTATTTCAAAATGGTATGATTCAGACAAACATAGTGTCAGATTGTTGTTCTTTTAAAATCGGTATGCTAACAAAGCAATGCAGGGAAAACGGATTATTTGAAGGTAGACCATTAAAGTTTGGTATGATTGCTGTGAGACTTTACAATGGCTAACTATGTTACTTTATTATTCAGGTTTGAAGATAGACCAGACAATAGAGCAAGAGCTGATGAAGGCTGACATTGAAGATTTGCATTTGAAAGATTTATCTAGAAAATGGCTTGTCAACTCACGAAATCTAAAAGTGATTTACAAATCGTAAACATTTAAATTATTTTAAGTAATGGGTAGCGTGTTATAAGTCGTAAAGTGTTTCTGCGCTTCCAGCCAGTCCCATTTGTGTATCGTTATATATCACTGACTTGATGGAAGAGAAATATTCATATCGTGTGATCTTAGCAACTGTTTATGCCATTAATGGGCACATTCACTAAACAACATGATAGATCCTACTGACAGCATGTTGTAAAAAGTTGGTTCGAAACTACCATAAGAACTTTGTATTCGCACGTGAACAAGAAAGATCCAGTAACACCAGAAATGTTGATTATTTTTGTGTTCTAAGCACATTCATTGTAATGACGATTTGATTTGAAGAGATTTTTTGTATGATACTCTTAGGGTTCTATGACTTTCTAAGGTATGATGAATTATGACAATTACGCCGTAATGACGTTATTTTCTATGATGGCTATTTTCAATACGCACAAAGAAGATTAAAACTGATGAATACATATTTGTTATTGACATTGTAATTGACATTGATATTTCTAAGGACGAGAATATGTGTTGTCCCTTTTTTACATGATTGAGAGTTATTTTAACTATAAGACGTAAGTCGACAATGGATACAAAGTACCTTTTCAGACCTTGTTTTAGATCTAAGAGTATTAATAATTTGATCTACAAAGACAAACCTTTAAGTTACACAATAGCTAGGAAAACACTTATCAGTCATTTAAAAGGCTGTAAACAAAATTTAACTTAGGCATTCATTCTTTTAGTTCAGGTGGCGCAATGTTGGAAGCCAACTCAGGTATCAGTGACAGACGTCTTAAGCGTCATGGTCGTTGGAAAAGCGGTGTTAGTAAAAATAATTATATAGCAGATTCCTAGGATACCTGATTAAACGTTTCAAGACTGATATCATTATATTAATATAATTTCGCAAATGTGCGCTCTTTATTATTGGTCTATTCGCATTTAGACGGAACTAAGCCAACAGTAATTACATTGTCCATACTTGAGCGTTTGTAGCTACATACGCATAGATAGTTTTTATTGTAATAATTGCAATAAGGTCTCATTATTTTGATAATCTTTTCCAATTACTCTTCCAGCCCTTTCTTTTGTAATATGTTTGTCTATGGCCGCCGTCTGCTCATTGCGAATTGGTGTTGCTTTTGTCTTGTGTAAAGTGTAGCGTTAGACTATTAATTTCACGCGTTTCAACGAATAGCGTGAAATATTTGTCTACGCGTAACGGATTCTACAGGGTGAATTTAGTAAATATTTGATGGTCACGAGATTTTCGTGGGGTTTTGTTATGAATACAGTGTTGTGTAAAGAACTGGTCATTCTAGCGGACGCACTGGACAGGACTACAAGTCTAATTTTAGTTCCGTTTTCATACTGAAATTTTTTGTCAATGGGGACACATTGGTTTGACTGATAAGCACTGTGAAAATGTATCCACTTCATTTGCATACTTTGTTTCCTCGTATAGTTAGAATTTCGTTAAAATCTGTAAAAGTAATGTTAACTAAAGTTTTTGTCAAACATTTTAGTTTTAATGTTATTGTGAAGCTGGCAGATCAAGTAGTGCTATAAAAAATGTAATATGTATAGATTTGTCGTTTTTTTGACAAATTGATGATTTGATGTGATTATTGTGTACATAACTTTGCATTTTCATCTGATTTAGGCAATGCGAAGCAAATGAGGTCCAACATTTCGCGATACGACACCTGACAAATGGACACAGGTTTCCAGAGCAACGAGCAATATGTTCTATCTCTGGTTTTTCCTGGGCGAGTCGAATCGCAACTGAATCATTTCAACAAATTTGCCTATGTATTGAACTGTATTGTATTGTATCAAACAAGGTACTCAATGTATGAACTCAAAACCGTTTTTGTATGATATAAATGTAATGCATGTTTCATAAAATGTATGTAAAAATAAACTCACGTCGTCCTGTCTATGGCCGCCGTCTGCTCATTGCAAATTGGTGTTGCTTTTGTCTTGTGTAAAGTGTAGCGTTAGACTACAAATGGAATATTTCTTCGCAGTGAACTACTGCAAAACGCCACTGTGCTAAAAATAGACACAATTGAAAATTCCCCTTGTATAAAAATAGAACATAATAATGGTAGGGGGATATTATTACGAACTCTCCCGGACGTCTCTGTATGCGTGTATCTTCATGTAGATCTTCTTGTATCTATACAGCTTCGATCGACTTCAATGAAGTTTCGCTAAGGTTAATAGGTACGTACCGTTGAGAGACCTGTCGAGCGGTTTTTCCAAATCAGGTGTTCTTTTGTTAGCGTGAACTGAGATTGTTCACTCGACCCTCTTGTCACAAATGTCGGAGTACTAGTTACAAAAATGTGAACAAAATGACAACTCGTTGATTAATAAAGTTTCAACTCGAACGTTATCCAACTACTAAGCGTATACTTTCGTCAGTGACAGACAACTGCCCTACAAAATAAGAATCATTGGTAGGAGGAAGAATGGTCGTAGAAATAATTTCATGACCAAGCTCCACGAAAGTATGCCCCGCCCGGGAATGCAACCTACGACTCCTCAATCAGTATACTTGTGTGCTACCAACTGAGCTAGCCGGGCGGCTCTAGTCACTGTGTGATTTATGGCTAGAGACATACATCATACTCACAAAGCAGAAAATATGGAACGCAGTAAATGTAAACATGAATTACAAGGTAACTTTTTATTTCAAACTGTAATTAGTATGTGTATTAAAGCCACTAAACGAAGCCAAATACTTTATCATCTATTTAAAAACAAGTAAAACCATCAAAAAGACAATAGAATATAACTGCCTTTGTATTATAATAACTCTCTGTAGTGGGTTCCCTTTTAGGGGTCAAGTTATTCAAAATATCAATTTCTTATAAAAGTAGGGTACTTTTATAACTTGCAAATTAGATTACGGAGATATCCTCTCAGCCAATCAAGTTGCTTAAAAGGTGTTTGATAAAATTTACACAAAATTGTAAAGTGTTGGATATGTCATATCGTTTTTCCAGTGATTTACTCGAGAAATCAGTGCATGCAAATTTTGAGTACGCAAACATCTAAACTAATGCTAAAAAGAAACGCCTCATTTCTACTAGGCACATAATTTTCGTGATTAAGAAGAAATAAGGAAACGCTTTGTATAACGTAAGACTTAATGGGCTCTTTTCTTTTTCCCGTCAGTATATGTTCATGTATAAAACTTTTTACATGATTTCGTGAGTTTTAATTGGCTTTAGCACGAAATTCACTATACAAAACGTGTATTTATCAAAGCAGAAAATTTGTTGACTTAAGATTTGAAGTTGTAGTTATTTTAAGCCACGACGGGATGTTCCGATCTAGTTCGTAAAGTTCCGTGATTTTCCGTACAGTCATTACGTTGGGTTTTATCGCTAATTTCAAAATAATATTAGTATAAATTCTGGAGCAAATACTTGTGGTTTTTTTTTGTATCTTATATGCGTTTTATATATTCATTGAATGTTTGCCTGAGTTTTAAGCAAAAGCATGATACTTGACAATTATCAGCGTTCCATTTAGTAAAGAGGCTTTAAACACCAGCTCGTTTCAATAAACCGGGATCGCATATAAATCTGCCGGGACCCGGTAAAATCGTTTTATGTTAAATCATTAATAGTCGTACTAGATACACAAGTACTACAATTTATGCAAATCGGTCATAACATGCAATTTAAGATTTATTGTTAACGTTTAATGTCAATAATCAACCTAAATATATAGTTTTATAATTTTTCCCCCATGTATCTAAATATATCACGAATATGGCGTCCGAATCTGGGAATATTTCCATAAATGTTTTGTAATTGTTCGACTTTGTCGGACAATTATATACATGTATACCACTTTTGAGAAATCAGTAAAGCTTACTACAAAAACTACTTTTTGAGGTACAATAAGGAACTCAACTCTTCAAGCATATGTATTACAGAGAAAAGTTTAATAAACGATTATTGTAATAATCACATAAAATCAAACACAGAAATATATACAGTGAAGATTCCCTGCGGTGAACCCCAATTTGTAAGGACGTGATGCATTGATCTCTCATCCTATACGTAGACAATAAAACCATATCTTGGCTAAGACGCTTCACTCATCGCACAAATCGGCTACGCACAGGAAGTAGTGCGGTGTACGCATGAACATAAAATTGTTGTATGTTTCTTCTTAGTTATCATGATTTTAAAGATTGAAAGAAAATGCTGACTAATAACTACAGGAATACCAATCCATAGATACAATGCCCTTATAAACCTCAATGAGTATATATACCATTAGCCGTATTTTTATGCCGACGGCTGGTGGTTCGCTGATTGAGCCAACTGAGTACTTTTTTGTAGTGGTTCCTGGTTCGAACCCTTTTTCTCAACAGTTGTGGTATTAATTGAGTTGAAATTACACAGAGTTGTTTCCCTTGATTTAATTTACGTATGCCTATTTCACATCACACTTGCGGCAGCCGTATGACAACATTTTCTGAAATATCGCAGAACTTCGTACGAACGCCGCAAGACAGTGGTGCGTTTTTTAGGTGATCGCATCGTCGTAGACGTCGCAAGTCAAATTTTCAAGATGTTTATTTTTCTTGCGATCTCTATGCGATTTTTGGATCCCGCAAGACAGTCGTGCGACTGCCGTAAGACAACCGTACGTCATTCTTGAGGCAGTCGCACGTCAGTTAAAGAATTAGGCGTTCGCATGAATATCGTACGACTCTCGTACAAGTTTGCGTTTGTCGTGCGTTTGACGTACGGATGACGTACGAAACTTTTCAAAATCTCACGACAGCCTTACGACAGTCGTTAGTGTTTGTATGACAGCCTCGCGATTATCGCACGGCAGTCGCGCGTAAACACGTGCGACGAACAACTTACGACTCGTGAGAGCACGGAAAGTTTGATGTATCTGCGGCGGCTGCGATTCGCCTGCGATTTCGTTCGCAGTAAAAATCGTACGACGAAAAAATCGCACGACTGATGTGAAACAGGCTTTAGGAGAAAAATGTAATCTTTTCACGGAATATAGTATCTCCATCAGCAGCTGAGCCGTTTTTACAAACACTTCGTGAAACCTAGGAATTTGTTGCATGCGAGCAGACTGCGGTTCCAAGCTATTTTTTTATCTAATCTAAGCAATGATTGAAAAGGCAAATTTACATCAACCGGGAACACCGGTGACCATATGCTACCAATGTATATATATATTGTAAAACATTAAGGCGTAAATCTTACCTTTCTCTTCAGTTGGAAATTATGGCATCAGTTCCAAGACAAAATTTCAGGCTACAGTTTCAAGTTGTTTTCAGAATTGGCTACAATGCCAAGCAACATGTCCTCCGTTTTGTCTAGAATTGTTATTTCTGTCGTTCACACAACTTCATATTCACGGTTACCACCAAAAACATCCAGACATAGTATTATACGAGACATGTTTAACGCAGAGACACTAAATCTCGCTACGCTAGTCATAAAAATCATATCAGTTGAAGGACAATAATTTGCTCTCTCAATATGTTGCATATTGAAAATAATTTGTTAGAACTTATACTAATGATCTTAGCTATTGGTCACTGGAGGCCATACCACTTATAGTGCACCGGGCACCTTGGAACATTAAATCACTTACGAGGAGTTTTTTAACTTTTTTCGCAAATGCAAGTTCTTTCAGTTACATCTTAACTCGCTTAACGTGTAAGATGATAATTCTGCTCATTTAAGCACTAAAATGTCATGAAGTTCATTAAATTTATGTCTAATTCTAATTATGTTAAGATGAGCAGTTATAAATTTTCCAGGGTATTTGTTCCTGAGTTCTTTAAAGTCATTAAAAGCAGATAAAGTATCAGTTTCGGCGTCTGAACATTCAGAGGACAAAACTGATGTACTAGTTGCTATCTAGTATACTTTCACCTATATCATAAAAACATAACATATAGTGTCAGAAGTATACTATATGGATTAATCATCAATTCATAACGTAGTTCAAATTGGGATTTGTTTTTTAAAACACTTTAAAACAGAGAAATTAAAATACCATTTTTGAACAATGAAATCAAGAACAAACACCCAAAACGGACTGGGACGCGATTGACTTAGCAAGTGCCTTTAAACTATTTAAAGTACATGTACAGTTCATAATTAGTGGTCCATTAGATAAAAAATCTGAGAAAGCCAAATGTATAATCATTTCATGTTGCGGATTGGTGAAAAGGTCGCCAAATATTCTCGACATGGACGATTGTAGGAAAAGAGAGCAAACAAATTCAAACATACTTCCAAAGTTTGAAAAGTGTTGGTAGCCCAAAGCAAACATAATTTACAGTAGGTTCATGTTCAAATCACGTTGGCAAACTGAGGGTGAAGACTTTTAACAGTTTGTCACACAGTTTAGTCTTTCGATTAAAGACTGTGATTATTCGGACAATATGCAAGATGAAATGATCCGTGACCATATTGTGTTTGGTGTAAATTCTATGCAAACAAGGGAGATATCGATCAGTGAAGGATCAGACCTGTCACTGCATAAGTGCATGGACATAGCTAAAACATATGAACTTTCACAGGCTCAATTAAAAGTCACGGACGACAAACCTGTGCCATTAAAGGGTCAAACACCACCATAGTGGAAGAAAGGAATCGAGAAACTCAAAACGCAAGTGTTACATCAAGTCCAAAGCCATGCATCAAGTGTGGACACAAGCATGACAATACTCCAAAATGCCCGGCAAATGGTTTTCAATGTTTGTATTGTAATGTGCTTGCCATACACAAGATTGTGGAATCTATTACTTCCAAACAGAACTGCATAAAGCTCTTTCTCAGTCTGTCCATATTTAATTTCTATCTAGTTTAGTGCTTGATGCAAAGCTAACTGGTCCGTCTTACTACAGAAGTGCAGCACCAAGGCCGTGTTTTGAAGCATCAACCTGCAGTGTAATGTCCTTGTTTGGGTCACAATATCTCTACTAGCGAAGCTACGTTTTGGCATTTTGCCTATAAGAGTTGAAACTGGTCGTTATAACGGAGAACCTTTAAAACGGAGACTATGTTTGTTCTGTGATACAAATAGTGTTGAATCAGAGACACATATTTCATTAAATTGTAACTGTTATGACAACATTAGAGATGAAATATTTCATGATATATACTTAAATAATGACTTTTTAAAATTCAGTGATGAAAGTAAGAATAAAACCCTACTTTTAACCCATCCGCGTAAAGTCGCAAAGTATCTAGTGAAAGCATACTCAAAAATGAGACTTACTGACAATAGATAGTTCTATTAGACCTTGAGCCAGTATATGACATTGCTCCCCCCCCCCTCCGGGGGAATTTTCAAGGGTATGATTTTCTTAACACATATGGTGGTAGGCATTCACTGATGAAAGTTTGCAAAGTTCTGTTGGGGCTTTACAGAGTTATGGGACTTTGAAATATCACCCATTCTCATTTTCTGGTCAAATCCATAACAGACCTTGAGCCAGTATATGACAATGCTCCCCACACGGGGAATTTTTAAGGGTATGATTTTCTTAACCCATATAATGGTAAGCATCTACTGATTAAAGTTTACAAAGATCTGTTGGGGCTTTACAGAGTTATGGGACTTTGAAATATCGCCCTTTCTCATTTTCCAGTCAAAACCATCATATCTTTGAGCCAGTACATGACATTGCTCCCCACATGGGGAATTTTCAAGGGTATGATTTTCTTAACCCGTATGGTGGTAGGCATTCACTGATAAAAGTTAACAAAATTCTGTTGGGGCACTACAGAGTTTAAAAACTTTGAAATATCGCTCATTCTCATTTTCCAGTCAAATCCATAATAGACCTTGGGCAGGTATATGACATTGCTCCCCACATGGGGAATTTTCAAGGGTATGATTTTCTTAACCCATATAATGTTAGGCATTTACTGATTAAAGTTTACAAAGTTGTGTTGGGGCTTTACAGAGTTATGGGACTTTGAAATACAGATATCGGAACGTGCAAGTTGTCACACGGTACGGACGGTACACGCAAGTTATACGAACACGGACTGCACGTTACACGATACACGAACACGAAAGATAGCTTGATTTGCGGTAAAATACACGATTCCGAGTCTCGATACACGTTTAACACGATTGTTCGAAATCCTCGGCCTTTTTCGCCCAGAGAAAAACGTTTCAACGACGACACGTTAAACGATTAATGCGTCTCAAATGTAGATTGAAAACAAAAAATTTTCTTCTGTTTCGTCGTAAATATGTAACTAAACAATATAAGTTTTGTTAAATTTATTGAAAATCCAGTTTTTCTGCTCAAATTCTTAAAAACAAAATGTTACAAGTTGGCTTAAATCGAATTTAAATTCACGCACACAATTGTCAACTTCGAAATCACACGATAGACAAAGAAATAAAAATTTAAATATGTTACATTGGTTCATTACACAGTTAAGCTTGATTGTAAAATATAATATTGTATCAATAAATTTATTGAATATCGACATTTTAAGTAGAAATTAAGGTACACGATAGGCGGGCAGTCAATACACGATAGACAAAAAAGAACACGATTGATAATATTTTGTATAAAAATTGAATTAGTACACGGTGTACAACAAAAGTACTAACTGTATAATAAAGAATATTATTACTGTCAAAATAATTTAATGTCATTCTTAGTAAGTTTGTTTTAATCGAATTAAAAACCACGAAAAGCCGATCAACTCACACGATTGATAAAATTACACGTTTAAAGTTTTTTTCCTTTGTTTTCTTCAAATCATTCATTGAGAAAAGATGTCATAATTGTATGTGTATATGTTTCAAAAGTTTAACACAGTCTTAGCTTGATTGTAAAAATATAAGCAAGTCATATAGTATAGATTATTTTATTGAATATCGACATTTTTAGTAGAAATAAAGGTACACGATCGGCGAGCAGTCATTACACGATAGACAAAGAAGAACACGATTGATATTTTTTATCAAACAAATTATGTAAGTACTTGATGTATAACAAAAATACAAACTGCAGAATAAAGAATAACATTACTGTCAAAAATTGTTTATGTCATTCTTTGTAAGTTGGCTTTATTCAGATTTAAAACCACACACACGATAGCCGGAGAAACCCACACGATAGAAAAAGAAATACACGTTTCAAGTTTTTTCTCTGTTTTTATTTTCAAGCCATTCATGGTGAAAAATACTTTGAATTAGTATATTTTTTTCAAAACACAGTCTACGCGTGATTAAAAAAATATAAGCATGTCATATTGTGTAATGGTCGCTTTTTTAGTAGTATGTATACTAGATATAAACGTTTACATGCAGTGCTTGCGTGAAGACGCGGTATTAAGACAGTACACACACCTCGTGTTAACTTACTATTTTATGCCGACTACAAAATCGATATTTGAATAAAAAGTTTTACATATAAATACGCAAATATGAGGGAATAATACGAATAAACTGTAAAAACTAAATAATTTAATTTACTTTAAGAATTAAAACAATGATGACTTTTTTAATCATATAGAGTCGTGATAAACGAGTTCTTGACCAAGTGAGATGTCAATTATAACAGTTTGTTTACTAAACGCTTTAGCCACTGACAAACAAAGAAAATGTTTGATGATTAAGATAAATGAAAGCATGTGTTTACATTTTAAATATAAAAATATTATAACGATTATTTTAATTTAGTAACAACATTTCGGTTGGGCCGCAATTTAATTGACCGCAGATTGGTCCGGAATGAGCCGCAGTTTATCGACGTACGGCATTTAAACAGGAATTTCCGGTTTAAACAAAGTCAAAATTTATTCTAAACTCAACTTAATGAATCGCGGTTTTTCTTTTTGTTTACGGATGATGATTAGTCGACAATGCATAAGTATTTAATACATTTATACGTATGGATTTGTCAATATCTCGGGCACACGATACACGGTAATAAAACGCAAAATCACAATATCTCGGACCGATTTTTACCGTGTATTTACACGATGAGTGGTCTACACGTTACACGATTGAAATACACGGTGAATTATACACGCACACGGTATGAATGATACAAGCACGATACACGCAAATTTCGGAAACTTGCACGATCCGAGATCTGTATCGCCCATTCTCATTTTCTGGTCAAATCTATAATAGACCTTGAGCCAGTATATGACATTGCTCCCAACATTGGGAATTTTCAAGTGTAAGATTTTCCTAACCCATTTAGTGGTAGGCATTCATTGATAAAAGTTTATAAAGTTCTGTTTAGGCCTTATAGAGTTATGTGGCTTTGAAATATCGCCCATTGTCATTTTCCGTTTAAACCATAAGTGCTTTTAAAGCAAGTTTAAGACATTGCTCCTTCCTGGGAGTAATTATCTATGGTATATTTTTTAAACCCACATGAAAGTAACAGTTCACTGATAAAAAGTTTGCAAAGTTCTGTTGGGGCTTTACAGAGTTATGGGACTTTGAAATATCGCTCATTCTCATTTTCCGGTAAAAATCATAAGTGCTTTTAAAGCCAGTATATGACATCGCTCCTCCTGGCAGTAATTATCTATGGTATGATTATAAAACCCACATGGTAGTTGCAATTCACATATAAAAGTTTGCAAAGTTCTGTTGGGGCTTTACAGAATTCTGGGACTTTGAACTTCATGACCCCCCTATGGCCATTTTCTATGCCAAAAAGTTCTTCTTACTGTCCTCCGGTACTTTATTTCGACGCATCTTAATAACGAAGCCATTTTGATTTTGACAACGATTTGGATTTTGGGTTACCCTGTAACGTCATTCCTGTGCATTTCCGATAGTAAGCAGTACGGTGATTTCTTAACTTGGCAATTAAGATGGCTTTTGTCAATGGTCAATGCAAGAATAGTACCTATTAAGATAGGGTAGTCTGGTAATAACTATACTCTTTGGATTACAACAAACTTACCTATAACAATAAGTGTCAATCAATCGTCCAATGAGTTCTATATATAACTGAATACAATATTATATAGTATGTCTCATTTTTGTGGAACATAAACTTTGTCAAATAGAAAACATATACGTAAGCAATGTATCACAAAAGCAACTGCTCCCCGACTTAGCGCTAAATACATAGCAACTTCGCCCGATTTAGCCTCAATTTTTATGTACAGTGGAGTAAAACGGCGATTTCTCGAAATATGTACTGTTTCAATGGCTGCAAATTGACATTATAGTAGAACAAGGACAGCTCTACAAGACAAACACAAAAGTTACACCGTTGGTTACAAAAATGTAGGTAAAAAATGACCTTAAAAACGGTTTTGGAAGGTTTCTCTGTCTTTAACTCGCGTTTTCTCTCTTATTGTTTTGTTTTTGGAAAATATAAAGCAATGTGCTGAATTGCCAAGCCCAGCCCGACAGATCGGTGCCACTTTTATAACATAAAAGTAAATATATAAAGAATAACTAACGAAAATCTTACACTGACTGAGATTCCAAAATGTATCGTATTGGATATCGCCCGAATTAGCCTCGCACGCCCGATTTAGCGGGTTACCTGGTGTGTAATAACTACAGTTTGAAATCAAAGTTACCATGTAATTCATGTTTACATTTTCTGCGTTCCATATTTTCTGCTTTGTGAGTATGATGCATGTCTATAGCCATAAATCACACAATGACTAGAGCCGCCCGGCTAGCTCAGTTGGTAGCACGCAAGTATACTGATTGAGGGGTCGTGTGTTTGATTCCCGGGCGGGGCATACTTTCGTGGAGTTTGGCCATGAAATTATTTCTACGGCCATTCCCCCTCCTACCAATGATTTTTAATTATGAAGGGCAGTTGTCAGTCACTGACGAAAGTATGCGCTTAGTAGTTGGTTAACGTTCGAGTTGAAACTTTATTAATCAACAAGTTGTCATTTTGTTCACTTTTTTGTAACTAGTACTCCGACATTTGTGACAAGAGGGTCGAGTGAACAATCTCAGTTCACGCTAACAAAAGAACACCTGATTTGGAAAAACCACTCGACAGGCCTCTCAACAGTACGTACATATTAACCTTAGCGAAACTTCATTGACGTAAATCGAAGGCTGTATAGATACATGAAGATTTACATGAAGATACACGCTTATAGAAACGTCCGGGGGAGAGCTCGTAATAATATCCCCCTACCATTATTATGTTCTTTTTTTAGACATGGGGAATTTTCAATTGTGTCTATTTTTAGCACAATGTCGTTTTGCAGTGGTTCACTGCGTAGAAATATTCAATTTGTATTAATATTCATTGCATTAAACATGCAATGAACAACTAACAGTAATTGTTTGAGTAATATTAAATGTGCGTAAATTTGTAACAGAACATTTTACGCCTGTACATCAGTCTCAGACTAGAACAATACAATGTGGAACTATTTTGAATGGGGCTCCCACAGGAAATCTTCACCGCTGTAAAAACTTTTTGTATAAACATATTTAAAAAATTGAGCCCCTTCATTTACACTAAAAAGTAAATTTTGTAGTAAGCTTGCTATACTGATTTTTCAAAATTTGCGTATATAGTTGTTCTTTGATCAACTAACCAGACTGAAACTAATACACTTATATTTTTCCTTAGAATATTATTCAACTTCGTTATATAGCATACATTCATAATAAGGAAGTTGGCACTCAAAATAGCTTTACGTTAGGCATTGTTTGCTTTAAAAGTATGTATATATCCAACCAACTAGTTCAAGTATCTTTAACTAGTGATTTAAGATTGAATTTAAAACATTTTTATGTATACGTTTTTTGTCCAATCAGTCCGTCTTATATAAGAATTTATGGCCAAATAACTGCACACAGTTGTTCATTTTACGACTTGTAAACTTGGCAATCAGTGATATTCTGTTGGGCAGTAAAGCAAAATTTAAGCAGATTTTAGAAAATTTTGTTAATTCTGAATCCTTCGTAGATAACTTATGACACATCTATTTACTATGGATGAACTTTTATTCAAGTTGTTTTGTCTAATGACTTTACTTTTTGTTGTGGAGACGAAAGAACAATACAAGGTTCCAAATACGGTCGAAAAAAATTGTAGTCAAAGTTCATTTGTGTTGAAAATAAAAAAATCTGTAGAAGATTGGAATGCTACTGGTGATGACGACATCATTACATCATTGGGAACGATAGGACTCAAGGAAGTAAGATTACTTTTCAAAATTTGAATTCACGTATAATTATAAAACAATTGAATTTAATCAAAATTAAACTTGGTCCGTGGCACGTTAGGCTACGCGTTGGATTTCTTATCTAATATTCAGAAGGGGTTGTTTTTTTAGTCTTATACCCATCCATGAAGAATGGAAAATAATGTCGTTTTCCTCCGTTAACCCTTAATTTACCTGGGTGTAAAGTGATCATTTTTACCTTAACTCGCTAGGGCTATTTCAAGATCCTCTTATTTCTTTACTAATTGACTGAATATATGCAACTTGGCTATGTCATTCTCTGTTTTTAGAAAATGCCAATTTTACTCCAATCCTAGTTACCATGGCAACGCTCAGTCGGAGCAAATAGGGCAAAAGCAATTTTCTCTCTTTTCACCCCAAAATTGGATTTTACTCAGTATAATTTTTAAAAATGAGGTCTTGTGTGCCAGTAATAATCAGAGGCTGAAAACATGTTTACTTATTACCATTTTTTCTGCACTCAGTAGCCCCGAGTTTGTTTGGTGGGGAGAAGGCGAAAAACGGTCATTGTTTGGGAAAACTGTACTAATGTGAAATTCAACACCAACTTTAAGGCCTGTGACGGCCGTTTTGAAGGGATGGGACAAGATACGTTAAAATGCGGGAAAAGTCGTCGGCCTTGTGGAAGGCAAGTTAGCATTGGTTATGAACAAAGGTCTAGGAAAGCTATGTAAGGTGAGCTGGTCGGCGTAAAATTGGCATAACTTGGCGTTTACATTAATGAAGACTTTCTCTGAATACGTGTAGAGCTTGTGGAAAATGACCGAAAATGGATTTTTACATAACACGTTTCTGTAACAACTTTTATCTGGTTATTCGTATGCGAACGATTAAAGATATATATTTTGTCATAAGTCAAGTTTTACAAACTGAAATTTTATTGTAATATTTTTTTTCTAATTCCAATCGAAATCGAAGTGAATTCAACCGTCTGTGGCGCATGCATTTATCCTTCTGATTTTTATACTCGGATATTAATTTGATCGATATTCCACGAAGGCTAAAATTAATTGTACGTTGAATTCATTTATTATCATGCTAAACTCTGGTCATTAAATATTTTCAAATGTCAGATCACAAAGAATGGTCAATGGTACACATACACGTCTGAATCTACAGGTGAGAAAACTAAAGAGGACACACAGAATGAGTTATGTGAACGCGATGCAAACCTGTGTGACAAGGTAAGCAATAATAATAACAATAATAAAATCTGTATTTACAGAGGCAACACAATAAGGCATAGCCTTATCTTCCCTGTGAGTCAGTTTGTTAAGATTTATTGAGCGGTGGAAATATTGCTCTGTACTTGGATTGATTTGTACTAAATCAGTGCTCCTTTTCACAAGAAATCTTACGAATAATGCGATCGATCGTTAGTCATTTTCATAAATTTTGCAGTTCTAAGTCAAATGGATAATGACGCGCGTCATGATAAAACCTGCATTAATGACGTTAATGACGTTTTGGGAAAATCCACTTAAAAAGTTACGTCATATAATTTTCGTCACGCATGTTTACGAGCGAACAGTTTTAGCTCGGCGTAGATTTGAATTTCTACCTTCAATCATAGAGTTTATAGTTAACTCGTACTCGATGGATTGTTTTTAAAATGGGAGAGGAACTTGTCGTTAAGTTAATCCTAATATATTATGTTATACGTTAGAGTTAAAATAATTGATTTCATCGGATTATTACACTGGTAAACTTTCCTTGGTCGTTTAAAAGTTCAAAGTAGATGTCAATATCATAAATCGACACTTTGACCATGGAGAGGATGTGTATAGGCATTAGATGCCTGTTATCCAATCCGATTCATTGAATAAATATGTAATAAATTATAAATCGACACGTTTTAAGGCAGCGAGTGAATGTAATGTATTCACCGAGCTGCGAGGGGAACGCAAATTAAGCAGTTCTCGGCGAACAAGGAGCAATATCAAACGATATCAAGTGTTTCGTAATATATTGCATATAATTTATGAACACTTAGACAAAACTTATGCATGCAGGTCTTTACAAGTGAAGTATCAATATAACAATAAATGTAAACTATCGAAGTTAGATCTAATTTTATTCAGAGTCATAAATTAA
The DNA here is from genome assembly GCA_025267735.1 of Mactra quadrangularis. Classification (NCBI taxonomy): domain Eukaryota; kingdom Metazoa; phylum Mollusca; class Bivalvia; order Venerida; family Mactridae; genus Mactra; species Mactra quadrangularis. Next base: position 8,151,662 of record CM046307.1, on the reverse strand, counting down.
TAGCTGAAACGTACCATAGTCTCTGATTTAATCTTTCAGTGATTTACAAGTATGTTTTTGTGGTTTCAAAATGTTCTTGACGTTATTATTTCTATTCTGATCGGAAAGTATTTCTATAATCGATATTAAAGATACGTACTCTCATGCACCTCGGTGGAATGTTATACTCTAACGGTATAGAGAATTTTGATAGCCTCTGAGTACTGCTGGCGTCACACTGTCCCGAATATGACACTAGATGTGCATACGAATGTGGATTTTCGAATCGCACACGTATTTCGATCCCTGCTTAGTCAATGCATATATAACGAAAAGGGATAATAAACTCAAAGTTTTGTGCTCCATATACGTGTCTCAAACGCAAGAGGAAGTTGTCCAAAATAAAACGGACGAGCGACATATAAACCGAACGTTTGAGTCGGCGGGAATAGGAATAAAAATCCTTCTTAAATCAACACAATGCGCCTTAAATCATTTAGCAAATCGATTTAGTGATAACATATCGTTAAATGTGCAAAATTGAGTTAAAAATAACAATCACTCACTTCAAAATCTAAAAGTTTCTCCTCCCAGTTGTGGTGAATGTACATGATAATAAAGTAGACATTTTATGACATCATCAGGCGCGTAGCTACCAGTACGCAGAGTACGCAGCTGCGTACACATTGGTCCAGAAAATCGTAAAAAGGGAACGTCAAAAATACAATAAAACTTAGGTCTGGAGGGGGCGGGGGTAGGGGTGTATGGAACAAAAATGAGTTTTTTTTCGCAAAATATCTATGAAAAAATAACTCTACACGAATTAGTTGAATAATTAAAACAACAGCTAGTATGACGCTTTTTGTCAATTTTAATTCATAAAACTATAAAGCAGCGTTATTTTTTAAAACAAAGTATACCATAAGTACAATCAACCAATGCGAGCGCTCAAAACGCAATGATATTTATTCGCCGCTACATTCATGAATTAGTAATACATTTTCTTCTAAAAAATGACCGAGTTTTATAGAAAATGGTGGTTGTGGCAGTGTTTTTGGTGTTGATGTTGATGGTGGTGATAAGAATGGATGTGATACAATATTATACAGACTCGAACACAGCTTGAAAAGTCATATTGGACTCACCTATCTGCTCGTCCAATATGGCTTTTCAAGCTGTGTACTCGTCCAAATATATCTCCATATTGTACCGTAAACTGTATAATAACCTATAATTCTACTTCTTCATTAAACTTGATACAAAGATACGAGTAACGGCTAATAATAACGTCTTCTATTATCAATTTGTTTTAAGGTTACACTACAATGGTCCGTATTATACATATTTAATTAAGATTTTGTCCTTAATCATTCTATATTATTTTGTTGTATTATGAAACCAATTTTGATGATATGCTGCCCAGATGTGGATCGAGTATACAGGATAAAAGTATTTCACGACCCTTCCCTGTTGAATTCTAAAGACAATCAAATAGGGAATGGCAGCTTTGTAGATTTCCATATCTGAATTACATTATTTATTAATTGATTGATTAATTAATTAATCAACAATCAAACTCTTAATAGGGGATCTTCTAACTATTACGATATTAAAATATGAATTCAATAATTTATATTGGGGTTGTACACCAATCATCCTAGACAGATACGATGTATGGATTAAATTACTATGATATGTTTAAAATGGAATCCCCATCCAAGCACTTGATGTGAAGGATGGGGAACATTATTGGAATTAGGCCGGAGGCCGAAGATATACAAGCATATCACTCCAGTGACCCATGTCAAGTCGCTTTTTAAAGGTGAAAATATTACCCATGTCACGTGACAATAGTACTATATAAGGTAGTATTGTACACGTGGATCTCATAGTTTTAAAGACTTTGAAGTTTATGTTGTCATTGTAACCATACAATCCAAACACTTGTTCATATGTGAATAATACTAGTTAGCCTGGTTAATTCTTAACTGACATCATAAAAACAACAGGGTGGGCAAATCAGCATGTAAGGTGGGTGCTTGTATATCTTCGGCCTCCGGCCTAATTCCAATAATGTTCCCCATCCTTCACATCAAGTGCTTGGATGGGGATTCCATTATTTTCATTAGGCCTTCTGCCTTCAATATACAAGCATCTTTAAAGCAGACAACATAAACTGATATATCATTCATAAGAGCATAAAAATAAATCAAACAAAATCATGATAAATTGTTATCCTGTATTTACTACATATAAATTCAACACAAGTACAAGGGGCACAGGGCATGGTGCATGTATATATAATAAAATGACAAGTTTCATTATATAACAAAGTAACAATTCTAAGTTCCCTTATGTAAGCCTAATACACAACTTTGGAAATTATTATCCACAGTATTTACTGTCCTTAAATAGAAAGTCTGAAAAGTTTTTGCAGATGACCAATTTGCCATCTTCATAATGTCTGACAGTTTACATCCTGCAAAAGAAGCAGCTGATGATGAAGCCCCTCTGAAGGAATGGGCTTTGAAAATAGATACATCAATATGAGCTAACGTTAAAACATGTTTTAACCACCTAGCTATAGTGCTAGAAGAAACAGCTTTAAATGTAACAAATGAAATAAACAATTGATTATCCCTGCGTACATTCTTAGTACGCTCTATGTAGGACAATAATGTCTTAACTGGACAAAGTTCACTTAGTTTATAAGATTTTAACTCAATACAAAAATCTTTTCCAGGTTTAGAATTTTTAAGTTTATCACCACAGTTCAAAATTATGCAGTCATTATTATTAACCATGCGATCAACTCTCAAGGCCTTTAATGTTTGAGTTCTGGCAGCTGTTGATAACGCTAGTAAAGAAACCAGTTTATAAGTTAACAGTTTCATAGATAAAGAATCTAAGTCTGTCCATTTGGAAATCACATCTAAAACTTTTCTAACATCCCATGTATAAGAATAACGAGGTTGAACAGGTATTTCAACTTTAAGACCTTTCATAAATCTTGATATAATATTAGTAGTTAATCTGTATGTAGGATTAACAAGTTTGATAGTTTCTAAAATAGTAGATTTGTGTGAACTTATAACACTGTATGATTTGTTAATGTTCTTCAAGTACGACAAGTAACTTATAACATCTGTTTCAAGTGGTTTAACGGAATTACAGTTCCTGAGACAACACCACAAACACCATTTTCTCCAAGCAGTTGAATATTGTTTTCTAGTTCCTTTACTCCAGCTTCTGAAGATTGTGTCAATAATCCCCTCTGAAACTCTAAAATCTTTGAAGGATGACCTGATACAACTACACCAATCAACTGGATCTTCTTTCCCAAAGGATGTTTCTCTCCGCTGTGTGGAAGAGTTAACAAATCTCTGTGTCTTGGTAACCTAACAGGAATAGATATAATACTCTGTAATAATAAAGGAAACCATATTTGGTTCTTCCATAAAGGACAAACAATCAATGCTTTATCCACCTTGTCTTCCCTAATCTTATTAAGTATAGTTCCTAGTAATCTAAATGGGGGGAAAAAATAAGGTAACCATAATGACCAGTCTAAACAGAATGCATTGGTACAAAAGGCATCTGGATCTGGTGTCCACGACACATAATTATCTAACTGATGGTTGAGGCGAGATGCAAATAGATCAATATTAGGTTGAAAAAAGTGATTAACCAAACGTTCAAAGATATGTTTTTTAAGCATCCACTCAGTTGAATCTGAGAATTCTCGAGAACTAATATCCGCCTGTATGTTCTCTTTTCCAGGTAAATGAAAAGCAGTAATAAAGATATTTCTTTCTAGACACCATTCCCAAATATCTTTTGATAGTGAATTTAAAGAGCTAGAATTCATTCCACCCATGCTGTTAATGTAAGAAATGGCAGTGGTATTATCACTCTGTACTGCAATATGTAAGTTTCTTCTGTTTGAAGCCCATGATTTTAATGCAAAAAATATAGCTAGAAGCTCTAGAAAATTAATATGATTCAAAGATTCTATTTGAGACCATCTGCCACCAGTACATTGATTCTCATCAACACAGAAAGAACCATAGCCTTCTAACGAGGCATCAGATTGAATAACCAAAGAAATTTTTCCTTGACGTATTTTCTTCCCATTTTTGTTACGAACATTGTCTAACCACCATTTAATCTCATTTAAATCTTTATCACTAAGTTCTATGCAAAGATCAAAATCATTAGAAAATTTCAAAGCTTGTACTTTGGATTTTTCCAAAGTTCTATAATGCATGGGAGCTTCCAAAATTGCATAAAAAGAATTTATTAGAAGACCAATAAAAGATGCCAATAGCCTTATTTTAACCTTTTTCTTTTCCAAGAGATACAAGGCCAGCTCTTCAATTTTTAAAATTTTCTTTTCTGTCAAAAAGATCATGAACTGGACAGAATCAATAATGAAACCAAAATACTGGATTCTTTGAGTAGGAATAAGAATAGACTTTTCATTATTAATAATAAAGCCCAAACATTCAAGTTTATCTTTCATTAACAAGGTATTACTAAGACATGTATTCTTGAATTTATGCATATTGATGCTATCATCAATGTAGTATGAACATCTAATACCAAGATTTCTAAAGAAAGCATATAAAGGTTTCAATGTTTTTGTAAAACAAAATGGAGCAGAACTGAGGCCAAAACACAAAGAGACGAAAGCAAATAACTGATCTCTCCACTCAAACTTCAAATATTTAACGCTTTCTGCATGAATAGGAATAGAAAAATATGCAGATTTTAGATCTAAAGATGCAAAATAGTCATTCTCTTGAATTAGTTCTAGAACATATGAGAATGTTTCCTGTTTAAACTTTTCATAATGTACAAATTGGTTGAGTTGACGTTAATTTATCACAGGGCGATACTTTCCATTAGATTTTTCAACTAAAAATATGTTTGAAATAAATTCATTAGGTTCATGAACAGATGGTATAATCACTCCCTCATCTAACAATGATTGTACTTCAGTATCAACCAAACTTTTCTCCATTTCATTAAAGGATATTTTGTTAGGAAGTTTTGTTTGATATGGAGGATCATCAAATTTAATTTCGTAACCTTGAATTGTGTCTAGCACCCATTGATCGTTTGTGAGCTTCTTCCATTCATTCAAGCAAGCTCTTAACCTGGAAGAATAACTCACCTGTATTAGTTTTTTGACACATTGGTAGTATTGTTACTACTTGAAGCAGTAGATGTAGATGGTTTCTGACCACTTCTACCATAACTGTAGGGCTTCCTGGTGTTACTGTTACTTCTACCATGCCCTCTGCCCCTTGTACCCCTAACTGGTCCAAAAGAAGAGGTGGGATATTTATTATAATAGCTTTTAAAAAGAAAAGATTTTCCGACTTTAACATTCGTTTCACACTTTTTCAATTCTTTTGAAACGTCATCGCCAAAAAGAAAACAACTTATCGGCGTTTTGATACTGCAAATATTTGCATATTTTGACTTAAGATATGGTCTTAACATGTATCTACGACGGATACTCATATTAAATTGTACTTGACCCAGTAATGTCAATGAATCTGCAATTAAATTTTTGATTTCTGGGTTCTTACTGATAAAAGGTTTTAAAACCTTTGCTAATGACAGAATAGGTAACATCCCGGCTGTAACAAGATTTTGGATGTCTCTTAACAATTTGTCTGAGGTTTGAACCTGTCTGTTTCTAACCAGCTCACCCCATATTTCATCATTTACTTTAGGGGCAGACAAGAATTCACAGTTACTAGGTACCTTGTATTTATCTACAATATCATTAATCTTGCATTGATTGGTACATGCCGTATTTATGAGGCTAGCTAAAGAATCCGAAATGGGTTCACCAGTTTCGGGTGCTTTCAACTGAGGTTGAGACCAAACGTCCTCATCACAGTTTAAATCATTTTCTTTGTCAGAATTATCGCTCTCAAAAAGTGAATTAAGTAAATTTTCTTTAGAAAATTTAGACCCAGAGCTACGATGCTCGGGAGACAAGCCAGTACTCGAAAAATAGGTCGAGTCGTCTTCGGGACGAGAATCGTCATGTTCTGGCTGATTATTAACAAAATCATTTGAACTTTGAGGTTCACACAGACCAAGAGCGGTCTTTAATTGACAAATCCCATCGGGAGTTAAATCATTTAAATCAATTAATTTGCTGTCCTTGCCAGCTTTTTTAATTTTCTCATTACCTGTCTTGCTCGCTTTCTTTTTACCACAGGAAAGAGAATTACTACTTCCGGTTTTCGGGGTTTTCACTTTCTTACTCACGTCCTTAACAACGGAACGTACAGAGGCTCTCGACGGGGTATTATCAGACTCAGAGTCAGATAAACTGGAAAACCCAGAAAAATCGACCGGACTTGAGGAACATAGCGACAAGACATCGTCTTTTTCATTTCCACCTCTTTTACGTTTACTTGACATCGTCAAGAAACCAAATTAATTTAACAAGTAGGGGTAACTTAAGGGCTAAAAACCACAGAGCTCTACAACTCGTGTACAGCGTGAAAGTTCGTCTACAAAAGACAAATAAAATATCAATGATACACGTTTTGTAAACTCGTTACAAAACTAAAAATGAACATCAATAAGCCCAAAACGACAAAATTTCACTCGCGAAACTCTTACCTTTTCACCACCCGTTACGACAGGGTCGCTAAAATGACTATGAGATCCACGTGTACAATACTACCTTATATAGTACTATTGTCACGTGACATGGGTAATATTTTCACCTTTAAAAAGCGACTTGACATGGGTCACTGGAGTGATATGCTTGTATATTGAAGGCAGAAGGCCTAATGAAAATAATGTAATATAGTAGATCTCAGATAAGCTTATTTTGTGAATCGTTAAACTCTATTCTTCTACTTTATCACATTTCATCGTTTCCTAAATAAATGTTCAACACCAATTATGTAAATAATCCTAAAACAATGCTTTATATATTACAAAGATAACGACGTCCAATTGTTTTTAATGTTCATTAAGGTTTGAAGTTACAGTACAGGGGCCCATATTATAATACGTTTTACTAAAGATTTTATTTCTTTATCATTCTTTATTGTTCTGATGTATTATGAAAATTATTTTGATTTTATGTTGACCAGATCATGCGGATCGAGTCTTTATTAACGTGTTATACGACACCTTCCTTCAAATCAACTTTATAAACAAAATTATACCACGTTTGACAACTAAATATCGAACCTGATATGAGTTATATCGGGAAAACTTTCAAAATTTGACCCATTTAGGCCTCAAAACTGCAACTTTCAAGGGTGAGAGGGTCACAGCCCGGGGTCTGCATTTAATGTATTCATGTGGAGCGAAAGATATGTAATCAGTTCATTGTGACCGCTGATTTAAAACTAAATTAATATAGTTATAGTTGTTTTTTCTCAACTGTCAAAACATGAATGAATAATTTCCCGGTGACTTCGTGCTCTTTGTCTAACACTCGTGATATTGAGATAGCGTGTAATCATTAACCGTGAAATTATTCAAATTTCGAAAAAAACGTATTTTTGTTATCATATTTCATAGAAATTACTAAAATATGTTACTCCATGTGTGCCGCCCGGCTAGCTCAGTTGGTAGCACGCAAGTCTACTGATCGAGGGGTCGTGGGTTCGATTCCCTGGCGGGCATACTTTCGTGGATCTTTTTGGTTTTTTTGGCAATGGGTCGACTTGATTTGCCAGTGCGGTTTAAACTGGCGTACGCCGATTCCTAAACGGGCACCGGAAAATAACTTTATTTGTTCCGAGATTACTAGCCGGTTAATCTGATTAAAACCCGATCTAAAATTTTACCGCTCGCATACTCGCTAATTTAGATCTGGCCTTTTCCAAACGAAGGTCACGTTCAGGTGACCTTTTCTCAAAATTCATGACGAAATTGTTATGATACGTAACTTGTTTACATCGTCTACTTCACGCAATTTGAAATGAGCCACCCAATCGCAGACTGTGAATAATACCGCCGTTAAACTTGGTCTAAAAATAGAAATTACGAAATCAAAATGTGATTAATAGTGTTTTCGTCTAGATGAAAGCTACGCATTGATTGGTCGACACAAAGTTCATCTCGACGTGACCTTGAATTTACTAAGTAGAGATCCTGTACGACAACGCGAGTACAATCTGATTAAAACCCGATCTAAAATTTTACCGCTCGCATACTCGCTAATTTAGATCTGGCCTTTTCCAAACGAAGGTCACGTTCAGGTGACCTTTTCTCATCATAATATTCATGACGAAATTGTTATGATACGTAACTTGTTTACATCGTCTACGTCACGCAATTTGAAATGAGCCACCCAATCGTAGACTGTGAATACTACCGCTGTTAAATTTGCATGCAAACCTTGGTCTAAAAATAGAAATTACGAAATCAAAACGTGATTAATAGTGTTTTCGTCTAGATGAAAGCTACGCATTGATTGGTTGACACAAAGTTCATCTCGACGTGACCTTGCATTGACTAAGTAGAGATCCAGTACGGCAACGCGAGTAGAACAGGATCTCTGTTTACGGAGATTGGCGCGAGTAGAACAGGATCTCTGTTTACGGAGATTGCTAGCCGGTGTACGCCGAATGCGCCGGTTACGACTGAGCGGCTAGCGGCGAGCGTGTGACAAATATGGCTAAAAATAGGTACAATGGAAACCATTGTTATTGTGTTATAAAAATTTATGGAAGTTTATGGACAAAATACTAATTGATTATGTGTTTAACTCTATTACTCGTCAATTGTGTAAGAGTTTTATTACAAGTACACATTTAACTCGCCAGATACGAACTTAAAATTTTGACTAATGAAATGGATTTATTTACACACACTGCTGGAAATGCGACCGTCTGCAACGGTAATTATGGTCATCCTCGTCATCACTCATCATTTCTGCGCTAATTATTTGTAACACAACCTCAGCTGTAGTAATTGACGGTAAATTTAATTAGCCAGAACGCTTGATTCATATTTCACACCGGGGTGAGCCGATCGGTGAGCGGTTAACGCTGGTTCGTAAGCCGTCCTGGCAAATCAAGTCGGTCCAATGTTTCAGTACGAGAAAGTTGGGAGGCAGACGAGACAGAGGTGTCCCTGCTTGAGGACCCGACCTTTTGGGTTTGTGGATGACTCCAGACCGGCACCTGTCCACTACCTGTCAAGACAAGAGTGAAGCCTGACAGAAGTACCTGTTTAAGTCCTTGCGACCATATATCTGTCCTGTGTTGCAGAAACAATTTTGTCCGAGTCCAAAAAGAAGTAGATGTTATACATAATGTTGTATGAATGTTGATAGACTCAGATAGAGAAACGTATAACACCTGTAATACTGATACTGTTGGTTGCTACATTTTTTATCCTACTTAATAAAATCGAAAACAATAAACTACAGTTTAACTTCTGCTAACGGTACCTTTAACGAGCAGCAACCTCTGACGAGCAGCATATTAGAACCCCCCTGTTGGTTTAGCTCTATGTTTTACCTTTAACGAACGATACCTCAACAGAGCGGTAAACGGTCGTTATGATCAATGTCCTTTGTTCAAAATTTACCTCCGTACAGCGACACTAAGTATAACAAGATTTTTTTTATCAATCATCGATGATTATCTTAGACCAGTAGATTTTAACAATAAGCGATACCCTTAATCGTAAAATACTACCCTAAGGTGTTATGTTATTAAATCATTTGACAAACAGGGGTAAATAAACAAGTGACATATGGTTTCCATGCCGCCAACGAACGAATTAAAATGAAGAGCGCTTTGTTTGGTCGGCTGACGTCATCAAATATCAGTCGTACTAACGCCTAGCTAGTTGACGATAAATAAATGAAAACTAATTTGTTATTGTACTGATAATAAAATATAATAAGCTTGTATTCTGAATTCAACTGGAAAAGTTTGGCTGCAGAGATTGGCTGATTGAAGATTGATTGATGTAAACAACATAAATATAATACGTACATTTATGAAAGTGTGACATTTTCTTGTGTAGAATTCCCATAATACACATATCAAGGAATAAGCTTTTTGTTATTTTTTATCACCAGAATTAGGGGAAAATTAGGGGAAGATAAGGCTATCTCGGCCTCGGGACAGGTTAGGAAAAACGCATTTATGAACACATTAACGGATATGCATCACTTTCTTTCGTATTATGACGTCACTTATGACGCAACTTTTTATCACACAACAAAATGGCGACTTTGTAAGCCCAAGTTTTCACCAGAATTACAGTCTTAATCACAAGCAACTAAGTGATTACGAATTTGTTTTTGCACGATTTTTAGGGGACGAATCTATACCTCCATCGTTCAGATTAGATTTACAAACTTTCGGTTTAAAATTTAAACACGAATTCTATCAATTACCTCAAATAATTGTGAGAATTGATAATCTTTTTAGTTTATATAAAAAACGTAATAACAAATTTTGAATAAGAAAGCTTTTACATAATAAAATGACCATCCGATCTTTATCAATTTTAACGACGTCGACGAAAACTGCTCACGAAATTTGTGGACATGACCGGTTATCGCCCAAAGTTTGACAGCAGCTATTATGGAAATTCTACCTTTAGCGGGTAATTGTATATATGATTATAGAATTAATTAAATATTTTGGTTGCTGAAGGAACAACGAAAATTATAATTAACACAGTAAAATGTAATACTCATATAACTATGCATGTATACATATCATTAGTGGTCTTTTTTTAAAGAACAGTATGACGTTACGTCATTATACTCATTTTGACATTATTCTGATGAATACCATGGGCACTTTAGATTACTATAGCGTCAAAAGTAAGCTGTATTTCCGAAAGCGGTTTTCGACTTCAAAAACTACAAACTTTTTTCTATATGGAAATACAAAAACATAAAAATCGAAAATTTTGTCATTAAGGCAGGTTTTTTCAATGATGCGGCTCATAGTAAACATTACTTGAATATATTATTCAAAAGGTATGCAATGTTCTACCTAATTTCAGTAATATCTGGGATGGATAAGTAAAAACTGACCGTATTAAAAATGGATCTTGCTTTTGACTTACAACATTTTTATCGTAAGATTTTTGTGTAAAAAGCACCACAACGTGTTTAAACTTAATGGGTTGGCGCAAGTATCGTTCCAGTATGTTAAGACTTTTTATATGTGTTAAAGTTCCTCAATTCCATGATACCCTACCAGTATGTTATGTGAATCTCTGTGTATCAAAGATGTTATATCATACCTGGTTCTAATTTAGGAGATCTGAGTTTATGTAATTATATAAAGTCTCATGATAAAAATATGTTTTTGAAGTTGATTTACTCCAAATAATAAGGCATGGTTAAAGTTGCAACCTTAGTGGAAGCGTACGTATGCGAAAACTGCTAATAGACAAACATTCCAGGAATGCTATGGTAGGTTCGATGGTGTCAGCAAAATGAACATTATTTTTGTTAACACTACGGTAAAACAAATACAACGTTTGTTTTATGTTAACATTGACGTGACACGTTGTTCATGGGCATTTTATATAACCTTCACTGTACACTATTGCTACGCGTGCGTGATCTGTGAAATAATATAATTTTTAATGAAGAAACTGACCCCTTATTGAACTTGGTTAAGAAACTACCATTTTTGAGAAATAAACCTTTTTTGATTTGGGACCGTGCCGGCCGCCTCTGGACCAAGGTACCTTATTCGTGGTAACATTTGTAATTCCAACAGGTTAAAGTGGTAGAAGTAGAGAAGGACTGTCGATTTATGATGAAAGCAAAGGTTGTCACCGTAAATGATGCTGAATGGACAAACCAATGGCATTTGGTAAGTATTCGTTTGTAAGTCTAGTCAATCAAACATCACATGACTTTGAATGGTTTTGAATTTACAGTCACTATTTTGTCAATCTTAGTCAACATATGAAAATATGGGCATTAATTGGTACCGAAGCCATTTTGGTGTATGTTAAATCTATGAAGAATCAATAGCAATAAAAACGTCCCAAAATGAAAGTTGCTAAAGCGAGAGTTTAGAGTTTACAATTTAAAAATAAAAAATAAAAAAGGAAAATGCGTTTTTTTTTTTAATTTTTCGATTAATAAAAAGTGTTAATCATAGAAACCTCTCAATTTAGATTATGGTGAATACAGATTTCGATCTTTATTTGACGGAAAATATTTCGATTTTTATTGAAGGGAAAAATCCAATATGGCTGAGAAAATCCAAATGACCGCCAAATATTGTAATACACATGTGTAGTGTATTTTTATGCCGAAGGCTGTTGGTTCGCCCTTGATTTCAATTACTTAGATTGCTACTTGATAACGTACAAACAGTTCTCCAGATTTTACTATTTTATTAAATAGCAACAATATCCAACAACATATATCAATTTTAAACGTCACAGAGTTTAAATACACATAAATTATATAGTCACAAAGTTCACTATCAAAAGTTCATTCAAATAATACATGTAATTACAGTCACAAAGATTTTTGTATAGCACAGAGCTTCAATTCACGTAGAAGTTACTAGTTAGAATCCTAAATTATAAGTACCTTTTTTATTTCTATAAAATAAAACACTACTTCATTACTAAAGAAAGGGGGATGGAGTCAATTCTCATTGGCCAATTATAATTACAGAATATTTACTAAACTGACCTAATGTTCTATAAAAACAGCGGTCATTGTTAAACAAAATAATTGCCGCCGGCTAACCTTAAATGTCCATTCTTACTACAGAATTTACAACTTATGAAGCGTTAATTGTCTTTAAAAACATAAAGGTACGATGTTGTCATTTTTGATGTACGTTTACGATTCATAGTGCATTTCTCTAACACCGAGGCTGTTGAACACAAAGACTTTAATACAAATTATTTGACAACTGCTTGGAGCTATAAAATGCTTTTTATAAAAAAATATAACTATTGATTAAACAAATTCTTATTTATTAATTAACAAGTAACAGTATACTGCCAAATTTCAATACAATTTGCCGCATAAAAGTATCATACGGCCATGACGTGTGCTGTCTGAAGTATTATCAATTCATCACATAAAAGGTGCAGGATAAAAACAATACTCACATAAAGAATCCTTCCCACAATTGGCAATGAAACAATTACGCATTTTGTCAAATAGCAAACTTTTTGCATAATGGTTATTAATTATATCAGGAACGTTTCAAATTGTGACTAAATTTTGGCTAAAATTCAATATTTTAGGGACAAAGGGTCACATCCAGCGGTCTGTACATATACGTCCTCATTTAAATCGAACAAAATAAAATTGGATTATTGTGTTTCAACTAACTGAACCATTGAGGCATGTGTATTCTTTATCTTTCAGCAAAGTAGTCAAACACCAAGTATGAATGTTAAAGAAGCATGGGACAAAGGGTTTACTGGTGCAAACATACTAATTGCTATATTGGATGATGGAGTGGAAAGTAGCCATTCTGATCTCGTAGACAACTATGTAATGTATTTTTACCTTATCATTCGGTACTTTTCGGTTATTTGCTCTGAATTACCTCGAACATATTTTGACGCCATGTTGAAGTTATTTTTGCATTACATGACCAAAACAAATGCACAAACGGTGTTAAAGTAAACATATCCACGATTATTTATACGAAGATTTAATTTCTCGTTTGTTGTCCATAGATATGATATAAACGATTGAATGACATCGCTGAAATAAAATATATATCCACGTATGATGAGCACGGTCTCAGTAGAAGGGAAGCACGGGAGTTTGAATTTAAAAAGGTCTAAGGCTCGATATCTGGCTGCGTTTTACCCTAATTAGAAATTCGATGTTTAATAACAATCTTGTAAGTTTAGTTAGTACAGGTACTGCTATGAAACATAATTAGTTGAGCGTCCTATATAGATCACTTATTAATTGATAAATGAAAGGTCATTGCATAAATGTATCCAATATAATGTAATTCTCAAAACATTGCCTTATAAAACCGTATAAAACGCTGTAAAATCTAAATCTTACGTAAAATTGACCCACCTACTCATTGAGAAATAGTACGACACCACTGAGGGCCTCCTGGTCTAATGGTGACCGGGAGAAATAACGCCAGCTAAATTTTATATACGTAAAAAGAAACAATTTTATGTAAGGTTTGATATTTAAATGTGGTAATTTCAGGTTCCAGGGAATGCTTATGACTATATCAATGATGTGGCAGATGGTGGACCTAAAGATAATTCTGATGGGTAAAAATTATAACTTTCATGTATGGTCTTTAGCAAATTTATTTCAATTAATGCGAATACACTTCTGAATGAATAGATTTCTCAATACACAGCTGTGTATTGTGCGAATAAACCTTTAAAAAGTAAATAGACAATAGATATCTAACTTCACGGACCTATTAATATGGCTTGAACGTACTAGCGACGAATGCTACCGCGTATGACGTCATAAATAACATGACCAGGGCTGTGAAAATGGGGCCAAAGAAGTAAAAATCACAGTTTTAGTTCTTTACACTATTTGAAAGGTCTATCTTATGAGAATATTTTTGTGAAAATATTTATGTTGACAATTGAATTGTTTATAAGTTATAGGCTTTTATGTGGGGGGCAGGTATATGCCAAATAACGTCATTGACGTCATGAAAAAAATGCTGAAATACAGTGCTATATGTAAATGCATGCTTCTTCCACAATACTGGGTATATTTTGTCAGATGTTGTGATTACCATTCTTTAATTGCAACATTGGTTTTAACACATTTTACCAAGTCATTGAATTGACATTTGCTGTATCATTACCATAGCAACTGTCATTTATTTGTATCATGGAAATGTGCAGCAAGTACAGCATTTCCAATGATTTGGCTATTAAATTTTAATTTGTTAGCCTGTGAATGCCTATGAATAACATAAGTAAGGACCAGATTAAATAACAACTTGAACTGGACTAGTACTAATTAGACCATAGTGCGGATAAATATTAACTGAGTTCTGCTGAATTGAATAGCAAAGGGTCACAGATAATTTCTGCAGAAATATTCAATTCAATAACCAGAATCATAACTCTTTTTTTTCTGCCGTCAGTTGAAATTAATTCCATTTAAAGACAAAAGAATGTCTACTACTTATGTCAGTCACCAATTATGAACTTGCTCAATGACTGTTGAACTTGTAATAACATAATCTCATGACTAACACCATGGAAACATAAAAAAGACATAGAACTCAAGGGCAATATTTGTATTTATCTATTATAATAACTTTCTACTGATATTTTTGTTGCACAATATGATAGAAAAAAGGTTGTTACAATTGAAAATTGATGGGGTTTTTTAAAAACTTTTTTACTTGTTGTCACAGAAATAATGAACATCTCTATTTGAAGGCAATATCACTTATAAATCATGTATTAATGAACTATATGTATATTGTATATACTATGATATAAAATGAAACTGGTTAACACCAAATTGAATTTACGCTCTATGTTTACAGTTAAAAGAATTGCAAGGCAGAGGTTCAACTTCATATTTCCTGATTTTGAATTACGTTTTTATAACTGTGAATTCAACATACACACTGTTATATTACTTGGCAAAATATTTCTTTTTTCTCGTAATATTTGGGTTGTTTCCTAACTAGACCTACGTGGGTCAGATTAGCTAAAATAAATTAGTGTTATGTATGCATTTAGAAGATACTAGAGCTTGTTATTGTGCAACATTAGTATAATTCTATTAAAAAGATATCCTAACCGCCTAAGAATGTTGAAAAGACAAGAAGCGACAAATAAAAATGTTAAATTTCAGCAAGTACGACATATAACAAAGCTATAAATAGCTTGGTGATTTCCTCAGTATCCTACTTTCGTTTTTGGAAGGAATTGTTTTCAAACAATTCCTTTCTATGTCAGCGCTCTCAGAAATTTGAAAAAGAACGAACAACACATAATTGAACTCTGTTGCGACCCAGAAAATAGAGCAACAGAAAAATGTGTATACTATCAATTGCAGACGAGTTGAAAAAAATACAAATTTAAACAAATACTTAAAATTATGATATTCAATGTTTTTTCACATTAATCAAACTTTATTCTATCTGTGTACGGAGAAAAGTTATTTTGTATTATTGCGCATTTTCTATCTGCCACGCACTTGTATATGTATATAAATTTAGCGTAATTTGTTATTGTTGCAGCAGTGGCGCAATCTCTCATACAGAGTTGTCGATCCTTACAGTGATCTATATCTCTGTAAACGTCTCGAGTTTTACAAGATTCTTGTAAAATAGTAATATAATTTAGATTTTGTATCTAAAGCATAATTCGTCTTTTATATATATTATCTTAAAGTTTTACGTGAAATATAATTTTATCACAGGCGAAATCCAATTTTTAAAGAGTCATATTTACAAGAACTATTTTCTTGTGAAACGTCTTCCTATTCTGAGTAATTTGACTTTTTTACTCATCCGCAAAAAATGTCAACAATAGATGAAGTTGCTAAAAATTATGCTAAGGGACTGTCAACGACAAGCCTTTGAACATCTACAAGACAAGAAAGGTGATCTGTTATTTAGTTTGTCTGTTGCGTTTGGACAAATTCAAAAATTGTCACATGATCGTTTTAAACAATCACGTGTTTGGGACTACTTTCGAGACGTTAACAGAGATAAAGATCACTGTAAGGATCGACAACTCTGTATGAGAGATTGGCAGTGGCGTAGTGGTTAGCATGACAGACTACGAATCATGAGATTGCGGGTTCGAATCCTAGCCGCGTAATATCAAATGAGTTTTTTTTTTTTTAGGCTACAAAAATTTGATCATGTTCGTCAGATTTACGCACTTCAAATTCATAAAATGAAAAAAAATTTTTGCTCTAGTTACTTTTCACTTATAAAATGAATACATCAATTATAAATGCAATGCACGTTTACCATAAACTTTATATTAACACATGATCATCAGTTGAACACGGACGTAAACTTGATGTTTTCATCAACTCTACACAGCTCTGGTTATGTGACGTCATATGTCCCCCCCTGCTGTGTAAAAGTAATTCAAAATACTATTTACGACAAGCAGGTAAGACGGGGTAGAATATTTAACATTTTAATTGTTAATGTCCCAAAATACTCAACCGACTATATTTATATACATAAAGGTTTAGTCAATTTTTATTTTTGAAGGGTTTTGATGTAATTGTTTTCTTCCACATAATTTAGGTATATTTACATGTTGCAGTTGTTTCTTGTTTAGTCTATAGCATAGTTGGCATAAATGACAAGCCTGTATTTATTCACTTTAAAGTTTACCAGTTTGGTCCATTTTTATTTTATAGGGATGCTAACTCTAAAATCCTCATACATGATGGCTTAAGTAATCTTAGTCGTTGTTTGTTGTTTAGTCGTTCCCATATTATCCAAATAATATAACTTTATTTATACTCAAAAAGTCAACAAGACTCGTCCATTTATATTTACGGGGGTGCTCAGCTGGTACTCATTCTGGATTACTAAATTATATTGAACAGTTGTATGTTGTTGAGTCAATCTCTTATTTACCCAATAACATTAAGACTTTACTTCAACACCAAAATCAACAGATTTGATCTATCATGATGTTAGCCGAGCTGATTCTAAATTGTACAGAGATATTGGAAGTATTTAATTAAAGGTTAATATTGAATGAATTCACTTAATGTATTAGCTATGCAGTATAGTAAATGCAAATGGAACAAAATACAGTCATTTATGATGTGTGTACCCTATTAAAAGCATTTACGCATGGTAACAGCAAATAATCTTTCTCACAACAACCTGCAAAATAATCAAAACTATATGCCCTGTACCCCAATATCAAAATAATAAAGTTCAAGTAAGAAAGATTTTGACATATTTTATCTTTAAATGTACATGATTGTATAACATCAATATGCTGAATAAATGACCAACTGGTATAAACACTTAAAAGTTACTTACTTTGCTTTTCTGAACTACATGTTATAATGTGGTTTTCTGTATAAAGTTCATATTTAACATGTATTTTTCCATTTGTATAAAAATGCTCATGAAAATATCACACATTTATTCCTCGCCTTTCGCTCGCTTCTCAAAATGGATTTTTTTCGCTGGCTCGCTCCATTTTTTGAGACAAAATTCATGGAATATAAGATCAATTCGTTGTGGCCATAACGCCATAGCAACACATATTGTATAGGTTATATCACGGAGATCAGTTTATCCACTCACTGTTCCTGAAAAGGCAAAATCTCTGGATCTAGCTGTTAACCAAAAACAAATCGCATCGGTGACTGAGTGGTAGAAGGGAAAATTACCGTAGAAATTATTTCATAACTAAGCTCCACGAAAGTATGCCCCGTCCGGGAATCAAACCTACGACCCCTCGATCAGTAGAATAATGGGCCTGTAAAATGAAATATGAAACACAGTTGACTATGAATGATAAGAATGTAATGAGTGATATCGAAATAGTATCTTTGAACTCTAAAATGATAAAATCCTTCAAAAATTCCTTCCGACAGTACTTTCAGTACTTTGATTTACAATGTTTATGCTACATGTTTAAATTCGTTCGGTTGAATGTTATAAGTGACAAATGTTATTAGTAAGTGATTTCTTACGTTCTTAATACCATTTAAAGACTAAACTTTGTTCTATACTTTTTGCACGGTCATTTGCTGTACATCCCTTTAAAAGATCATAGATATACGAGTAAAGACAGCAATGTTTACATTTCACCGAAAAAGTCGGACGGACTACTTACAGCTTCAATCTTCGGAAAACTTTGGTCAAAGTCTTTGCAAGTTTAACGTTTAAAGCTTCCGTGTTCTCTTAAAGACACTGTGCGACGATATTTTATGTTAACAGCAGACATGAAAACTGTCTTAAACCATGAAGTCATCAAAATATATCATTGTATTCATCGGAAAATGTGATTCGATGTTATCCTAAAAATGGAGTTTATACCTTTCAGGCATGGAACCAACTGTGCCGGTGTTGCAGCAGCGACAAAGAACACAGACTGTGTTGTTGGAACAGCCTATAACGCCAAACTAACAAGTAATTTCTCTTTCACATTTATAGTCCGACCACTTTACCTATGTCAGTGGCATAGTATGCTATGCAAATGATTTCGAATTGACTGTCTCGGTGGATAGCTGGTTTGAGGACTTATAAAAGAAATACCTGAATCTGCGTCACTCGTAGAAGATTGCTCCGGCGTTCCGAGTGACAAGACGCTTTATACTCAGATAATTATACCAAATCTGGAAACATTAAACAAGCCTTATGCGATGCCACACTTAATTTCCGTTTGAAATCGTAACAAATTTGTCTGTACCAATTGCTTACATGAAATAAACAAGTGACTGTTCTTATTTTTAAAGAAGTGGGAGTATTTAGTTCAAAATTTAGATGAACGTTAACTTCAGGGCTGCGTTCAGTTAGCAGTTAGTATGGAAAGCCTTGACTGTCTTATACGCACATTCACAAACGTTGTTATGTTGAAATAACATTATATTAAGTAGTTTGTTCATTATATTGAGTGCTCTCTTCATTATACTCGGTGGTTTGTTCATTATATGAAGTGCTTCTTTCAATATATAAAGTGGTTTGATCATTATACCCAGTGGTTTGATCATTATATTGAGTGCATTCTTCAATATATGAAGTGGTTTGATCATTATACAAGGTGCATTCTTCATTATACTCGGTGGTTAAATCATTACATTGAGTGTTTTCATTATACTGGGTGGCTTGATCATTATATAAAGTACATTCTTCATTATACTGGGTGGTTTGATTATTATGTAAAGTGCATTCTTCATTATACTCGGTGGTTTGATCATTATACTGAGTACATTCTTCATTATACTCGGTGGTTTAATCATTAGACTGAGTGCTTTCTTCATTATACACGGTGGTTTGATCATTATATAAAGTGCAATCTTCATTATACTCGGTGGTTTGATCATTATATAAAGTGCGTTCTTCATTATATTCGGTGGTTTGATCATTATACTGAGTATATTTTTCATTATACTCGGTGGTTTGATCATTATATGAAGTGCATTCGTCATTATACTCGGTGGTTTGATCATTATATTGGGTGCTTGCTTCATTATACTCGGTGGTTTGATCATTATACTGAGTACATTCTTCATTATATTCGGTGGTTTGATCAATATACTGAGTGCATTCTTCATTATACTCGGTGGTTTGATCATTATATTGGGTGCTTTCTTCATTATACTGGGTGGTTTGATCATTATACTGAGTACATTCTTCATTATACTCGGTGGTTTGATCATTATATAAAGTGCATTTTTCATTATATTCGGTGGTTTGATCATTATATAAAGTGCATTCTTCATTATACTCCGTGGTTTGATCATTATATTGGGTGCTTTCTTCATTATACTCGGTGGTTTGATCATAATATAAAGTGTATTCCTCATTATATTCGGTGGTTTATATTATACTGAGTACATTCTTTATTATACTCGGTGGTTTGATCATTATATGAAGTGCATTTCTCATTATACTCGGTGGTTTGATCATTATATAAAGTACATTCTATATTATATTCGGTGGTTTGATTATTATATGAAGTGCTTTCTTCATTATATTGACAGGACCAAATTAACGGGGTTATTTTTTTTATGCACCGTCATGCCTCGCAAGCGGGAGGCGTTTTTTTTACATCCAGTTCGTGCTACATCCAGATATTGTATGCAAGTGTAAAATATTGAAATTATTTGAGGTTCAATTTCATGCATAAAACATGTACATTTTTACTCCAGTCAATTATATTATTAACTATTTTGATTTATTTAACTCATATTGACAAAAATATTGATTTTGTCGACGATAATGAGTTTTTCATTATCGAACTACTTTTTCTTTTACATCGCTAAGTTAACGCCTACTATTGAAAGTAAACGCCCACTGATTGAGTTCGCATACAATTTTGATTAGATTTTTAACAGTACGTTCGTTCAAATATGTCTTTTAACTAAACCACCCAGTATAATGAAAAATCCACCTTACATAATGACCAAACCACCGAGTATAATGAAGAATGCACTTTATATAATGATGAAACCATCGAGTATAATGAAGAATGCACTTTATATAATGACGAAACCACTGAGTATAATGAAGAATGCACTTAATATAATGATCAAACCACCGAGTATAATGAAGAATGCACTTTATATAATGATGAAACCACCTAGTATAATGAAGAATGCACTTTATATAATGACAAAACCACCGAGTATAATGAAGAATGCACTTTATATAATGACGACACCACCGAGTATAATGAAGAATGCACTTTATATAATGATCAAACCACCGAGTATAATGAAGAAAGCACTCAGTATAATGACAAAACCACCCAGTATAATGACAAATCCACCTTATATAATGACCAAACCACCGAGTATAATGAAGAATGCACTTTATATAATGATCAAACCACCGAGTATAATGAAGAAAGCACTCAGTATAATGACAAAACCACCGAGTATAATGAAAAATCCACCTTATATAATGACCAAACCACCGAGTATAATGAAGAATGCACTTTATATAATGATCAAACCACCGAGTATAATGAAGAAAGCACTCAGTATAATGACGAAACCACCCAGTATAATGAAAAATCCATTTTATATAATGACCAAACCACCGAGTATAATGAAGAATGTACTCAATATAATAATCAAACCACCGAATATAATAAAGAAAGCACTCAATATAATGAACAAACTACTTAATATAATGCTATTTCAACACAACAACGTTCGTTTATGTACATATAAGACAGTCAATGCTTTCCATAAGTTAGCGTTAGCCATACACAGTTATCGTTATGAACGGTTAATTGAACGACCCGTTGAAATGTGAACGTTTAAAGATGGCGGGCAAGAGAGTCGTTACTTCTATTTTATTAGAAGAATTCGGAGAGGAGGACTTGTTTACTTGTTTTTTGTACATGTACTAGTATTGATCTAAATCAACGGGAGTAACACCACCGACTTCGTTAGACCTAATCCAGAAATTAAATTTATGGGTTTTTTCGTCCGTGCACAGGCGATACAAACAAAGTTGTTTACACATTATTGCTAAACAACACGAACTATGGATTAAATACTACTGTTCTTTTTTACACACGTTTTCATTGAAACAGTGAAAGTTTGTTTGTACCGGAGGGGAAAACGCAAATATTTGAAATTCGGATATAGTCTACTCGCTATGGCAGTTACTATTTTGCAAAATGTACTGGAACTATTTTGTTTCAGGCTGTTTCATATTCGCGTACTATATACTAAAACCGTTAGCTGTTGGCCTTAAACGTTTTCTGCTAACAGGCCGTTCAATTATTACTGTTGGTGAACGTTACAGAACGTTCGCGGTAACTGAACGCAGGGCTGAACTAGCTGGATGAGTTAAGTACGTCAGTTAAAGCAGATTAATGTCGGTGCATGAAGTATTTTACTAGATATAGGATAATTTTGTTTAAACAAACATTTCACTCCAAATAGGCTTAAATCAAAGAAACATTGTACAATAATTACAGTGGATACCTTTTTATAGTCGTTCGGTCACATACAATATATATGCTAAATAAAGTATCCGAAAATCCAAAGAGAAATAGTTTGCAAACATATTTTGGGTTAATTCATTGTCAAATTTAAGTGCACAAAGGAAAATCGACTTCGGTTGACCTCTTTAGTACCGAACTCTTTCCAAATTGACCTTCGTTTGAAAATAGTAGTGCAAAATTTAATAAAACAATTGTATCCTGAAGATGCCCTGTGTGGATGCCGCCATTGTTGCGCTTTGCTTGACCCACAAACGATAGTTGTAAGAGGCAGGTAATCAAGACTAGATACTTATATACCACGGTCGTATAAACTTATCATTCAGCCAAATAAATCTATTATTTGGCAAAAAATACCCAGTTTTCTCTTTTGATAATTGTGGTTTTTTTCGGTCTCTACAGACAGATTTCTCCCGGTTCATGGTCAGTCTCATTTCTTTAGGGTGAGTTAATTCCCTTTATAACGACAATATAAATCAACACGTAATATAACCGTTGTTAATTATCATTTCAAATTTTTTGCAGGTGTCCGTATTTTGGACAGCGCAGGTGCTACGGCTTCGCAACACGCCCTAGCTTTAACACACGACCTTTCTTACATTGACATATACAGTAATAGTTGGGGACCTTCTGATGATGGTTTTACTTTCTTTGAATTGTTCGGCGTCCATGTTGAAGCTTTTCAGTCTGGCGTCACACAGGTAATTTGTATACATTTACCCAATTACCATTCGGAACACCTCGACCTTTCGTGTAATTTGTATCGAATGACCGAGGAGTTCCAAATGACCCAATCACCCCCACAAAGGTTATTTCCCATTATCGAATCAATTAAGATAGCGATGTGTTACGTTACCGTTGTTAAGAGTATCTTATTAACCATACAGAACTACTTCAATTCGCATCTATTATATGAATACATTTTGGAGGTTCGGGTGTGTTTTATTCCAGTCTGATTAAAACCCGATCAAAAATTGTTCGCTCGCATACTCGCTAAATTTAGATCTGGCCGTTTTCAAACGAGAGTCACGTTCAGGTGACCTTTTTATGATAATATTCATGACGACATTGTTATGTTAAGTAACTTGTTTACATTGTATACGTCACACAATTTGAAATGAGCCGTCCAATCACAGCCTGTGAATAATACTGCTTTCGAATTTCAAATTTACGAAATCAAAATGCTATTAAAAGTGTTTCATCTAGATGAAAACTACGCTTGATTGGTCAACATAAAGATCATCTCGACGTGACCCTCCAATGAGATCCCAGAGATCCTGTACGACAAAGTTCTACATGATATCTGTTTATGGAGATTAGTTTTATTCATACCATAGAATATCGACGGGGGACCAACTTCTACGCCAGGTCCCACATCAGGCATCTCTAAACTAGCGAACATCATTGAACTCATTCAACGTACATGTCAATACAAATCAAATAATTATTACAAAAAGTACATGTACATGAATTTACAGTCTTAATATCCACGCAAATCTTAAACTTAAACTTCTTTATTTGATTAAACGCCTATTTTTATATTACATATTCAATGGCGTTGTACAAAACTTGAAAAAGATAAATTATAACAATAATATTTAAATTATAACAATAATATTAATAAATAAGTAAAAACCTTCCACCATAAATACATGATATATATACATTTATAAAACAAATATGCAATTAAAACAAAATAAGATTTATCACACATGATGTTATTTAGTGTGTTTGCGTATTTTGTGGGTTTTTTATTGTTTTTATTGACTTTCTGTATTTTAAGTTTATTGGACCTAAATCATTCACATTTCATGATTAAACCTAATTTTACATTTGATTTTATTTATTGCTATTGAAATTTGGTGTCCTGAACAGTATAACATGATGCTACTGTTACATGAACAGTAGAACATAACGCTACTGTTAACCAGACATTTCCCTAAACGTGTCGAAACATCACCTTTAAAGGGAACCCTTATTTAAGCAGTAATGCAGTCATATAAAACAAGGTATTTCAATGACAGAGAGCGAGGCAATCCTCATTCTCATGTCATGATGAATTCACTTAATTTATTTACCATTGTATGTTAAGGCATTAACTAGCCCTGTCAATTTTAGAATAGATCATAAAAGGTAGAGAAATAGTGAGTTTTCAATCGTTTTTTGAACATATCCATAAGTAGGTATTTGACACCATCTAGTAGCTTATTCCGTAGCATTGGGCCCACTGTACTAAAGCTTCTGTAACTGAATGTTTTTTTTCTTATTTGTTGGTATCACAAAAAATCAGGTCTTTGAATTTTTCAGATCTAAACCCAGATCTGCTTTCTGCAGGGTTTTGGAGAATTTCAGTCAGATATGCAGGTGTAGTTCCAGTAAAACAGTTGTACATGAAAGTACATATTTTAAAGTTTATTCTTGCTTTAACTTGTAACCAGTGCAGTGAGTACAAAGCATCTTTTGAACTGTCTGATATTTTGCCTTAATTCTAGTTTGGCACACATGTTTTGAGTTCGCTGAAATTTGCATAGATCACATTTTGAGATTCCATTCAAGATCAGATTACAGTTACCAATGTGTGACATAACCAAAGATAGGACTAGTGTTTCTGTTGTATCTTTATCCAAATATTTCTTATACTTTTGATACGTAAATAATTGAACATGGCTACTTTTTGTTTTGATGTGATCTTAAGAGCTTAAAGTTTCATCAAGAATGCCCCTAAATAGCGAATAGTCTTCACAAATTTTACAGTTTCACCAGCAAAATTGATTGACTGGGTTAAACATTTTTTCAACTGTGCTTTGCTTCCAAACATGATAATCTTAGTCTTTGAGTTGTTCAGTTTTAACTTATTTTCATTCATCCATGAATTTATTGTTACGGCGCAATCTTCAAGATCAGAAATGGCATTTGCTTCTTCATTCTGATTGTTAGCACAGAATTTTGTATTAGCTGTGTGGTCACCTGCAAAACCATGCACTGATATATCAGATGGAATGACATCAAATAAGGATCCTGTATAGGCAAGATAAAGCCATGGACCCAAACAACTACCTTGTGGAACACTGCAATCTAACGGACGTACAGATGATAAACTAGTATTGACGTTGACTCGACTTGCACGTGGACCAAGATATGAGTTAATCCAGTAAAGTGTACTGTTCTGTAGGCCATATCGATCATTAGGTACCAATAAAATGTCATGATCAACAGTGTCAAATGCAGATCAATAGCTTTTAACGCAGTAACTTCTGGTTTTTTTTTCATACCACCCAATAGGTCATTAACTAATCTAAGAAGGGCTGACTCACATGAGTGAAAACGTCTATATACAGACTGATTTTCTGACAGAAAATTATTTTCATCAACATGAATATTCAATCTATTCCAAGCGGCCTTTTCAATTACCTTAGATAAAAAGGACAAATTACTAACCGGTCTATAGTTAGCATATCCCTGATTCAGACCCACCTTCTTGATAAGAGGCCTTACAACTGCCTCTTTCCACTTGGATGGGAATACACCATGTTTCAATGAAATATTTATTAAATGCGTAATTAGAGGTAATAATTCTTGTAGGTAAAATTTTAGCAATTTTGTCCGCAATATGTCTAGCTCAGATAATTTGGTATTTAAACCGCATATAAGATGTCTGACCTCTTTTATAGTGAAATCCTTAAAATGGTCAAGACTAGGTACATCCTTCAGTTGGGGTGAGTAAGTTGGAAACTGCATCAAGAATTCTCTAATTTTTGAAATTTTATTTAAGAAATAAGTAGCAAAATTTTCTGCTAATGAGATATCAGAATGACCTTTCGGCATTGGATTCTCAGATCTTACTCCTGTCATTTCAGCAACAAATTTATATAATTGTTTTGTATCATCTTTAGCACCAAGAACTTCTTGACTAAGTGATTTGACCTTTTCCTCATTCAATTCATAATGATAACGGTTACGCAAACTCGAAAGCTTCTAATTGTTCAGGCTTTCCATATTTTCTCCATAATCTTTCTTGTTTTTCATCTTTGAACTTTTAAGTAAAACTAGATTTTCTGTAAACCAGGGTTTGAAGACCTATGAATCTTTTGTTTTTTTCCAAATATTGGAGCATGCATGTCAAGTTTTGACTACAAATATTCACGCAAGAATCAACATCTTCACAATCGATAGTAATGTCTTTAAAATCAGAAGTAAACATTTCATGATTGATTTCTGTAAATTCCAATACAATGAAGGGCAATATTTTTGAAAATCAATTTCCAAATACCAAATTCAAAGCTTCTTGTATCCCCACTCTTAATTTTATTGATGTAAATTGCAATTCGACTAGTTATTGCTACCCCCCCCCCACACTTTATTTTGTCTGTTGGCTACTGTTAATCTGTACCCATTTTGATTTAGATCCGAGGTTTCGACAATCTGATTAAAACCCGATCTAAAATTTTACCGCTCGCATACTCGCTAATTTAGATCTGGCCTTTTCCAAACAAAGGTCACGTTCAGGTGACCTTTTCTCATCATAATATTCATGACGAAATTGTTATGATACGTAACTTGTTTACATCGTCTACGTCACGCAATTTGAAATGAGCCACCCAATCGCAGACTGTAAATAATACCGCTCTTAAATTTGCATGCAAACCTTGGTCTAAAAATAGAAATTACGAAATCAAAATGTGATTAATAGTGTTTTCGTCTAGATGAAAGCTACGCATTGATTGGTCGACACAAAGTTCATCTCGACGTGACCTTGCATTGACTAAGTAGAGATCCAGTACGACAACGCGAGTAGAACAGGATCTCTGTTTACGGAGATTGAGGTTTCGATTAAATGTTTTTTTATCATCTGAAAACAAAGTTTCTGTCAATACAGCAAAATCTATTCTTTCTTCCCTCAGATATTGGCCTATAGCAAACTTTTTGTTAACAGCAGATCTACAAATCAAAGTCAAACAATTTACATTTTCACTTATCTGACTAACAGTATTACATATTTTGGGGTATATTAAGTTGTTTTTCTTAATGCCTTGGGGAGTTTTAACTGAACTCTTTACAATACATCTGTTTTTCTTTTGTGATCGGTGGGGAGCTAATTTGAGTGAATTAATAATACCTAATGTAGCTTTGTTTTGTTTGTTTGTTTTTGTTGGGTTTAACGCCGTAGCAACACATATAAGGTCATATAACGGCGGTCAGTCAACCTACTCACTCCTCCCGGAAAGGCTAAATCTCTGGATTCAGCACCTAATGTAGCAGTATCAACTTTGTATAAACACGGATAATTGTACACATTTAAACCTAAATCCAATAATCGATCTCGGTCACATTTCAATTTCTGTATTTTGTAAAATGTTAGATGTTTGATGAAAAAAATATCAAAAGTTTGAATTTAGTTTTTAAGAATAACTAAACATATGATTGAAATAATAAAAATATAATTAAAGATGCACTTAGCTGAAGTGTTCATGAACATATACATCCAAAAATATTCACAAAACACCGTAGTTTACTTGAATAAATATCGAAAAACATCAGAGCAAAATAAAGTGTGTCTGGTCGCAGTCGACCTTCACCTGTCTTCATGGGTAGCTTTATTATAAGTGAGGTAAGAAGCTGTTGTCCTGCGGTGGGACTCACTCTTACAAATCAAGTGGCCTCGGGTTCGAACCCTATTAAGATCACTGCTATTTTCCTTCAGCATGAATTTTACCTGCAGTTGTTTCAATCTCACAGCTGTAAATTGGCACTATGTATATGTAAGCAGACTTTATACTGCACTTTAAGTTTTGTTACTTTTTAAGGGCAGAAATGGTCTAGGCGCTATCTATGTTTGGGCTTCTGGAAACGGTGGTGACTTTTATGACGACTGCAATGCTGATGGGTTTTCCAAGTCTATTTACACTATTGCAATCGGATCAGTGTCTGACGAGGGCTCATTTACTTTTTACTCTGAAAAATGTGCAGCGATTCTTGCGGCAACGTTTGGAGGCGCAGATGACATGAGAATAGTAAGCAGACAATTTTTCTACATTTCATGTACATTGACTATTGAATTATTATACTGATGATGATGATAATAATAATGATGCTGATAATAATTATGATTATAATGATAATAAGAAGGAAAATTGTGTCTGGCACCTGTGAACCACCATGAATGTATAGTAATACACAGTGCAAATAGTCAGGAACTACTGCCCATGCTACGCACCTGTTTATAATAAACAATCAGTGGTACAATATCATTGTTCAGTTCTCTTAACCAAGAATTTTATTGGACAATCAGGAACGGTAGAGTGAATGGTATTGGTTAGAATGTAGTTAAAAATGGCTTAGTTCGCTGCACCGAAAAATCTCAAGGAAAACCAACCACTCAAATCATTGTTTTGTGTGTAAGAAGACATCACCTAATGATTTGTTTTGCAAACACGTTCAGTACAGCAAATTGATGAACTATATAAACAAAACGTTTTAATTGATAATATTAAATAGGAAATTAAATTTTGAATCAACAGAGTGACATGCATTTAGAAAAATTGTAGAATAGAATAACATCGTATTTCATTGATAGGTTCAAGTTTAATACTACTCTGAGATTTTTTGTGTATTTCCTTGTCGCCATCGTTTCAGGCAACTACCTATGTTAACGACAATTGTGAGGTCAACACTTTTCAAGGGACATCAGCGGCTACACCAATGGCAGCCGCCATGATAGCCCTAGCATTGGAGGCCAAGTATGTTTCGTACTTTATTTTACACCCTACTATATTATATTCATCTGTTCATCATTTGTGCACGATTGTTCGTCCGGATGATGTCTTGAGGGCCCATGTACACACAACTAACCAATGTTATGCATTGCTAGGCCAATTATAGTCGAAATTTTATGAGAATCGTTTATGATAAAACATAATTCTACATTTGGTTATATTTAGGCTTTCCTCCTATAACACGTGCATTTGGTTTGTATGGCGACGTACATTTGTTGTTTGGGTATTGACCTACACACTGTATATTAACGATTAAATGACCTACTGCATTGGACGTAGCACTTGCTGATAGTTCAAAGTTTGACCAGAACAATATCTTCCTATAACAATTCAAAGACATGAGGTAGACAGTCAGACAAAAAGTTTGTGCAAGATTTCTTTGATTTTTGGAACGATGTTCTGAACATCGTTCCAAAGTTAACAAACCGTAATTTCAGCTCCAAGCATTGAATCTAAGCTAAAACCCCGATCCACTCCGCATATCATTACTGCAAAATTTGATTTCATATTTTGTAGAATGGACCATGACTAATTCACTGACAGAGAGAAAACATAGGTCACTGAACTCGTTTTTTCAATAACTGACCACCAAATGACCATGTCGATGCAATAATTTAAGACTCTTTTTCTAGTTTATCTGAACCCCCAATATACTTCAAAACAGCCAGAAAAAAAAACATGTGATGTACTTCTTTTTTATTTTAAGTCGCATTCATTGGCCAAAGGAAGCAATAGCAAAAAAATATTCCATAAGTACAACCAAAATCTTTTCTATAATTTGGTGTTTTTAACGGCACATACCTTCAAAATTTTGAACATTTTCTACTAAGAATTCCATACATTTTTGTTTAAAAAGTAGAATTCCAAGAATACTGGTCCATCAATTTTTTTAAATCTTAATATATTTAAGAAAAATGTTTGTTTACTAGCATGAATAAATGAAAAAATGTAGGGTCACTGAACTCGTTTTGTCGTAAAATGGTTGTGTGTAAGCCTTCATATGTTCAAAATTGTATGATATGTTCACGGTAAATATGGCTTCATTGAAGAATTTTCAGAATGGCTTCGGCACTTGTCATTTTAATATCTGATTTAAAGTGTAAAAACACAATTCAATAGCAAAAAAATAAAGCTCTTAAGGATAAAAATTCATAAATCATGACGAAATTTCATAAACACCATGATCACTACCCCACCCTTCTATTTTCAACATTAAAATGCAAAAAATAAAATTTGTTTTATTATCAAAACATACTTGAGGAAGCTAATTTATGAGGTTCAGAACAGATAAGCTAATTTTGAAATTGTTTACCATATAAATAGTATTCCAGTTGCCATGGCAACTGAATGATCATTTTCCAGAAATGTGCTTGACTTTTATGTTAAACAATGTATTAACATGCTTTGCTACCATAAGGCTTTTCTTCGAAATTGAATAACAATATTATTTTTAAATGGATCGAACACTTTTTATCAACACATATTTGGGTCATGGACCATTAACTTTAACCAGTACTGTTTAACCTTCCACAAGGAGCTGACAACATCTCCCTCTGTGCAGGAAAATTTATATTAAAATCAAGTTCACCAAATAAATTATGCTTTATATACAAATGAGCCATTTTATTCAGTTATAACTTCTGAACAATCTTTCAGTAATGTACATTTTATCAAACGTCGCAAACAACAAATATCTTGGAATGTCATAACATAACAATTCATACTAAAATGTCTCTCAATCATGCTAGATAAGTTGTCATGGTATAATTGTAATCTACTTATATATTCATGGTTGTCCTACATAACAAGTAAGATGAACCGTAATATTTTAATTATGTTCAGACAATTAAAGCTGACACACTGGTCAATCATAAACATAGTATAGTAACTGCAAGCCCTTTCAGGGTGAAATAATCATCTCAATATTCTTAATAATTTCTAACACACACTTCTCAGATTATGTGGGTGTCATTCTGAAACACAAAATACAGAAAAAGTTACAATTTACATAAAATGAAACTATTTTAGGGAATTAACCAACTTTGGAAGGAAATAGAGTGAATTCCCTCGTTTATTTGAAATGCTTATTTGTCGGACGGATATTTGTTGGCGGATTTTTCATTGAAAATCGCCGAAAATACCACCACTTCTATCGAAATAATTTTTTTTTATTCCACGTTGACGTCGTTTTGAGATATGCCCAGAACGATGCGCACAAGTTGCTACCGAAAACATCTTTAAGAGGGTATGAAATGGATCTAAAACACTTAAAAACATTGTGTATAGTCACCTACACGTGTATAAGTTTAACAACAGTTATTTAGCACATTTAAGCTAATTTGATATGATTTTGTCACTAAATATTGTCATAGTAAGTGCAACAGAACCGCTAATATATATTTCATTCAGCTCTTTCAGTGCTTTGATTTTTTTATTTTCAGCCCAAAACTAACGTGGCGAGACGTTCAACATTTAATCGTAGAAACAGCAGACTCTTCTGGATTACATTCAAGCGTAACAACGTATGTAAATGCAGCTGGGAAAACTTGTAGGTTTATTATATATTAATATTTCTATCTCAAAACGTTTTGTAAGCTTAGATAAAGAGCGGTTTGCATTAAATATGAAAAGGACTTTCTTCAGTGAAAAATTGCGAAAAGAAATATTTTTTTGGCGAAAATGACTTTTTGTGAACTAAGGCTTACGTGTTCTATTGACCAATAACTGAGTAAATTTTAAATTTGACTTTGTTCATGCCCTGTATATACTGAATTAAAAAGTCTGAGGCTTCCTGCATGATTAAATTATTGATATACTATAATGTTGATCAACATAGAAAATACGGTTCGTATAGTTAATTCCATGTTAAACGATTTAAATAATAATTATGGTATTTGATGAACTGGATTTGATGTGAGACGTTTTACCTACTACGATAACAAGATCAGTCATATCATTAAAACAAAACATCATACTGTTTTACATATTTCAGTTAGTCAGTATTTTGGTTTTGGATTGATGAATGCTGAAGCAATGGTAGATGCTGCATCCTCGTGGCAGACTGTATCGGAACTTATAACATGTACCACTCTTCCAACGATTGTTGACGTGTAAGTTTACAGTTTACAGTTTATTTTACACTCAGCACATGATACATGTGAATAGAGGTACAATTGAAAAAAAACAGTACATAGATGATATATACATGATACCAGGCTATAAAGATAAGCTACATGTGATAATATGTATTACACTTAGGTAGGAACCTCTCTGTGTCACTTAAAATTGTTATTAATCTTTGAAGGACGTTAGGAGGCTTCTACATTACAATATTATACAAGATATGTCACGATTATTTAGGGGGAAAAGTCAATAAATAAAAGTGAACTAAAGAACACATATAAAAGAGGGAGGTAATTAGTTGTTAAAGCCAGGTGGATTGTTGAAAGTTTTCAGAATAATTTTGATAAATTTACTAATTTGAGTCAAGCGATCTACATTTTCTTCATTCATGATGCGTTTGAATAATAGGATGTTACTATTTCTAAGATTAACGTAAGTCATACAACACATTGATAGATTCTATGAGGGGATACTGAACCACTGGACCAGAAATAATAATAATAATAACAATGCTAATGTTATCTATTTTTATTCTACGGTTTAACGCCGTGTCAACACATTTAAGGTGTCTAGCGCACCTAACCTAGCTTTCTGGACCCTTCTCAATAACTAGTGCTCACTTACCCTTCCACAAGGCCGGAAACTTCTCCATATAACTTCTTAAAGGAGGAAAATTGACAATATTATCAAATATTCATTGAAGGGCATAACCTCCCCGGGTGGGATTCGAACCCGTACCCCCTCGGAACACGAGATTCTAAATCCTGGCGCGCTACCAACTGCGCTACTGACCCGGATTAGAATGCTAATGATAGTTATGGTGATGATAATGTTAATTATTATAATGATGATGAAAATAATTTAAAAAAAATGATGATAACAATTATGATAACGATACTAATAATAAAAAATATAATTATAATGATAATTGTGGTGGAAATGATAATACTGATGATAATGATGAAATTTATAATAATATTGATAATAATTATACATGTAATACATGGAATTACAATAATTGTAATAATAATGCCGATAATGATAATAAGGATGAATGAAAACTCTGAACTTTATTAGGCATTACGGATTATATTGATGATAAAAGTGACATAAGTACTCGCTTAGCTTTAGATGCTATATTGTCAGCTATCTTATACATAGATAAAGACGATTGAAAATAGACACCGACATAGTTAAAACCATTAAACATTCACTTAGATTATCGTTGTAATACTAATTTTTTGTTTGGCCTAGTCGACCACCATTTTTAAAAACAACAATTTTGTTTTTGTAAATGTGAAATGGCACAAAACTCTCTTTATAATTCAACTGCCGTTGTAAACAAAAAATGTTTTCAGAAAGAAGTGCAACGTCATCTGCAAACATAAGTAAAAATAGTTCAATAATATCTGGGTTAAGTTGAAAACCTCATACATTGCTTTCTTGTAAAAAGACATACAATTTGTTGATAAATATACTAAACCGTATCGGACTCAAACAGCAGCCTTGTCTCAGAGCAACTGGACAGTCAATAATATAGCTAAAATTTTGATTACCATTTCTTACCCTGGTTTTAACAGATTGGTAGATAGATTTAATAAATTTAAAAAGGTTACCATTAATTCCATGTTTTAACAATGAAAAATTTAAATTACATCTTGCTACTGAATCAAAGGCTTTCGAAAGTCTAAAAATGCCACATGCACTTTTTGCCTTTTATACTTAAACATGTACTGATAACAGAATAATAAGACAAATGCATTGTCAATGGCAAAATATCCTGGTCTATAGGCCCCTGAGGCTCTGATATACTATCATAATTATATCTCAGCATAAAGTGATAGACGTTTGTTGATAATATACATGTAAAGTTTGCTACATATATCAATCATTGATATCCCTCTATAAATGTCAGGATTTTTTTATCCAGACTTATACAAAGGGTTAAGTATGCTACATTGATATATATCGTATATCTCATACGTAGAAGTACAGACTTTATTCATACCTTACATGTTTCAAACTTTTGTAAAACCTATCATACTTGTGCGTTTACTTCTCCCGAAAATGGAGATTATATAAACAGATAAATTATGTTAATTATAAGAATGATTATAATGATAATAAGGATGATGAGTACACTGATTATAATAATGATGACAATAATAATTATAGTTTTGACAATGATGATGATAATGATGATGATGATTTTCATGAGGATGACGACGATGATGATCAAGAAATATTTAAACTGATTTATTTTAATAAGTTAATTATAATAGGTGTTCTAATCTTAGATGAAACATTTTCAGGTTCTCGTACCACGATCCTATTTCAGCCGACCATGCTATAGAAAACTGTCATATCAATAATCTGGAATGGATTGAAATTAAGATATTTTACGCAGGATACTGGAGAGGAGATATACAGTTTGATCTCACATCACCACAGGGTACCACGAGTACTATATTCAGTCGTAGACCCTACGACATTGCGGATTTGTCTGATCCGACTTCATGGAAATTCATGTCCGTGCATTACTGGGGAGAGAAACCAAATGGAAACTGGACCCTTACCCTTACAGATGTCAGTATTTCGGAGGGTAATTTTGTTTCTTTTTATCTTTAATATTTCAAAAAAATAAACAGTACTTTTTCATGCTAATACATAAAAATATGGTGTTTTCGATGATGAAGGCATAAACTCTGCTTAGAAGAGAAACATATAGTCAATATTATTAGTATCGAAGCACTGAAGTTTAGCGCATTCAAATTCAGGGTTTAGACACAAGTATCTTCAATTCCTGGATTTAAAATAAATCCGAAGTTTATTCAAAAAGTTGTTACGATGCATTTTGAATAGCAAAATTTATGTTTGTTCGATTCCAATCATTCCATATTTAGATAATATAGTGTTTAGTTGTTTTGTTTTCTTTCAGATACCAGGATGTACCTGTATTCAATTGAAATGATCGTATACGGCACCAAAGGTATTTATACGGATATTTTGTTCAATATTTTTGAATTTTGTTTTTCTGACAACGTAATATCTAAACATAAACTCATTTTATATAAAATAAGATATCAGCAAAACAACATTCATTATTGTATATTGATTTTAATTGAATAAAACCACATTTCACTTAAAAGCATGAAAGAATACATAACTCATAAATCGAATGATTCAAGTACTAGTCTAGTGATAGGACATGCATTTAGGAATCGAGAGGTCCTGGTATCGAATCCCACCAGCGACACGAATAATTGCTTTCATCGAGAAATTTACTTGCGTTTATTTCTTCTCACCCATGCGTAAAGGGTACATGCGAGGATGGCGTAATTCCTTTGCGTCAATATGTCGACTGCTGCAAGAAGTGAAGTAAAGTACTCCCCAGAGTGATTGATAGATATATATCTGAGAAAACCCAATCACAAGGTGAAATAGCTTTAAAGTAGGTGAACTTAAGCACGAACCTAATAAAACGCCATTACTCTTAGAGTCACGATATGAAGATATTTGCATTTACAACAGACATTTTGTTTTCTTAGTTTACATTGACCAAATGTCCTTTCCTTAAAAATGGGGATCCTTTATAAGAGCACATTTTATTCCCTTTTTGTTTTTTTGTGTTTATTTATAGAATTTGGATAAACTTGTTTTCCTTCATAAGACCTTTTCTCAAACATATTGTGTTATAATCAATTGTTTTTTGGTATTTATAACCAAATTTTACTTTCAGTTTCAGTCTACTCGCTTTGAAATGCAATAAATAACATTAAATATTTTAGTGAAACTTCATTTCGTTAAAAAGTCATATACAATAAAATTCATTTGTACTAGATATATACATTCTATTTGCTGACGATGGATATTTCATTTAAAAAAAAAGAGCTTAACCTATATTACAGATGATGATGACGAAGACAACACTGCTGTGATTGTTGGTGCTGTCATTGGTAGCGTGGTAGGTGTTGCCTTGATAGCCGGTGTAGCAATATTTGTATATTATAAGTTCTTCAAAGTCTCTGCAGTGGCCCCAGCTCAGCCTTAAAAAGTCACATCACTGAACAGTAACCGTATACCATCCTCCGTATTTTGATAATTCAAGTGTTAGAAATAAGTGTTTGACTTTACTAGTAAATTTTAGTTTCCTGAACTATACATGTGTTCTTTTACTTGATATGATTTTATGAGATTGTATGTTTTGTGTTATGTTTAGCCATATGCATGGTTCATAAAGTGAAGAAACAGTGTATGTTTATGTTTCTCTTAATTTAATACTTGTTGAATTTTTAAAGGAAAAAAACCTACATCTTCATATTTACTTACCATTCACATACATGTATATTTACTAACACTCACTATAATTAACAGTTCAGTGTTAAGGCTTCCAACAGTAAACATCTAAGTTATATATAAGATAAGAAAATTTTTGGAACGATTTATCGTTCCAGAGACATGACAAATCTTAAAACTATTCTGACTCATAAATATTCATATTTCCACGCCTCTCAACAAAGACAAAGAAGCGTAATCTAAGCCTACTGGCTCATTATCATATAACTATACGGAGCTAGGTTGTCTCCCCTACAAACGGAAATTACCGAACAACTCCGAAACGACGCAAACTAGTCAATAGTAATTATACTCATTAATTCCCGTGGTGTATATAAACACATTAATATTTCATACGAACTTTAACCCGACCTGATTATTTATTCTATACCGTTGATTCCCGGTCATGTTTTGACAACATATATTTCTCTTGACAGCATAAAAAATGAATTTGCACAACATTGCATATGTATAGACTGCAAATGAAGCATAATACTTATCGTAGAAACGTCTTATCTCAAAGCAGAAGAATGACCTAGTTTCGGAAAGGTAGCGAACGATTCGCACCCACTTACATTCACTCGTAGACGATTCGCCAGTAGACGATTCGCTCGCACAATAAGGGCGGTTCGTCTCCATTTATTTAACCAGATATTGTGACTATAACGTTGCAAATCCATTAGTTTTTGCACTGTACTTACACTTTATCATTATAAAGCACCCCGAATGTGGACAACAGACTTTCACAAGTGATTAATAAACGGCATGTCACCCTTTCTTCTTCGACGACAATTGACCGCTTCCATTGGAGTCTGGTACAACTCAACCTGAATCCAACTCAACCCGTGGACAACTCAACCCGTAAAATATATTATGATAGTTTGATATATAATCTAATTGGTTATTTATCATAAAAATATGTATTAACAATTAAGAGTGAAATTGAATATATTTCTATCAAGAATGGAAGATATTTGAGGATAAAATACAGTAATGGTACTTAGAGATTGCATAAGTATTGTGTCAATTGTATTGTATGTATTGTATACAAAATATGTAGTAATCATATACTGAAAGACTCAGCACATGTTTAACCAATTATTGAACATTATTTTGTAATTAATCTTCAAATTGATTGTAAAAATTGTGTGATGTGAGATAAACAAAATAGAATTGAGCGTCTATATTTTCTGATTTTAAAGCGCGAAATTGTTAGACAAACTGTTATATCGAATTAATTCGAAAGTGATTATTGATACATTGTACTTGTAAATGCAATTAATCATACTTGTATAACTAGTATGTCGAACCGTCAAAATAAACTTCTTGAAGATATAATTATGATTGAAGTGTGGCGAAACCATTCGACTTATATCAAGATTAAAGAATTTAAATTGCTATAATTGTTGATCACACATCATTTATGATGAATAACTAATTATATATCATACAGGTTGAATTGTCCACGGGTTGAGCTGTCCACGGGTTGAGTTGTCTGGGCTTACGGGTTGAGTTGTCCCGGGTTGAGTTGGATTTGGGTTGAGTTGTCCCGGTCCCTTCCATTGTAACCTAAAAAGGGACAAAACGTTGTCTCACGCCTCCAAATCTATGCGTGAAATGAAGGACTAATGACTTTTAAGTAATATGCGCAATTTCATGAAACAATATGGACTACCTAAAATATATACATCATTTTGGCGATACCACTGATTCTCAAAATAGTGCTACTTTTTAAAGCAATTTTTGGAAAATTTGTTTCATTAAAACTGTTAATTTTTCACATTTATTATTTGATGGTATCGATCACTAAATCTTGGTGTAAAAGTGACCATTTTGATATATATAAATTCATACAAATAATTTCGTGCTAGACTTTCAGCAAATCTTTGACTTTAATTCCCCAAAACCTATATCATCCATGTAAGTATTTGCTAGAAGTTCAACATTACTTAGCAGCATCAAGATAAAAGTTTGCAGAGAATCTATCTCAAAGTTCTACAGAAGAGCAAACTAGTCACAGCACATCTTAAGAAAAGACAATTACTAAATTTAAAGTGTATAGTTTTGTTGTGTATTTTACTTTCAATACCTTTAAATTTGCAAGTTGTTTTTGGATAATATTATGTTCTTGATCTAACAACTTATTATTTGTGTTAATTATAAAATTATATCTTAGACTTGGTACCTACACGCTTTCATGAATCGTTCCTGCAGCACTTTCAGTGCTTTGATTATTTTAAGTCGGCAAGATAATATAACAATAAACATAAGCTTATGTAAGTTTTTCTAACCGCCTATAACATATTATTATAAGTTAAACAAAATAAATACAAGTCAAACAAATTTAAATATGGCTAAATTAAAATGCCACGATACAATTATTTTAAACTGAAATTGATCGGAGATCACATACTACAAATGATATAGATATAAAACATTTTCATCGAAATGAATAAATATATAAATACACAGACAATTTAAATGTTATATAACAAATTATGAAATAAAAATGCCATGCCACAGGACAGAAATTAAAATTTGATAAAATATAAGTATGGAAAATAAGAAGTTTATTAGTAATACTTAATTGTTT
Source organism: Mactra quadrangularis (assembly GCA_025267735.1). Classification (NCBI taxonomy): domain Eukaryota; kingdom Metazoa; phylum Mollusca; class Bivalvia; order Venerida; family Mactridae; genus Mactra; species Mactra quadrangularis. Next base: position 8,112,200 of record CM046307.1, on the reverse strand, counting down.
ACCAATTATCTTTAAAATATCAATTTGAGTGGCAGCCTTTTTACATATACCCTTTTTACTACCCTTTCACAAGTTATTGTGGCGTCCTCTACTTTAAAAGAATTATTTTTTGTAAAAGTTTTACCAAGAGCAATAGATTGGAATTTTTTGGGGTTCGCTTGCTTTTGTTAATTTTAAACCATTCTAAAAGAACATTACTATCTGATTGTAAAACATTAATAAGTTCATTAAAATTAGAAGAAAAAAATGAAAGGGTATTGTCATCTGCATAATTATACAAAGTAGACATTTTAATGAAATAAAAATCATTGATAAAACATGAAAAAGCAGGGGTCCAAGGATGAATCCTTGGGATACACCTTTAGTTATAGTAGCCCAAGAACTAACCGTTTGACCTATCTTAATTTGTTGTTTTCTATCAGACAAATATGATTTGAGTAAGCTTGAAGCAGACTCTGACAAACCATATGCAGATAACTTCGATAGAAGAATGTCATGTGGTAGGCAGTCAAAGGCCTTAGATAGACCCAATAGAATTGCAGCTACATATTGGTTGTTGTCCAGAGCCTGCTTCCAGTCTTCAAGTAATTTCAGTAGAGTGGTTTGGCAACCATGTCCCCTCCTGAAAGCACATTAAAAATGATTAAAAATAGTATCAAAATGATGTGTTAGTTGTTCAGCAATTATTTTTTCAAATATTTTCGAAATCATTGGTAAAACACTCACTGGTCTATAATTGGATTAACAAAGAGAATATTTTTTCTTAAATAGAGGGATAACTTGGGCCAGTTTTAGATTATCTGGGAATGTATTTGTACTTATAGTAATATTGATAAGGTTTGTAAGTGGTTCAGTCTTCTGACTTTTAACAGTTTAGCAGATATGGTATCAACTCCGGAAGCTTTCTTAGAATTTAATAGATTAATTGCTTTGGAAACATCAGATATGTCAACTGTTTAAAATCAAATGTTAAAACATTGGGGTTATTTTCTTTAATTTTGTCTAAACTTGGATAGCATTCTGGGTTAAACACATAATCTTTTCCAAAAGACTCGCTACGTTTGCAAAATATGAATTAAAATTATAAATTATTTTGTTATTCTCATTTAGAACAAGTTTTGTAATTCTGTACATGATTTGTTTGATAAAAATGGCTTAATCGTTTCCCAAAAATCTGAAGATTTTGCCCCACCTATACATCTTTCTTGAAAATATTGATTTGCAGATTTATGTTTTATGCTGTTTACTACATTTCTTTGTTTTCTATATTTTTCCCAGTTTTCAGATGTTCTGTATTTTTGGAATTTATGTAATAACATTTTTTTTTCAAGTATATGGATTTGCGTAGTTTTTGTTCATAAAAGGTAATGGTTTATTTTGTCTATATGACTGCTTAATTGGCGCATGAGTATTAAAAACATCAGAAATATCAGATTCAAAGTTTTCATACAGAGAATTTACTAAATTATTATTAGAATAAAATTCATTAACAGGTGGCACTTTAATATTGGACAGGTCAACATTTAATGCATTAACATCAAGATTTTTAAAACTTCTGTAGTTATTTTTAAGCTTTTAATGCTTCGGTGTCGAGTTGTTGATACCAGTACATATAAGATTATGACAATCACAGATGCCAGATGGAACATTTTGAGTCTTCATACATAATGTTTTTGAATTTGTTAAAATTGCGTCAATTAAAGAAGGAGTACAATTTTTCGTAAAACATGTTGGTTTATTAATTAAACAGTGCAAATCGAATATTTCATTAAAGTCTAAAAGCTTACGACATTTATCACATAAGAGGTCATATTTCAAGTCACCAATGATCATGAAGTGGTCAAATTTGGTTAAAATAAGATCCGATATTGTGGTTAATTGTTTAAAAAAGTCACCATCTTTCATATTGGGTAGTCTATAAACACACGACATAGCCCATTTTGAATTATTCAATATGACCTCATATGATATGTTTTCGAGATATTTAGACTCCAGGTCATTACAGTGACGTGCAGGTATGTCTGCTCTGATGACGGTTGCTATTCCTCCTCCTCGACTGTCTCTGTCTCGTCTTTCCAGATTGTAACCTGGTACTTAAAATAAGTCATTGCGAAATGATGAATCAATTTTAGTTTCCGAATTAAACAATAGATCTACTAATTTAAGCTCTAAAATCTCATGAAGTTCATTAAATGTATGTCTAATACTATTTATGTTAAGATGAGCAGTTATACATTTATACATATCAATTTTACAAATTCAAACACACTTCCAAAGTTTGAAAAGTGTTGGTAGCCCAAAACAAACATAATTTACAGTAGGTTCATGTTCAAATCACGTTGGCAAACTGAGGGTGAAGACTTTTAACAGTTTGTCACACAGTTTAGTCTTTCGATTAAAGACTGTGATTATTCGGACAATATGCAAGATGACATGATCCGTGACCATATTGTGTTTGGTGTATATTCTATGCAAACAAGGGAAAAATTGATCAGTAAAGGATCAGACCTGTCACTGCATAAGTGCAGGGACATAGCTAGAACATATGAACTTTTACAGGCTCAATTAAAAGTCACGGACGACAAACCTGTGCCATTGAAGGGTCAAACACAACCACAGTGGAAGAAAGGAATCGAGAAACTCAAAACGCAAGTGTTACATCCAGTCCAAAGCCATGCAACAAGTGTGGACACAAGCATGACAATACTCTAAAATGCCCGGCAAGTGGTTTTCAATGTTTGTATTGTACATAAATGTGCTTTCCATACACAAGATCGTGAAATCTATTACTTCCAAACAGAACTGCATAAAGCTCTTTCTCAATCTGTCCATATTTAATTTCTATCTAGTTTAGTGCTTGATGCAAAGCTAACTGCCCCGTCTTACTACAGAAGTGCAGCACCAAGGCCGTGTTTTGAAGCATCAACCTGCAGTGTAATGTCCTTGTTTGGGTCATAATATTTCAACACTTGTCCAGGTTCCTTTGTAATGATGACTTTCACTTTTTAAAGCGCATCCTCTTGTGTTGCATCCCAAACAAATTCTGCATTATTTTTCAATAATTGTCGCATTGGCCTCTGTAAATAGGTAACCATAGTTTCTAGCTCGGACTTACTAGTCGGTGAAGGCATTTATTTTACTACCTTGACTTTTTTCGGGAATATCTTTTGACAAGTCGATGTCAATAGGTGACCGAATCTCTGTCTGAGATACTATTGTATTATCAGGGTTTTACTTTATTCCCTTTTCTCTGCATCTCTGCATTAATTTGTCAACGGTCGCGTCGTGTTCGTTCTGGGTACGACCGAAGCATACTGCGTCATTAACAATGGCTCGAACCCCTGGTAGGTTTTCAAGGCATTCTTCCATATTCTGTTTAAACTTGTCACTTAAACGAAGTTGTTTTACAGGCTGGTGTAGAAACCTGTATTTAGTGCAGATTCAGAATAAGAATTACGGAAGTCTACAGTGCTGTACTCTCAAAACGTGCTTATTTATTGAATTGTAAAGGGATTTAACTCGGTCTAAACAGTGGCAGTTGGTAGCGCGCCGGGATTTGGAATCTCGGGACCGAGGGGTGCGGGTTCGAATCCCACCCGAGGAGGTTATTCCCTTACATGAAAATTTGACAATACTGTCGATTTTCCTCCATTGATTAGATAATATGGAGAAGTTTTCGGCCTTGTGGAAGGGCAGGTGAGAACTGGTTATAGACAATGGTCCAGGAAAGCTAGGTTAAGTGCGCTGGATGCCGTAAAATGACCTAATTTATGGTGTTGACACGGCAATAAATCTATAAAAAATAACTAAACAGTGGTAAAGTATGAATATATTTTATTACCGTCCAGTATGCCCCGCGTGGATCTATATTGATAATTGATACAAAATGACAGTCAATGTAATGTTGCTGGAATTAAGCATGCCACTTGTTGATGTCTTACAGGAATATTTATTGCCCATGCAATCTTATAATAATTGGAGATCACAAAACACAGCTTATGTACGTAGATACAACGTTTTAATAATCATAGATCTATATAAATACATGTATATAGATCTATACATACAGAGAGAGGGAGAGAGAGAAATGTAACTGATATATGGTAATTCCAATAAGTTGGGAAGAGTTTTCTTTCTTTGACTATTGACATTATTAATACAATTAACATACGTCAAAATTATTTAAAGACTAGTTGCCGACGATACCCGTGTCTGAAAAGTCTTTCATTTCTATCATCACGTCGCATGATTATATTTATAACCTCCGCAATAAAATTTGTAGTTCTGTAATATTGTCTTTCGATTGTAAATTCTACCTGTATAGGTTATGTTGTTAATATTTTGTCAAAGCATTAGTACACTGTCACATCTACATTGTAATTTCGAGTATAGACTGACTCGATTTTTACACAAAAACATACTTACCGACGAACATCTATGTTTTTTTTTGAAAATGCATTATAGGATTGCAATCAGATATTTAGTTTGTAAACGAACACCAAAGTACTCAATACAGTCAACTGAGCAACAACAAAAAAACTTATTTAATTGCGACACAATATTATTGACATTGTTTTGGTACGAAAATTTCAGTACGAATTTCACACGTGGAGTAATTTTTTGTTCTAGCTCATGGTATGTATTCGTAAGTATTTTTTCTACTAAACATTTAGCTAACAGAATAGCACAATAACATTATATATTGCAGAACTTGCATTGAAATATTTCGGTGTCTCGGGTACATGTGTACCCATTGAATGTGTGTTTCAAGGGCCGGTAACACAATAAGCCAGAAAAGAGTACGATTTGATCCGGAGAAAGCTGTTTCGTTCATTTTCTTATATAAAAATGTAAAAAGTTCCGAATTTTCTGATTTACTTTGCAGAAATCAACAACGAATGTAATGTATACACTTTAATGCTATCATTTATCCAAGACAATATTAAGATAATACGATAACTGCAGGGTTCCACACTAACATTTTCCTGAAAATTTTCCAAAAAAAATACTGAACAGAAAACATGTGTTCAATCTCTGTCTAGTACTGGGAATTATCACTGAATGAAATGCAAATTTGTGTTGAAAATAGCGAAATTGCATTTTGTCCTTTTGCCCCGCCCCAGCGTTGCCATGGAATTTGAGATGGGTGCTTTAAAACGCAGTCACCCGGGGCCGGTATTATCAAGCATCTTACGATTGATTTTAGTCGTAAATCAGCCTATATTGTTATGTTAAATTGACGTAAGATTTGTGATAATATGCTACCCCGGAGATTAAATTGGTCAAGTTTCATATCTGTAAATTAGTAATGAAATAAGAGCATCTTGAAATAGCCCTAGCGCGTGAAGATGAAAAATTGGCCACTCCATCAATGTCGCAACCAGTTAAGTATTGAACTGTCCTTTTCTCATTTGAATTTGAGAAAGTAAATATAGGGTATTTGATTTGAGTTAAAGTATAGCTCTTAACACAATTTTATAAACAAGTCTGTACCCAAAATCCTGTTTTTTACTGAAGGAATACTGTTTTTGATAAGGATGTCTTTCTGGATAACTCATTAGAGTCCTTAGGGGGCCCTGATATAATTAAGTAGTAAATGTCAAGCCCTGTTAAACACAGATTATAAATGTTTTATCAAGCTGATGAGATATGTAAAATGAAACTTCTCCACCATTTGACAAAAAATGTCAGGTCTCACAGTGCATAAACTTTGTTCATTACCAAGACAGAACTAGGTGATATTTTACTAAGTTTTAACATACATACATGATGAGAATTAAACAGAAAAGAATGTACATGTACAATATGTAGGGGAGGACGGGGTAAGTTGAGCCATCCCCTCTCAGGCAGCTAATAAACAGAACTATCATGAGACTGTAATTAAAACATGTCTAGTAACATAACATAAACTTTCCCCGTATTGTTTTTGATAAACCTATACAGAAAAAAAGTTTGTAAGGAGGAAATATGTGAATTTTCTCCGTATTTGTTAAAACTCTGGAAACCGATTATTGCACATTTATTTCTTTAATCATTAAGTTAAATATCAATTTTATATGCTGTTATGTAGCTCATGTATATGTCTACAAACTAACAATAGACAAATAAGGATCTGAAGCAGACATACTGTGTTCAAGCAATATTACGGTCAGCTGTTAGTGACGGGGTAAGATGAGCCAATGGTGACTCATCTTACCCCTGCTATCTTACAGCATGTCGGTATGTTGTATCAAAGTCATACTGATGAGTTATTTCATTTATACCTTAACAGTTGGAGGACACAATTGCATTCGCAACTTCTAATTAATGATTTTACTGAGCCATAAACTATATTGCCTTAAATTAAATTGCTCATCAAGTCTGGTAAAAGCCCTAAGATCTACTCACCCATATATTATTCTATTCTAGTTACTTACACATGTAATAGCTTATTGAATATTGTGGTATGACATTTATCTGCCGTTACAAAAATTTTCCTCTTATGTAGTAAGTATGAAATTAAAAGAAAAATGTCAATCTAGGTCCCAATTGTGTGATGGAGCGGACGTCTGAAGTTGTTGATGGTTACATTGAGTGTGGAACAGCTAAATATTATTCAATTGATGGAATTAACACTTAAATCATATTTCTAATATTTCCAAATAATTTGGAAATAAATTAGTTCAAGAACTTAATGGCTGTGATGCTGTGACTTTGCGTCAGGGCTTGTTCTCTCCTTGTATGAAACTCACGATTCCTAAATTACATTGCTAGAGTAGGTGCACTTGATAGACGGGTGTTTCTGTATAAAGTTACCAGAAATGTTGGAACAGATAAACCACTTACCCCGTCTTCCCCTATACAAGGCAAGTATTACAAGTACAGTATATAACTTATTTATTTTCAATTATTAACTTTATGGTCATTGACTTTACTAAGTTAAGTATTTAGGTATCAACAACCGATTATCAATTCATCTCACATATGAGTGTATGTCTATGCGTCAACTCATTACTAAATACGCTTAGTCACGGAGGTCTACGTGTATCCGTGACCATACCTTTCATCAATTATTCCACTCTCAAACTTGTAGAAACCTATTAGATGATGAAATGTATATTGTAATTGTTACTTGATCATACATTGGTTTAAGCCCTTAGAAATAGCTAAATGTTATTGTATTTAGCTAGAACAAGAGACATAGGGTGCGTTGCTTAAGCAAATCGCTACGTATCGCTTTTTGTCCTGGTACCCAAAACTTGATGTACTTTATTCCTTTTGTTGTTAGAAGGGTACCAGGACTTAAAGACACAACTTATCATAAATTTTGACACATGTATTGCATGCTTTTTCGTGGCTAGATATAACGGTAGAATTTCAGTGTTTTACGTAGAATGGATATGATAATTGAGGTCCTGCAATGAGTGCATGAACCTAGTTCAAATGTAGATATGGATCTTTGTATTGTACAGAAAAAAACTTACATGACCCTAATTGACTACCTTGTTTTGCTGTTTGAGTTTAAGTTAAATTCTTGATACAACTGAAATGAACAAAGTCTGCCGACGCAAACGATGAAACATCGGATACCGACACCCGAGTGACAGAAATAAGCTCTTATTCTCTTTGAAAAGCCGTATGTGGCCCATATATGGACGATAAAGAGGATTTGGTACACTAAGGCACTTGGTGACAATACTTCTGTGATTTTGTGTTGAAATCAATTGACAAATGTAGAAAAATTGTGAAAAGAAAAACAATTCCATTATTATGTATTACATATGTCTAATCGTTGAGCAGCTACGAAGAAAACTGTCGTCTGCTCAATTAAATGTCGTCTGCTTAACTAATATTTTATCCATTGTTTTAAAAGATGGTGGAAATATTGTCTGAATGACAACCAGTTTGAAACAAGGCGCCGCAAAAAAATTTACTTTATTAATAATGAATTTTGCCGGAGATATTCATAAATGCAGTACTAGTACTTAATATCAATCAATAACTATGCATGGGCCTCAATTTATTTCACTTGCTAGCAAACACGAAAAAGTTATGAAACATGTAATACTTGATTTTTTCACCTCTATTATGATGAAATCACTATACTACAATTTTCTTTTGATGTCCAAGATTTATAAGTTGTGTCTTTAAGCAACGCACCCATTGATAACTTAACTGAGCGTTCTTTTAGACTATCCGTTCCGGTCTGTTGGCCGTCAGGTTTGGTTTTTATACTTATCCACAGTTATTACTTCCCTTGACAATAAGAGAGATCGCGCGCTCAACAATAACTACTGAGAAAAAATGGACATTTGACAGATGCTTTGTCATTTAAGGCTAAGATTCTTATCTTCAAACCTTCTTAGTAAGTATACTTTATTTTGAAACGCTGGAATAGAGACAATATAGACTAATTATTGTTGATGATACGTGAATGATGAATTATGGACGATTCGTCCCCTGTATAATTCGGCCTCGAGCGATTCGCTCCACAAATTTGCATACATTTTAGGTTAGCCTGGAACCCCGTCGGATTTCCCGTACGCACAAATTTGTACGTTTTGACGGATATTTTCGGCAAAAGACCAGTAAAATGAACTTTTACTGTGACACACTGGACGAACAAAATAATTCTTGGCAGTGGCTAGAGTTACGGAATTTCCGCTAGCGGCTACTGTAGAAAACCTTTGGAAGGATAGGCTAGAGTTACGGAAGTTAAATAACATACGTTTGTTTCAACTTTTACACATCGGAAAACTTGTTTATATTCATTATTACTTGAAATAAACAAATATTTACCGACGTGACTTATCCTGTTGTTATTACACGCGCCATTTTGGATATTACTAATAAACTTACTGGATGTTTGATATACCACGATATGATGTTGTCGTCTTCAATATGTCTCATACTAAGTTTACTTGAGCGATAAGTTATAGAGTTGGATTATAAATTGAACAGAATATATATAATTTGGACAGAATTAAGATCTTTTTTTAATGCACTAAATTTCTTTAGTGTTTTTACATTGAAAAATCTTAATTAATCGGCCGATTTTTTTCATGAAAATAAAAAACTTACAGCCCATTTTTTTCAGCGTAGTCGAAAGTTGTTAGGATATTTTCACTCCGACTGGAAACACTCTAAAAAGTTACGGTGCAATGGCCCGTTATCAAACAATCAATTATCAATAATTAAGAGTCAGTTTACTAATAACCACAGGGATGAGCCGAGAGGGCGATTCGGGCAAAGAAGTCGCCCTTTCCGTTAAAACTTAGCTCTATTGGCACATCAAAGCGAAAAAACGAAGTTGCCGACATTTTCGGAAAATCAATGAAACAAATTATGACCCAATTATGACAGCCCTCGAGACCTCGATTTAACGACGGATGGAACGTATCTTACATCCGCATTTCTTATGTAATCGACCAATCAACTACGCGGGAGTTGTGCTGTTAGTATACACGCTTCAAAAGCGGATAATTAGTGACTCATTTATTTATTGATGCCCCCTGTGTATATTGTCACCTTTAAAATTAGGGCTGCGTATCTTGGTCAAGGTCGCGATACGATACGTACCACGATATATGCCTCGCGATTACGATATTAATCGCGATACAATGTAAATTGTAAATTTGGTATGAATGCATTGACAAGATGGTTAAATCTACGTTAGTAATTTAATAATCTTATTATTTTGATTATAAGTTCTTAATTAAGCAATAAGTAACGGGGAAATTCCCTCAATTTTTCGATGTCAAGAATTAACACCGGTTGGATCAATTGAATTTATGAAAATTGTCATAGTGTTCGTCACGTAATCTACCCGTAATCTACCCGCTTGCAGACTCTAAAAAATCAATAATAAGCATATATTGCTACATAATATGTTATATTTAAGAAAATGTATGTTCTTTACCGCAGACCTAATTAAATAAAAAATATTTAAACAAAGAAGGGTCAAAAATGAGGACACTGATAAAAAATATTTAAACAAAGAAGGGTCAAAAACCAGGACACTGATAACATATCAGCATGTTCGGTGACTTTTTTTAGAGTGGGTATTGTACCCACCAATGTTGAAAAATGTGGGTATGAGGAAATATAAGTGGGTACACCAGTTTGAATAGTTTTATTTTGACATAAGTACAAGATTTCTCCCCTATTCTCCGACGAGACAATCTGTCCTCAGTCACATTGGTCTTTGGACGATTCGTCAAAAAAAGAAGAAAGTTTGGGCAAACCTAGGTCATCTTTAACTTTACCCCACATTAGTTTATAAAAAAACAGTGTAGATAAACACAACTTCATCAAATGACGAGTGAAAGTCGCGTAATCTAGCCGCCTTTATTATTATACCCCCGCTTCGAAGAAGAGGGGGGTATACTGTTTTACCCTTGTCCGTGCGTCCATCCGTCCGTTACAAAATTTCCGTCGCAGTTTTCTCAGCAACTATAACATGCAGCAGCCTAATACTTTGCATATTGCTTCATCCCATAGTCCCATGTGGTGTAAAGCGATTTCATGCTCCTTGCTCATCTACTTCCTGTTTGTCGCATATTTTTAGAATTTTGCGGGGGTATCACTAGTGAGCATTAGCTCACAGATTTACTTGTTTCTCTTGTAAGTGAATCTGGTGCTCGATTGCGCTCGTGTGCAATACTAGACTAACTGGTCGACAACAAATCACTAAGTTTAAGTGTTACTTCATTGTTAGTTTGCAAATCTGATGGTATTATTAAAGTTGAAATTAACACCTTTTTAATTCGGCAATACAATCAGTTAAACTTTAAAGTCCTTTGTTTTGACATAATTATTGGTATGAATTATCGCGTCGTCAACGCTCTTGAGCAGAAGACTATCGACGCCATGATCCTTTATTAGTGATGAAAACAAAAACAATCTGGTCAGCGTTGCTGACGTCATTTGGGTAAGGCTAAATGCCAGTAATTACGTAATAAGCTTAACAGAGTTACCCTTCGTTACATTATGGTATATTTCGGTCTGCGTATTCATACCCGGTAATGTCTGAATATTCGCGTGAATTTTACTTTTTTGGCGTGAAATATGTGGATTTTCATGTGATTGAACATGCTGCATATTTTCCAAAAATGGTCGTATATGGATTTTTAATCTCTTTTAATGAACATATACTAGCAAGTAAAAATGCTAAACCAAAAAGAAGAACATTTTATTGAAATGATAATTAGATAATTTAAGTGTACAATTTGGTACAAAATCAATGTGTTCTTTGTGAATTTTGTGTAAAACATAGAACAAATAATAAACTCAGTAACCAAACATCCAGGGAGTATTTAATACTCACAACTCACAGCAGACATATTATTTACTTAATGTAATAGTAATTACAGTCAATTCTCGTTATCTCGACTTAGTTGGGACCGTCGAAAAATAGTCGAGATAACGAAAAGTCGAGACAAACATTATAAACAAAATATTCTAAGGGAGGTAATTCCGATGTCTTCAGTAGCAGTTTTACCTGTTCAGAGAGTGTAATTTAACATTATCGCCTTTCTGCACCTGTGAATAGGAATTTACCATGAACTTGTACTTTAAAGGTTTTGTGACACTTTTCCCGCTGCCACAGTTCTCTCTCGACAAATTATTGAACAAAATCGCGTATTTTTTCGAAAATCTACTTTCCGTTTCTACTATTTCACAGACTGTATCTAGATGTAATGACTAACCAAACGTATATTCTTCTGAATATTTGAAGCCACTCAGATAAATTGTGTGTGTATGTGTTTGACGTCATATACTATTTCGTACAACCCCAGCACCGTCATCGTGTATGTCGGCCTCTCTTTGATAGTTTTGAGTAGTTGCTGATATTATCCAGTTGTGTGTGTAGAGTAGTTGACTATTACGTCACGAAAAAATATAGACTTGAACTACAAGAATGTCAGCATATCTTTTAAATGTGTGTCTTTCTATTATCGATCCATAACAGTTGTAAACATCGTTTTTCAAACAGGTCTGTAGAGTGGTTAATTTATCATGCAAAGATGATGCCGTACATTTATACCAACTTAAATGACGAAATAAAATAATAGAAATAACAATAAATATTTGTTTTTTTATTATTATTGGACAAAATATTCATTAAACAAAATATAATGAGTGATAAACATTAATGTACACAAAAAAGTAACGAGTATCACAAACAGTGTTTTTTTGTAATTTTTTGACATCTGTAAATTAACACTCGACTTATTTAACAATGGTTTCATTTAGTCATGTCAATTAGTTTGTATATTACAATGACATGTTAATTCAATCTTGACACGTTCTTTTAAACAGATTATCTATACAGTCGCTAATCGATAAACAATGGGCGTGTGTTATTATTCGCACCTCAACGGATCGCCGATAATTTCTTTATCTAGTCGACTTAAACATTATATTTTTATAGTAAAAAAACACTTTGGGACTCAAATTTATAGTCGACAGAGCGAAAATGTCGAGACAAAAAGATCGAGTCAAACATGATTTTTTCATATAGATAAAGAAGGAAAAAAATCGGGACTTTTGATTTTCAATCGAGACAACGAAATGTCGACACAAGAGTAGTCGAGATAATGCGAATTGACTGTACATGTATTTAAAGGATAGAAGTTCTAGAAAAGTTTGCATTTGAGAAGTTTATGAATACTGTTCAAAACATTCCATTCGGCTCATCGAACTTTTCCCGCTTGTCTATCCTCCCAACTTCTCCCTCACATCACTGCACTTCTCCCTAAATTACTGGGAGGGAGAAGTCACTTCTCCCTAAATTTGGAACCCAGGCTTATCCCTGATAACCAACCACACAGCTCTCAAATCAACAACAAAGATGTCGTCTGTCATTATTGATTTAGGTCAGCGGTAATCATCAAAGATTGTAACGGACTACACTTGTGTCAAAAAATCGTTTTTTTTTTAATTATTGTCTTTATTAACTGTTTTTTCTTGAATAATATGGAGTTAAGTCAATTTTATTATTGGTTATAAAGTGGGACCCCCAAATTCCTAACCATGACCCTTAAAAAAATCTGCATGAGAGTCCCTGGGACCCCCGATGGGAAATCCTGAATGAAAACCCTGGTGTTATATGGATATCGTTCAACTTTTAGACATTGACTCAGTAAAGCATGTTCATAATTATGAAAGATATATTTAATGTCATGACCTAATACTCCATTTTATATTGACAATATGTCTTTCATTTGAATAGTTAGGAATAGAAACACATGTTTTTAATGCTTTAAATTTATAACACAATCCATCTTAAAAAAGTCCCTGATCCCTAGTCTGGTGCTATTGGGTTGCCTGGAGTTTTTGGTACTCCTGTAACTCTTGACTTTAAGGCTAGAGTCCAAGTACCATAACTGCCACTGCCTTGTTTATATACTACCTGAGTAAGTATGGCAAAATTTAATCATCGTGTATGAAGCCTTGAATGTTAGATCATGCAAATTTTCAATTTAGTGTTATCGTTCATCTGCTCACAGATACTGGGTCTGTGCAGGTTTATTTGCTGTTTTTGCAATGTCATGGTAGTTTAGTTTTAATCTGTCGACATGCGTACAGTTATAATTTCATTCAAGATCACATAAATAAGTATCCAGCAATAATCTGAAACACTTTTATGTCAAATTGATGAAAAAATGGTTTATTATAACTCAATCTCCGTAAACAGATATCCTGTAGAGCGTTGTCGTACAGGATCTCTACTGTCTCCGTGGAAGGTCACGTCGAGATGAACTTTGTTTCGACCAATCTGTAACATAAGAGATCGAGAAACACAACCAACAGTTTAGCTACGTTTATTAGTGTACTTCGGTCGTACTCACATTGAGCAGCGACTAACCACTGTGGACCCCGCAGTCATGCTGCGGCTCCCTTTTATAACGCTTGTACCCACGCCCCGCGAAATCAAGAAAACATGTTGAAACATTACTAATTTGGAAAGATCTAGAATATCAATTTGTCCGGACTGGTTTGAGTGACCAATAGTTTAAGTAAATATTTGATGTTTGCCAAAGATAGTAAATTGAATGACCCTACGTTTATTAGTGTACTTCGGTCGTACTCACATTGAGCAGCGACTAACCACTGTGGACCCCGCAGTCATGCTGCGGCTCCCTTTTATAACGCTTGTACCCACGCCCCGCGAAATCAAGAAAACATGTTGAAACATTACTAATTTGGAAAGATCTAGAATATCAATTTGTCCGGACTGGTTTGAGTGACCAATAGTTTAAGTAAATATTTGATGTTTGCCAAAGATAGTAAATTGAATGACCCTATTATATTACACAATCAATGCGTAGCTTTCATCTAGACAAAAACACTATTAATCACATTTTGATTTCGTAATTTCTATTTTTAGACCAAGTTTTGCATGCTAATTTAACAGCGGTATTATTCACAGTCTGCGATTGGGTGGCTCATTTCAAATTGCGTGACGTTGACGATGTAAACAAGTTATGTATCATAACAATTTCGTCATGAATATTATGATGAGAAAAGGTCGCCTGAACGTGACTTTCGTTTGAAAAAGACCAGATCTAAATTAGCGAGTAGGTGAGCGGAAAATTTTAGATCAGGTTTTGATCAGATTGAGATGTGTACAGCTTTAATTTCATTCAAGATCACATAAATAAGTATCCTGCAATAGCCTGAAACACTTTTATGTCAAACTGATGAAAAAATGGTTTATTATAAATAGAAACGAATTTTACTAAACACTTACTGTCAATGCTTATTATACTGGATCTAAAAAATGTGATGGAACACAGTTTTTGAACTGCAATGTAACATTTAGTAAGCTGTGATATTCGTTTTGTAAACATTTAGGAGATATAGATATGTTGACCTATTTCTGGTCTTCTCTTGCAAGTTTGGATTGTTTTGGTAAATTTTTTAGATGAAATATGCAATTTTTCCATGGGAGTGTAGAAGTTTAGGATAATTTAGGTTTTAATTGGAATTTTTCAGGATTATTGTCTATTTTTTTAACATTGGTTAAAAACAAAAAGTTGACCGACTTCATGATTGCCATGTTGTTGCGAGTGATAGTTTGTCATGTTTTCATTTGGTAAAAATTGAATATGAGAAAACTGTAAAATTGTGAAACAAGTATGCCTTAAATTCATTTTTATTGTAGGTTAGTCAGGTTGTTTAACAGTAACTATGGCAACAGCTGAAAATGTAGATTCGGTGACCAAATATGAATGTGTGTGTATGATAAAGAAACAAAAATATAATGTGATATTAACAGCAACAACACTGAGTTATAATGGAATAGACAGTAAGAAAGGTTAGTGTATATTATGTATTATATTGTATGTTTGTTTTACACCATTTTTCGACAGTCAGAGTGTTCAATTGGTTGTGACATTGCAGTCTTTGCGAATAGGTTAAAACGTTTACAGGACATTCGGTCTGGTAAACTACAAACTTTTACCAGACCGAATGAAAGTTTACCAGACCAAAAAAATATGAAGCAAAAAAGGCATAACACACATTTGAATTTTTAATGCCTTTTATTTATCATGAATGAGGTTCAACAGTTATTTTATATACATGTAGATCTAGTCAGCTTCACATTGATAACCATCAACAGTTTCTTGTTGACTTTGGTACAATAAATCGAAAGATGGTTCGTCATTTACAATGATGTTATCGTCAACATCAGATTCCATTATGCCCGTAGTAGTTTGACTGGTGTACTGAAGTGTTCTTGCTCTCAATGATGTAGTCTGCAACATATACACAACATTACGTATAATATAAACTATTACAACGTAAAAATACTTTGTATTCTACTTAATTAATCATATTAGATATACATATGCAACATAATCAAGTTATCAGGTACTTTCTCCACTTTAAAACTTCTAAAGTAAAGTTCCACTGTTTAAAAAACCTTGGTATTCATTTTTTATTATTTTTAAGTCATCAAATGCTTAATTTAAGATGAAAGCAGTCCCAAAATTAAGCAGATTATGCTAAACATCCCTGATGTGATGACTAATGGTCCTATGGGTTGAACAGTAAATGTAGCTAATTGTGAGTCAACTATGTCTAAATTACACTAGGCAACAAATATTAAAGTCAGTATTTGTCATATCAATGATATAGTTAATCAATTATAAAAAATTCTGCTGTTAAATATTCAAAGCTAACGATCACGGCAATGCCAATGAGAAAAAATCAGACTACAGTAAAAAAATTCAAACCCTCCTAAAATATATTCTCTCCAACCTGGTGGCCTCGATTTTTTTACTTTCTTACTTTCATTATTTACTATATTAAATTGTTTGAGTCATGGTTGGATGCCTTCAAAATACATAAACTTAATCATTATCTCAAAAAATGTAATAGAAATCACCTGGTCAACTTTCTTTTTCAACGGAACGGCGTTTAGCAGATAAACTCTCTCGATGTTGCAACCTTTTTGCACGGTGCATAACAATGACGCTTCCGTGAAAATTACGTGGTTATGTATAAAAGTACGTTATCCGGTACTATTTACCGTTACCGGACATTCGGTCCGTCGATCCTGATTTTCACGTCGGACCGGCCGATTTTTTACCGGACATGTCCGGCGGTCCGACGGTATTCGCAAAGACTGCATTGCCATGAATGGATTGGTTGTAAGTGGAAAGCCAGCAAAGTTATGAACCAAATTCTGTTCGAAGCAATTGTAGACTAATTATCTCCTTGTGCAAAAAATCTTTACCACAAGTATCAGTTCAGAAAACTTACTGTGACTTAGTTTAACTGATTTTGTTTCTACTCAAGGGCTTTTTTCTCATAATAGGGAAGAGGCCTTAGAATGTGATGTCGATCTTCAATAGAACTGTTGCTAAAATTATAAATTAGGGAATAAAAGCTGGTGTTATCTTAGACTTTTTGAAAAAAAGATAATACTTTTAAGAGGCTGTGAAATAAGATGTGAAACTCATGACATACTACAATGAAATCTGAATTTGAAAGTGCTTTTTTTAGGTTCAACATCAGTTAGAATAACAGATATTATTTCGATGAAGCTTCAGAAATCTGGTGAAAAAGACATTCTGTGTATTAGTTACGTTAGACAACAGAAAAAGTTGATGTTAAAAAGATGTGTGCTAGAATTGACTGCGGATGATGTATCATGTCTTGAACAATTAAAACGCCAACTAGAACAGTTGATTAAGCAAGGCAAGAAGTTCACCGTATTATTTATTGTTATAAAGTGAAAATAAATAAGTTATATTTTGTAATACAAGTTGCATTGTGTACTCAATGTACATTCTGTACTGTTTATTTCTTTATTGTATATACATGTATATTTTAAAACTTTGTAAAATATCACCTAATTGTTTCTTGGAAATGAACAAAGTTTATGCCAATAAACTATTTTGATGTGACATGACAAATCCTTTTGCCAAATGGTGGAGAAGTTTCATTGTATCTCATCAGTTTGATAGAAAATAGTTTGTTATAATCTGTATCAATTTATTGACTCTGATTATTTTTAGCATCTGGTATGATCATGCTATTTTTCTATTTGGAAATGGAAATCTTTTGAAACTCAGGTAATTTCATCTGCAGATTTATTTCTCTACTGTTTTACTTATTTTATTTATAGATTCTCAGAGACCTAAAAGTTTATTGGTTATAGTGAATCCAATTAGTGGACGTAGAAAGGGACCAAGTATATTCACTAAAATTGTTGCACCAGTATTTGAAGAGGCAGGAATCAAGACACATGTTTTAGGTAACATTGCTTTGTAAACTATGGAAATATTTTTTATGGAACATAAAATTTATCTAGTTTGTTATGATTGAAGGATAAGATTTAATTGTATAAATAAATGATCATGGCATGTCATTTTACTTACAATTTTTGGATTCATTCATTTATGGGGAAACATACAAGTCCTTACTAGTCATTCTGTAGCAGTTCAAAGTATTTAATCTTGTGAAAATAAAATTAATTATTCAGTATGTGTGGCTCAGTGAATAAGAGTGTAGATATTACTCAATTGTTTTATAAGTTGAAAAATTTACTTATTCACTCATACGGTTAAATGTCAGAGGGAAACACTTGGCTATTTTTAGGATGGATAATAATTTTACTTTCTAACAAGAAAACAAGCACAGGTAATACTCTGAAGGATAGTACTTTCTCATGTACCTTGTATTTTGGTGTGAGCAAATTATTGTATGTTCTGTTCTCTTCTGTTTTTTTCAAATAAAAATTAATAATAGAAGGCGAGCAAGTGAATAATTACTTGACCTAAACACTTTTCAGAAATGTATAAATGCAGTTTTATAAATGAACTACATCAAGATAAGCACTTAAAACACTAAAATCATTTTATGCCTTTAAAACTAGACTGACCACTAACATTTTAAAGCACTCTAGACCAACTGTAAATTTGGGGAAGTAAGTCCATTGTCAGTTGCTAAAGTTGAAGTTATATATTAACCAAGTCTGGCATAGTAGGCTTTACTCAGGATTCGAATCTAGAGTCTTGAAGGGGTTGCTGGTTGGAGCCTCACCTAAGATGGTTATATTAATCGGCATCCATGAAAATTAGACAATAATGTCTATTTTCATTCATTTATGTTAAGACTTAGAGAAGTTGTTGGCCTTTTAGAATGGTAGGTGAGTACTGGTTATAAACAAATGTCCAGAAAAGCTAGTTTAGGTGAAATGGCCAAAGTAAAATGACCATAATTTGTGTTGACATAGTGTTAAACCCAATCCAAAGTAAAAAAATAACATTTATATATTACTATAGTTACAGAGAGAGCTCATCATACAGAAGAAATAGTATCATCATATGATTTGAACTCTATAGATGGGTAAGTTGTGTTGCATCTATAGTTACAACTAGAATATAATTTAATATCACTTAAACTGATCATTTCTTTAAAGCTGAAATGACAGCACAGTTACATGATTTGATCCTAACTGTTTTACCATGGATCCCAAAGGAATCCCTAGTCAGTTACTCAAGGATTCCTCATTAACATTAGGGTTTCCTTCAATAAAAGACAAATTTTTATTACAAATTTGCGATCACTAATTGTAATAAAAAATTGAAGGTAATTTTAGAGATTCCCTAGCTGAGAATCACTGGGATTCCTCCCAAGTTTTTTGGGATCTTCAGAACCCCGGGACACTGTTAATGTCGCACTCTGAGTTATAGTCTTAACTTTTCTCTAATGTTAGCCTGATTTAATGTGTTACATAGTGTTACATAGTGAAAGGCAGTAGTATCAACTAGCTGGACTAAATGATATTGATAATTTTCACTTGCCTGAATTAAGTATTACTCGTCCAAGGACTCTGGCTAGTGGTTTGTTTCACTATGTGAAAGATCTTTCTCGTACTATATAGAAGCTGCTAAGATGAATGAATTCATAAATTTCAGAATTTTGAAAATTTTTATTCTTTCATCAATGGATAGAATCCAAATAGAACACCATACATTACATAAGTTTTCATTTATAAATTAAGATTGGTACTTGTTGGTGGTGATGGAACATTATATGAAGCTGTTAATGGCTTAATGAGAAGATTATTTAGAGAACAAGGTCTTGATATAGATGATGTTAATTCTCCTAGTCCTGAACTACTAATACCTATGGGTCTTATACCTACTGGTCAGTATTTTTATATCATTAAACCTTCTGGTCAGTTTTCAGGGCTCAACAAATCCACTAGTCCGCTCACATGTTTGAGTCTGGCCGCACTCATCCTGCAGGACGAGTGAAATTTCTTGTGAAAAAATAACTAAATTTCAAGTGTAAAATTTAGTGGAGACAGGAGGAGTGCATATTGCACCAATCGAGTGAAAATTCTAAACTGCTTCACCTGCAAGACGAGTTGCTTCCTAAACATTTGTGAGTGCTGATCCTTAGGTATGGGATCTGCAAATAGTTCTTCATAATATGAATAGTATTAGTAATCCAGACAGATTGTCTGCAGTGCCTGGTGCAATAATTTCTAAATTTCTTACAAAATTTCCTGCAGGGAGTCAAATTGCTGGTATGTGCAATAAATTGTGCATCTTAAGTTTAGAGATGTTTGCATCATTTTTGTATGGACAGTGTGAATAGTAAAATCTGATTCAAACTTAAATTCAATTTCATTTTTTCTTTTTGTGATAAAGTGTGATAATTTTGATGTTCTGTTTTCACTTGGATAGATAACCTTTCTTGATATAATTTCTTTGACTAAACTGATGACTGCAGAAAAAGTAGAAAAAGTCCCTGCAAAAATGTCCACTTATAGAGTATTGATTTACCAATCTTGTATATACAGGTACTGGAAATGGTATAGCTAGACAATGTTATGGAAGTTATGATTCTTTGACAGCAGCTTTGTCTATAGCTATTGGTAAGTTGTTTTGTTTGTAGAGAATACTTTGATAGATAGATTTATTTCATTATAAAATGTTGTATGTGGCTTTTTTTTAACATCATATTCAACACATATTTAGGTCATATATACGATGGCCAGCTCTTCCTACTATAGGTTTTCTGGACACTTTTCTATCACCAGTACTAACTTGCCCTACCACAAGGCAGACAACTCATGTGTAGAGTATGACCTACCACAATCCAGCTCGAACCTGTGATCTCCAGACTCGACGTCAGACATGCTAATCACTACGCCACCCACAAACTACTTCCAGTGAATGCAAAAGATCTTTTACCAAAACTTTTTACAAATAGGTACATGTATGTCAAATATATGACCACTATAAGCATGGATATCTAATTACTGGTGCCAGTATTATTCTAATTACTGTTAGTGCTTATATATAACTCCATACATACATGTATAGTTAGTACAAAAAATAAAACACTGTTCATATAAAAACAATACAATGAACTAATCCACAACAGGGGATGCTCATATTATTTTAATATGTTTCATTAGTGTCTTGTTGGAGTAATATAAAGGTGCTCTACCATTACAAGCATGATTGATTAAGGGGTGGTGGTGTATACGCCACACCAATTTTGTTCAAATGAACAATACAACTTTTAATTTTAATACTGCCCTACCTCTGGAATGAATTGGTTAACTTTTAATGTTTACACAAACATGTTTTGTTATTTTTTACCTACTAAATGTATCACAGCTTTTGTATATATGTTTCTTGTCATTGTATGTAAACCTTATATCTCATGCACAAATCACATATAATAAAGCAAAATGAACTAAACTTTTATAGTTCTATATTTGCAGGTTTTAAGTACAAAAATAACATGTTTTCTGTACACAGTGATCAACGTTTAGTTGGTTACAGTATATTGTTGCTTGGCTTTGGAATGTGGGGTGATGTTATTCGTGTTGCTGAAAGCAGAAGAAGCCAGGGTGTCTTAAGATATTTCAGTAAGTCTTAAAAGATTTATTTACACTTCTGTGCACCTAAGTGCTCAAGGTAAGCTACTGTGATGGATAAGTTGTTCATGGCTATATGTTATGAGTGTTCTTATTGAGCTGTTAATATTTAAGACCGCTCATTTATGGTCCAATTTCATCAACCATGACTAGAAGCTTAATCTCAATGAAATTATGGTTAATCTTTTGTGTTTTGTTAGATCAATATGGCTGTGCTTTTCAAAGCGAGATGATTGATTGTTTGTTTGTTCTGTTGGGTTTTATGCTGTGGCAACACATTGTATAAGTCATATAATAGTGGTCAGTCTACCTACTCACTGTGCCTGGAAAGGCTAAATCTCTGAATTTAGCTGTTAATCAACTACTGAGCACATACTTTCGTCAGTGACTGACAACTGCCCTACATAATTAAGATTCATTGGTAGGAGAGAGAATGGCCGTAGAAATAATTTCATGACCAAGCTCTATGAAAGTATGCCCAGCCCGAGAATCAAACCCATGACCCCTTGATCAGCAACTGAGCTAGCCCGGCGGCTTCAAAGCTAGATGAAATATGGCACTAGTCACAATACAATTGTGTCGGTATGATATATCTTCACAAAAGTGAAATTCAAATGAGATGAATTGGGATTTTTTTATTTTTACACTTAATTATTTAACCAGCTACTGTACATACTTAGTACACAGAATGTAAATAATATATATTTTATATTAAGGGTCCTCAAAGTGAGGTTACGCTTGCTAATTTAAAAGTATGAAAATTCGAGTTTTGGAATGATATACATTTGCAAGATTGTTTTCTATTTGAAAATTTAATATAACATATTTGATTCCATTAATTTTTCTTATTTAATATTTGTATATACATGTATTATATTGTTATGCATTTCTGTCAATTCACATGCATTCTGATATACCATTTTATTGTAATATTTTAGCTGCCATAGGTCAATATGCTGTAAAAAGTCAACTGAGAGAATGTGAATACACTGTAGAATATAAAACAGCTCAGGAAACTGTCAATACAGCTGAATCACTTGATCAGGTTAAAAATGTGTAAGTAAAGCTGTTATTATTTATGTATTTTATTTTACTGGGTTTAATGCCATGTCAACACAATTTAGGTCATTTTACAGCATCCAGCGCACCTAACCTAGCTTTCCTGGACCCTTGTCTATAACCAGTACTCGCCTACCCTTTCACAAGGCCTAAAAGTTCTCCATATTATCCAATCAATGAAAGAAAATTGACATTATTGTCAAATTTTCATGGAAGGGTATAATCTCTTCGGTAGGGATTCAAACCCTTACCCCCTTTTGGACACAAGATTCCAAATTCCGGCGTGCCATCCACCCGGGTTAAAAGCTTATTTATTGAAACCTAATCTGATGATGAGCATTTTTGATTGTTTAAGTCACTAAGGGGTTGAGTCTTTTGGATAGGTTGTAGTTTTATGACATGCCAGTGTAGCCTTAAAACACATACCAAAAATTTGGTGTCTAGACCTTTAAATAATTTCTTTAGTTATATACATTTATAAATATTTATGTATTGAATTGTATAAAGCTATTTGTTATTAAAATGTTGCAAAACATGCTTCAGTCTTTGAAAAGACCTAGCACTTTAGACCTCAATTTTGGAAATATTACTGTTTGAAATGCAAATGTTGGTTGGAAAAAGAGCGAAAATTGCATTTTTTCCGTTTTTGCTCCGCCCCAGCATTGCCATGGTAACTGGGATCGAGGCACAACTTGGTTTTCTGAAAGACATTCACTCAGGGAATAACTTGGCCAAGTTGCATATCTGTATGTTAATTAGTAATGAAATTAGAGCATCTTGAAATAGCCTTAGCGCGTTATGGTGAAAAAATGGCTACTTTTCACACATGTCGCAATCAGTTAAGGGATAAATAAGTATTTGTTGTACAATACAAGATGGTTTTGAGCATTATTTATTTGTTGCAATTGTTATGAAGATATAGTACATGTCTTTTTCAATTCTTGAAATAATGGTCTGTGTTAATTTATTTATTATATTAGAGTCTTCATCAGGAATTGATAAAACAACAGTTAGGTACACACTTATGTCTTATACTTTTTTTATTGTAATTTTTCAGAAGCAGATGGAAAACTTGTACTGAAACAATTGTGAATGGCCTCATTATGAGTGCTTGGTTTGACAGTCAGGGAGTTTCAATGTCTGCTGACAAGGGTATTTTGCTTTTAACAAAACCTTGTAGTAGGCTCAGTCGAGCTGCTTTCTTTATTTCATTGGCAACTTGGGATCCAAATTTGGTGTGTATTCATTTTTATACGCCCGTTTTGAAAAAACGGTCGTATTATGTTATGCTGTTGTCTGTCTGTCCGTCTGTCCGTCTGTCCGTCCGTGGACAATTGCTTGTCCGGATGATAACTCAAGAAAGGATGAACCTAGGTTCCTCAAATTTTATGTGTTGATAGCCCTTGGGTGGAGGAGGTTCCCTATTGATTTTGAGACCCCAGGGTTAAAGGTCAAGGTCACTGGGACTTAAAATAGGTAAAACTTGTCCGGACAATATCTGAACCACCAATGTACCTAAGTTCACCAAATTTAATGTAAGAGTAGCCCATGTGTCAAAGATGTTCCCTATCGGTTTTGGGGCCCCTGCGTCAAAGGTCAAGGTCACAGTGGCATCATATGGGGAAAAAACTTGTCCTGACAATAACTTAACAACCAATCTACCTAGGATCACCAAATTTTATGTGAGAGAAGCCCATGTGTCAAGGATGTTCCCAATCGGTTTTGGGGCCCCTAGGTCAAAGGTCAAGGTCACAGGGACATCAAATTGAAAAACCTTGTCCGGACCATAACTCAACAACGCCTGTACCTAGGTTCACCAAATTTTATGTAAGAGTAGCCCATGTGTCAAAGATGCGCCCTATAGGTTTATGGGGCCCCAGGTTCAAAGGTCAAGGTCACAGGGGCATTATATGGAAAAACTTTGTCCGGACAATAAATGAAACACCAATGTACCTAGGTTCACCAAATTTCATGTGAGAGTAGCCCATGTGTCAAGGATATGCACTATTGATTTTGGGGCCCCTGGGTCAAAGGTCAAGGTCATAGTGGCATCAAATTGAAAAACATTGTCCGGGTAATAACTCACTAATGACTGTACCTAGGTTCACCAAATTTCATGTGAGAGTAGCCCATGTGTCAAGGATGTACCTTATCAGTTTTGGGAAAACAGGGTTAAGTTTAAATCTTAAACCAGAAGATATCAAATTACCAAGCTGTGACTTCAAATGTTCTATCAATATGTTTATAAAGTCAAAACGGCAAACAATGAAACACTTGTCCAGACAATAACTGAACCACCAATGTACCTAGGTTCTCCAAATTTTATGTGAGGGTAGCCCTTGGGTAAAGGTTATGCCCTATTGGTTTTGGGGTTCCTGGGTCAAAGGTCAAGGTCACAGAGGCATCATATTGAAAATCCTTGTTTGGACAATAACTCATCAACTACTGTACCTAGGTTCACAAAATTTTATGTGAAGGTAGCCCTTGTGTCAAGGATGTTCCCAATAGGTTTTTTGGCCCCAGACCCAAAGGTCAAGGTCACAGAGGGATCATATGGAAAAACCTTGTCCAGACAATAACTGAACAACCAATGTACCTAGGTTCACTAAATTTGGCGTGAAAGTAGCCCATGTGTCAAGGTTATGCCCTATTGGTTTTGGGGCACCTTGGTCAAAGGTCAAGGTCACAGGGGCATCATATTGAAAAACATTGTCTGGATAATTACTCAACAATGATTGTACCAAAGTTCACCAAATTTCATGTGAGAGTAGCCCATGTGTCAAGGATGTACCTTATCAGTTTTGGGAAAACAGGGTTAAGTTTAAATCTTAAACCAGAAGATATCAAATTACCAAGCTGTGACTTCAAATGTTCTATCAATATGTTAATAAAGTCAAAACGGCAAACAATGAAACACTTGTCCAGACAATAACTGAACCACCAATGTACCTTGGTTCTCCAAATTTTATGTGAGGGTAGCCCTTGGGTAAAGGTTATGCCCTATTGGTTTTGGGGCTCCTGGGTCAAAGGTCAAGGTCACAGGGGCATCATATTGAAAATCCTTGTTTGGGCAATAACTCATCAACTACTGTACCTAGATTCACAAAATTTTATGTGAAGGTAGCCCTTTTGTCAAGGATGTTCCCAATAGGTTTTTGGGCCCCAGACCCAAAGGTCAAGGTCACGGAGGCATCATATGGAAAAACCTTGTCCAGACAATAACTGAACAACCAATGTACCTAGGTTCACTAAATTTTATATGAAAGTAGCCCATGTGTCAAGGTTATGCCCTATTGGTTTTGGGGCGCCTTTGTCAAAGGTCAAGGTCACAGGGGCATCACATTGAAAAACATTGTCTGGGTAATTACTCAACAATGACTGAACCTAAGTTCACCTAATTTCATGTGACAGTAGACCATGTGTCAAGGATGTGCCTTATCAGTTTTGGGGAAACAGGGTCAAGTATAAACCTTCAACCAGAAGATATCAAATTACCAAGCAGTGACTTCATATGTTCTATCAATATGTTTATAAAGTCAAAATGGCAAACAATGAAACTTTTGTCCAGGCAATTACTGAACCACCAATTTACCTAGGTTCATTAAAGTCTATGTGAGGGTAGCCCTTGTGTCAAGGATATGCCCTTTTGGTTTTGGGGCTCCTGGGTCAAAGGTCAAGGTCACAGAGGCATCATATTGAAAAACCTTGTTTGGACAATAACTCAACAAGGACTGTACCTAGGTTCATAAAATTTTATGTGAATGTAGCCCTTGTGTTAAGGATGTTCCCAATAGGTTTTGGGGCCCCAGACCCAAAGGTCAAGGTCACAGAGGCATCATATGGAAAAACCTTGTCCAGACAATAACTGAACAACCAATGTACCTAGGTTCACTAAATTTTTTTAGGAGAGTAGCCCATGTGTCATGGTTTTGTCCTATTGGTTTTAGGGCCCCTGGGTCAAAGGTCAAGGTCACAGGGGCATCATATTGAAAAACATTGTATGTGTAGTAAATCAACAATGACTGCACTTAAGTTCACCAAATTTCATGTGAGAGTAGCCCATGTGTCAAGGATGTTCCCTATTGATTTTGCTTATTTAAGGGTAGCATATGCCCCTTTGGTTTTAGGTCCCTGTGTTAAAGGTTAAAGTCAAAAGAAAAATCATGAGGAAAAACCTTGTCCAACAACCAACTTTACCTAAGATCACCAAATTTTATGTACCAATACTCTTTGGGTCAAGGGCGAGAACTTATGGTTCTGAGGCCCCAGGGTCAAAGTCACTGGAAGTTTGTATGGGAAAACTTTGTGTCGGTGATAAATCAACCATGGCTGTACCTAGGTTCTCAAAATCTTTGCTTTGGATAGCCCTCCTGTTAAGAATGGGACCTATTCTGAGATCCTGGGGTCATTGGTCAAGGTCACAGGGACTTTACATGAGATAGAACACAGCATGGACTGCACACGGGCGTATAATGCCCCGCCCAGCGGAGCTCTTGTTTCTTATGTGAAAATTATTAAACATCCTTTTTAAAATGGAAACATTTGGTCATTTGAATCTCCTTTGTTTTTACTTTATTTCAAAGCCTACTGATCTTGGCAAAAAAGTACTTTTTTCGTAGTTATGTCTAAATCCATGGTTTGAAATCTTTGATAAGAGTAAGACCCTGACATCATACGCCATTTTAAATGATTTTTTTTATTAATTATAATGAATGTTGTCATTTATATTCTTTTTTGCTTGCTAATTATACCCCTGCTTCGAAGAAGAGGGGGGTATACTGTTTTACCCTTGTCCGTGTGTGCGTCCGTCCGTCCGTTACAAAATTTCCGTCGCAGTTTTCTCAGCAACTATAACATGCAGCAGCCTAATACTTTGCATATTGCTTCATCCCATAGTCCCATATGGTGTAAAGCAATTTCATGCTCCTTGCTCATCTACTTCCTGTTTGTAGTCATATTTCTCACAGCGGGGGTATCACTAGTGAGCATTAGCTCACAGATTTACTTGTTTTATATGATTATTAACTTCACAAGATTTTAACTGTTTGTGCTTTAGTGCTTACAATGGCTTTTACTTCATATCACTTGTGTGACAATGCCCCAAAGAGGGGTTTTGTGCAGTGAAGGGAAGAAGAAGTAAGCATATATATACAATGTATATACATATATGTATTAATTGATAGGTGAACAGACCAGAAATTACGGCACTAGAAGGAACTGAATGGAAAATTAGCTTAAATAAAAGAAGTGAACCAACATCAGAAACCGGAATATTAGAACATATTATAAATATAGATGGTGAACCCATCACTGTACCAAAACCTGAATATCATATCAAGTTAGTATACTATCATTGTTGATTAAGTTAATTTCATAAATGCAGCAAATGGCATTAATCATCGGATGACTTAATAACATTGAGGTTGCTTACTATCATATCATTTGTGTTGTTTCTCTGCTTTTATCTCCTAATGGAAGAGTTTTTTTCTTACAAAATGACAGACTCCGGGATTGCCATGGATGGGAAGACAAGGTGATAGTACTTGGTCTTGGTTGTCTGAATGCTTTCAAGGAAATTTAAATGGAACTCTTTGATGGAAAATTGCTTTAGCGGCTCTTTTGCAAGGAAAGAGAACCCCTCATTTCAGTTGAGATCTTGTTTAAATAATATTTAAGACTACATCGTGTATTGTAAATCTACACTATTGTTTAAAGGAAATGCTTATGTAATATGTATGTTGCACTCTTAAGTTGAATTAAAGCAAAACATTGTGTTAAATCTCTAGAGGCTACAAGTGTGCTCCTATTTTCATCAAACCTGGTCTGAAGCCTCTTATCAATCAATATTAGGGTTTCATAATCGGAAAAAAATTATAATCGATCATTGGAAATAATCGGACAACCCTTTTCGATCAATCATCGATTATATAATCGAAACACTAGCTCAGGGTTTTCATTCAGAATTTCAAATATATGACATTATGTTGCAATGGTTTAAGTGATTTTGTTTCATATACACTAGAATATTAAATCATGCATAATCAACTTATAACTAGTGTTTTAGTGGTTGTTTATAAATAAAAATAAAATCAATTTTTGGACATTAAATTTTTACAGTACCCATAAAGTATGGAAAAAGGGGCTATATATAGTCAAATAATGGCAAATTTCATGTTGCCGAGCAAGAATATCAACATCGATCTCAATGATTTACAATAACAAAGTAACAGCAAAACTGTACCCGTCATGGTTTAATTAAGATAAAAAAGAGTTTTATTCCCATGAAATGTATTTTTCTTTAAAATGCTAATTATCGAAAACTAGAATGTCTTATTGTCAATAAAATGAATTTCTGACATTAGCGATAATCGATTATCAAATTTCATGATCGATTGTCTCCCACTTTAACTGAAACGATCGATTATAATCGATCATCTTTTAATCCCTAATCAATATCATATCTGAGACAAGTTTTGTTTGGGCTATGTAGTGTTTAAAAACTATGTCAAATCAAAGAAAAACCTTGTTAACACTCTATGAAGTACATGTTTTGCTCCAATGTTCATCAAGCTTAATTTTAACTCAGTTGAGGGTGTAGGACCTATCTAGGACCTCCCAGTTTCTATTCCAAATAATCTTGTTATTATACAATGTCCAATAAACATTCCCTTGTAAGAAAATCATATTATAACAGATATCAGACAGACACGACTTGTGCATATCTCATTTGTTATGGTCTTTTGTTTTTTCACTGAGTTATGTCGGCTCATTTTTTTGCAGCACCCTATTCCTTGAAAAACACCCTTTGGGGAGTATTTTATCACATTCATTGATAGGTCTAGTTTATACCTGCCTTTTAAGACTTTTATATCAGTGAAACCTCTCATTGATAAAATATGGTCGGTTCATATGTCTAGAGTGATATGAGGAATATTGACAGTTATGTAAGGAGAATTGAGTGTCTAGGTTTCTGAAAAACTGTGGTCGATTTGACTGCCAGTCTGATATGTCACTTGATATCAAAATCACCTAAACTGAAAATAATTGAATCTTTTTATGTCTTTAAAGCGGAGGCCGTGGCGTTGTGGTTAGCATGTCTGACTTCGAATCCAGAGGTCGCGGGTTCAAAACCCGGTCGTGGCAGGTCATACCCTGAGTTGTCGGCCTCGTGGTAGGGTAAGTTAGTACTGGTGATAGAAAAGTGTCCAGGAAACCTATAGTAGGAAGAGCTGGTCGTCGTATATATGACTATTATATGTGTTGAATATGACGTTAAATAAAAAAAAATATGTCTTTAAACTGAAAACGTAATAAATGTTGGATCAATAAAAAAAAAAAATTTCATTTAGATCTGTATGTTCTTTTTTTATTTATTTCAGGTTGCTACCAAGGAATTTGACTTTGTTCTGTAATGTTTCTGAAGTGACAGGAAGACCAAAAACCTAGCAATGGAAATGGTAAATACCAACATGAATTGGTCTATTTTTATGTCTGATGTTTTTTACTTGCTGTTGCCATTTTATTTTTAGTTACTAGTCATGTGTAAACAGATTTTGTTAAGTAGAAACATATTCATGTATATTATATTTAGAATGTTTTGATTCTGTTTTATGTCATGTATATCATTTCATACCATTTGTTTACACTAAAATTGTGCAATATATTTTTCTATATAATTTATATATTTTAATATATTATTTTTGTTATAAAATTTACTGATAACCTAAAGTAGGGACTTTTTATGTCATGTATCTCATGTCGTCTTCATTCTAACAAATGATTCCTACATAATACATGTGTGTATAGCATGCATGCATTTAATTTAAACATAAAAAAGAATATATTTTCATCTGAAATCAGATCTCTTTTCACCAATTGCCTTAAAAATTTGTGATCACTAGCCTGATTTATTGTTTCATAGTAATACTAAATATTTTTGAATAAGCCTAACTATATTATTTTTACTAGCCTAACTATATTATTTTTACTAATCTCAACCTTTTTTCACTAGATTGGGCTTGGAGCTTGTGTATTATTGTTAGCAATGAATGCTCATCTCGATTTTTTATGCTCACTGGATAACAAATCATATAAATATAATTGAAAATGTCCTCCATCATCTGTATACTAGTAATTATCGCCAGATACCCAGAGCCGAACCATGAATATTTATCAGCTGTGGAAATAATAGCCGCTATCAAGTCGATTAGAGGCGTGTAAAAGACAGCTATTTCATTGTTGGGTAAAGATATATTAAAATTGCTATGACTCTATGCATCGCCAAACTTTAACGATAAGATGATATGCGCATATCTCTTTAATGTTTCCCTAAAGTTCCATTGAAATCTTGGTTGCGGCTGATAATTCCAGTGGAAACAAACTAGTCGGTACATACATAGAATGCAGAAATCTTTCTAAGGACAATAACTCTTGCAGAAGTTGTCGATCCTAAACTTAAGAACTATTTGCAGATCTTTGTTTCTTACTAAATGTTCTGCCTTTTGTTTCTACATCCTGTTGTTACTGGGAATTTGCTTGGAAATAAAAGACGGACGGGTAAATGAACTGGCACAAACTGACAAACCTGGTTAGAATGAGAAGATCCTTTAATCACACGTTTCCTCCCAGCCATGTCATCTGTATGATTATGTCGGAAAGCCTTTGTATATCCTCGGTCAAAGTGTTGTCTGTTCCACAATCCATTCTAACACATCGCCGGACACCTGAATTATTTAAAGGAAGTTGACACACTGGGGTAAACCTAGACATTTATGAAACGACTTCATTAGGTGATTATAACCAATCAAAATGACGTTTTGTTTGTCTAATTTTTTATTTGCAGAGGGGTTTATTTTTTATTGTCTACTAATGAACAGATATTACTGCAAGTATGGCTGCTCTTTCTCTAGACTTGTGTTGCTGCAATTTTGGATAACTTTTGCTTCTCTCTGGTTAAAATTACTTTGGTTAATAGTACGATTGACTGCATCAACTGCATTATTACAGAAAAGTCAGCGATCATCATGAATTTCTTTGTATTTAAGAACTGGACTTAGCAACTCTTCCTGGACATTGTGCTGTTCCTTTTCAAGAGTACTTGTCTGACTAAAGTAGTAAAAACAGAAAAAAATAAAATGTGCTGATATGCACTTTGAGATGTTTCTTCCTTGAATGCATAAGTGTACATAGTTTGCGAAGGAAGTCTTATAGCCCGACCAATGGCTAACATTCTGGGTGACAAATTTGTGCTTTTTTTAGGGATATATCTGTATGCACCAGCTAAACAGTCTAAATAAAGATCCCAGTAGGTCTGTTGGTCAACAATGAAGTCTCGGACCATTCTCATGAGTATGTGCATAAATTGTTCACATTGACCATTAGCACAGGGATATGACTCTAAAATGTAGAACCCTGATCAGAATGTATGGTTAGAGGGGTACCCCATCTGGACACAGTACAATTGAGAATATTTTGGGTGCAGACCTCAGCACTTAGGGATTCTACAGCAATTACTTCCACATACTTACTGAAAATGATAAGAATTATCCTTGATTTTTGTACAGGCATTTATAACTAAAATGTACATATTACCTCGCTCTTTAATAGGAAAGGGACCAGTAAAGTCAATAGCTAGGACATCCTAGGGGGCATCTGTGCGAATATGACCTATAGGAGCTTTTTGAAATTTTTAAAGCTCTGTCAGACTGACAGAGTTCACTATTTGAAATGTACAGACTCACATCCGACTTGGACTCAAACCAGTAAAAAAAATGTTTAGTAGTTGTTTGGTTCTCTTGACCCCAAAATGTCCGGATAAAAGGAAGCTATGAACTGAATTCAACTTATTTTGACATAGACATCTTGGTACCACTAATTGTAATTGACTGGAACCTGGATTTACCCATCTGGACTGGCACTAATATAAGGATGGTCTTTCAATATAAGTAGACCAGACTCAAATACAGAAGCTGAAGTCCTATCCTTTTTCAACTCTTTAATAATGTATATGGACAAAGCGACTTTTTCACGCCTTTTTCCCCCATTCTAGTGCATCAAAAGTTGCACATTTGTAGTATCCCATGACATTTTTTACTAAGCTGGTGTACTTCTGTGCAGACATTACTGATCCGAAGTTTGAGGCAGTCGCCCTTCCTTTTCTGGCTTCTAACCAAAGATCACTGTCTCTTTGACCTTTTGTCAATTTTTCCACAGTTTCTGGATTAAATTCCAATCCTGACACATATTGATAAAAACATTTTAGCTAACTCACTGTCTATACACAAACTGTTCATGAAACACACTGGTGGTAGAGGAAGACAACACTGAGATTTTAAATGTTCCAGAATGGGAGGTTTTGGATACAATTTAAGGAAACCTGCATTTGGTAAAACAGCAGCCGGGCTTTGGCGAAAATCAGTATGAAAACCAGTTGTTCCTCTTACAATTGGATTAAAGTCCTTACATAGTTCTATTTTATTAACCTGTCACAACTTGAATAATTACATGGTCACTGAATCTGTTAATTTTTAACTCTTTCGAGCTTGTTATTTCCCTGATATTTAAAATCGCCGCTTATATAGTTAGATCATCAGTAACTAATATGGATCGGCGGTTCGATGGTTAAAAGAAGTTGAATAATAACACATTCAGTGACCGTGAAATTATTCAAGTTGTGACAAGTTAGTAAAATAGAACTATAATTTGATGTTTTTGACACTTCTGACTTATGAACTTTCTTGAAATGAACATCTTAAGCTCTTTGTGGTGATAACTTTCTACGACGTAGCTGGTGCCATTTACACTTTTTGGATGTTTCAGCTATAGTTCCATTCTGTTTTTTACTTGTGATGTCTACCAAACACCATAGTAGGGCAACAACATAGTTGCAGGTCTCTCCTTCACTGAAAACAGGAAAAGCCATGTTTGAGATATCATAGTCACATATATTTCAAGTAAACCAATATTGGCAAAAATCTATTCACAACATGTCTTAAAATGGTCATAGCAAGCAGTGTTTATTATGTGATTCACAATTTGGGGATTTACACTCTCCTAATTGGAGGACAACCCTCTTATTTTTCATTTTCTAGAATAAGCACTGAGCAAGCAGTTGTTTTTCAATAAAATTCCTTCAGCAAACAAGTCGATTCCCAGAGGGGCATACTTTTGTGGAGCTTAATCATGATATAATTTTCTACGGTCGTTATCCCTCTTACCACTGAGTTAAAATCATGTTGGGCAGTAGTCAGTTACTGACGGATGTATGCGCCTAGTAGTTGGCAACTGAAAACTGAATGGGGCGAGTAAAACAACTACATTATTATTTTCATATAAACATTTGATTCCTACCCAGCTGTGCAAGTACATTGTGCAGCATGAATCTGTCCAGTATGTTTAGATAAAGATATCCATGTGTCATAACCAGGATCTTTCTTAGGGCAGGCTGATGGCAAAGATGGTATTACTTTACAAATAACATATCCATTGTATAATTTAAAGGTCCAGATTAAAAATGTTAATGATGATAATACTTATTTTGTTTTTTTAATCTTTGACATACTGTCAACCTTGAGCTTGATGTGGTTAACTTTTCCAACCTCCTCAGCTCACCGACAACTTCGTTTAGTTTCCTCTCGGAACATAAAGGTATCTTTATCTGCTCTTCAGCTGCTGAGGCTATCCTTTTTAACAGATTATTCATTGGGTCCTCCATTGCTTGATCAGTTTGAGCTGAATTATCATGGATGGTAGTTTTCAGTGATGGCGAGTCTCCATGAATGTATGTGGCCATGCCCTGGAACAGGGGGTCACTTTGTCCGTGTTGGAGGGTAGGACACCTTCGTCTTGTAGGGATGTTGAGGGTCCAGGAGTTGGGATCTGGTCCAATAAATCTTCATTAAAGTCCATAATGGAAAAGTTACAAATTGTTGCTGCTGGATTAACTGGAAGCTGTTGTTTAGGGGTTGTTTCTTGAGCAGTAGTTGAAGGTGGAGTAGTGGTAGCCAGCCATCCTGGTAGTAGACAACCCTTTTCCTCAAAAGCTTGTGGTGTCTAATTGAAAATTTGTTAAGTTTCCTCTATGGACAGATGTATTAGATCCTTAGGGCCTACAAAGTAAGGATCTGCAGCCTTATGTAGATAAGGTGTTATATCCTTAACTTCACCAGTCCTAAGGTCTGCTTGCTGGCAGGGACCATACTCTGTCTAGTGTAGCTTTAAGTTCATCTCTTTTTCAAAGCAGAAGTGGTAGAGACTGCAGTAATAAGGTAGACGGTCAGTGGTTATATAGTCTCTGTATATGTGGGCCACCACTCAACACTTTCTTCCACTCTTGGCACTGTACCTACATCTGTAGGCTCTGTGGTCTGCCTGAAGATAAAGTTGAATAACAAATATATAATTACTGTTTTAAGGTTAAACTGTCTATTTTACATAAAAGTTGCTCTGTGACTAGGCTGTGACATCAGACATTTAATAAAGATTAATTTTAACTATGATGTTAGCTTCTTACGCTGTTTTACTATCCAAGGAGGCAAGTTTGAGTCGAGATACGGTTTCAATTTGTCATGATGTATCAGCTTGGATACCCCAGCTTAGTCTAAATGGATCACAAAGTTTAAAATTGTGGGATATATTGGTGTTTTAAATTTATTTTTTAAATGCATTTTCTCTCCTGGAAGCTGTACTGACGCGCCCCACAATATCTCTTATGTAAATCTTTAGCTTAGGATTGTTCAATAATTTTGATTGATGGAAATCTAGATATGGATCAATAATCTTTAAGATATTCTTTAAGTCGTTGATTTCTTTGTCATTGCAGGCATCATGCACTTGAATGTCACCATTGCTACTGTTCAATCTAGGGAATATTGCCTTTACCCCATTTAAAGGTTCTTTCATTGCCTCTGTTAATGCCGTTTTGAGTGATTCATTTGCATTATTTCTGAACACTTTGAGAATTAACTGACTTGATTTTCATTTTATGTCTAAGTTCCATTGTGATGTGTGAAAGTGAGACATTCTGCAATCCAAGATTCAAAAGTGACTTTATCCGCTGAGCAGGATTATTATATGACTGATTAGGAGCTGTGCAACAGGCAATTAACAGGTCTAAGTCCAGTGCTACAAACTCTGTGCTAGCAGCAACCGATTGGTATGTTGTTCTGTGGTCAGGACCACCATCTGTGTACCGTCACTACAATTTCTTGTGAATTGTGCTGTTGACCAGTAGCCACTTTTTAGCAATTGTTGACCCTGGGTGTATGCCATCTATTAAGATCTTTGGTCGTATATATTTTGTTCATTGTCTTTTTCTGTTCTGCCCCTTGTAATTAAGAAGTTTGTATGTATTTTTGGTGAGATATACTTTAATTTGAAGTTGTAAAATCTAATAAGGGTATTCACGGCCTTAACTTATTTATTTATTGGCTTGTCATCTATATTATCAGGATTTCTGAAACTTTTTAGTTTATTGAATTATCTTGTAAAAATTGGGGGTATTTCTAGAATCCCTATATCTATCTACTTATACTGATTTCCACTAGCTCATCAAATTTGCTTTTGAGTAGATCTGTTAGATCTTTTGTTTAACTGTTGCGCTGATAAATAAATTGGAATTCTTTTTAGTAATGTCACACGTGCTATACCAAAGGAGAATTATTACTTTATCTTCGATTTTTAGATCTTTATTAGTTGCCTCACGATTTCATCAGGTGATTAAAACCAGTCAAAACGAAGATTGTTTGTCGAATTTGCAGAGGGGTATATTTTATATTGTCTACTAATAAACAGATATTAGTGCAATTATGGCTGGATTTTTTCTCTAGACTTGTGTTTCTGCAATTTTGGATCATTTTCTGCTTATTTCTGGTGAAAATAACTTTGGTCAATAGTGTGATAGACTGCATCAACTGCTTTATAACAGGAAAGCCAGCCAACAGCATGAATTTCTTCGTATTTTAGAACTGGATTTTGGCAAACCTTCCTGTACATTGTGCAGTTCCTTTTCACGAGTACTTGACTGACTGAAGTAGCTAAAGTAAAACAACATAGCTAGAACCCGACTACTACGAAGTGCAAGTCTATGAGCCATACAATGTACAAAGCTTTAATACATTTTTACTTCAATTAACGTATATCGTGACTACTGTATCACAACTCGTATTGTATCGCAACTCACTTTAAGATAGACAGACCTGATGATGTTGTTTGTCTGTCTTTCTGAACGATAACTCTATAATGACTGCAACTTTTACCCAATTTTACTATGTGCATCCCTTTGGTCAAGGCTACAATACTCTTTTATCACTGGTAATAGAGATGGTGGACCTATCGTCTTTAGTTTGGGAAGTATGCGTCGACGAAATCAGATTATTCTTTCTATCCTCTTCTTCACAGCAGTTCCGAGGCGGGTGCAAGGCCCATTACCGTTGTCTGATTCAGTTTAGTGATAAATAAATTTTACTTTGTCTTTGCTTCTTCTGACAAATATGACTATTGTGTTGCACAGATATCTGAAAACCTGTAGATCACTTAAAAATGTTCACTTCAAACCAGCGATAGATGTCTATTCTTTCCTCTCTCATGTATTTTGTACATTTCTGTCAGTCATCAGATCTAACTATGTCACTCCATTAGAATCAAGGTATTCAAGACATCTTTAAAGACCTTCCAGTACCATAGCATTGTTATTTTTACTTCATTTGCCTGCAACAAAACGAAATAAATTGTAATATTTATTACATTAAACCGCATAGTACTTATTATAACAAGAAAATGGTAAACTCTACCAATTCTGTACAATCTTAGTCAGGAGTATAAAGCGTTTGTCAGGATGTATATAACGGTGGCCTATATCTCAATAAACTTATTTGTATAAAATACATGACTATAGATAACAGGCCCGCTTGCAAATTTACAGTAGTTTTAAACTTAGTCTACCTGAAGAAAATAGTTTGAAAATATGCAGTTTTCCCTTGGAACATTTTAAGATTGATATAAGGCATTAAGTGAGTCATAAAATGATAATTGAAGTAAATATTTTATGTCTATCTTGATTTGAAACGATAAGATTGAACGAAAGAAATAAATTCAAGCACAAATTGCAACTTTGAATGTTTGTTAAAAGAGAATTGAGAATTTTACAAACAATAATTATCATTGGCTGTAAGATGAATTAGAAATGCGAGTCATCAAAAATAGAATTGTACTCGTTTTTGGTTCCGTATGCTTTTTTGTTGTATCATGAAAATTGTGGAGAATCATGGAAATCTAATACAATGATTGAAACGAAGATTTCAAAAAAATCACATCGAGTACGTTTTCAATACCATGATAGAAAGCATGTCTACTGCTCCATTTAGACTTGACACCAAACCTTCTATTTTAGTTTCCATGCTTAAGTTTCATTTTGCAGAGTTTCGAATTTTCTGTTCAACTGTTTATTCTCAGCCATGGCAGATTGTGCTTTCTTGGCTAACTGTCTTGCAACTTCAATATTACTTTCTTCCACACTATTTATTACTTTTTCAACACGACTGATAGGTGGAACTAGGCTAGACTGAAGAAAACAGTTGGTTTCTTTACTTTTTTGAGTTTTTTAACTTTAGCAACAGAATAGAGTAATTATTTTTCTAGCATAAATAGTGTCATCATAATTAGATTCCTTATGAATTTTTATCATTTCTTCAATTGATATTCTTCACTCCCTTCAGCCATGGCTACCTCTGTGCTGAAAATATATGACCAAGAATGGGTTTGAGCATAGAATTATGATGTTTTAATTGCATTATACAAAAAACAATGGCCAGTCCAACTCACCAGGCCTCCTGGGTCCACCAGTGCTAGCAAGCAAGCAAGCGACGAATTGCGTAATCATATTAGATATTAACATAAATAAACATTGGACCGATTGCAATGTCTGACCAGTATCAATCATTATAAAAATGTTCACTCCTTTTTTAAAGTTAAAGTAGGTTTTAAAATCAATAAATCAAACAATAATCACTGATCATTGAACCCTCATTAAGACAGTACATCAAACAATTAAACAATTATTGTACTCGTTTACACCGGGGTGGAGTAAATCAATTGTAAGTAAATTTATTGTTCGAAAAAATAAGCAGTGCCTCTATTGGGGTATGAACCCGGAATCTTTCCATCCCTAAGTGTATATCCTATCATTGGACCACTGCTTCTACATCCGTATACTAGTGTGATTCAAACCAAACTGGAAGCTCACCTGCTCACCTAAGACCTAAGTCTTAAGCTAGCATACATGCACATATATGAGCAATTTTGTACAATAATCACTGATCATTTAACTTTGTATAAGGCAGTACATCACCCATTTATTATACCCCCGCTTCGAAGAAGAGGGGGGTATACTGTTTTACCCTTGTCCATGCGTGCGTGCGTCCGTCCGTCTGGCCGTCCGTCCGTCCGTTACAAAATTTCCGTCGCAGTTTTCTCAGCAACTATAACATGTAGCAGCCTAATACTTTGCATATTGCTTCATCCCATAGTCCCATGTGGTGTAAAGCGATTTCATGCTTCTTGCTCATCTACTTCCTGTTTGTCGCATAGTTTTAGATTTTTGAGGGGGTCATAATAATTCTAACCAGGATTGAACATGTAAATTTAGTATTATCAAAATTTTAAACAATAATTGAAATTGACAAATACCAAATATTTTCAAACAAAAGTTGTTCTGTGCACCTGGTATAAAAATTGGAGCACCATATAATTAAAGGCCCACTACAGAGGGCTAAATACAAGAAACATAACAAATTAAACAATTACAACTATGACAAATAAATTGAATAAATAAGAATAACTCATCAACATGATTACAAGAGAGGGAGGGAGGGAATTTTTAGAACTTTTAAGTAACTTGACGGTGCTCCGTACAAACGAACAGTGTCACCTCATCAACAGGACTTGAAACACCAGGTGGAAATGATCCAAAGAAGAGCTGCAAGATTCGTCACAAATCGATATCATGATACAAGCAGCGTCTCAAACATGCTAAGCCATCTTGGCTGGGAGAGTCTTGAATCCAGACGCATCAAAATCCAACTCACAGTCCTGTACAAGATAATCCATGGTCTTATCGACACTGACAGCTCTCTCTATCTGACTCCCGTACCCAGTAGAACTAGAGCATCACACTGTTTGAAATACCAACACTACTCTACATCAACAGATTTCTACCGCTTCAGCTTCTTTCCACGGACCATCCCAGTTTGGAACAGACTCCCAGCCGCTGTGTCTGAGGCCCCTACCTTGGTATCCTTTAAGGAGGGGCTAAAGGACCTAACCTTCTAAATGGGGTTTTTCCTTCCAATCACTAAGTACATCCAAATGAAGGGGGAGAGCTGTGTCAGTGGGCCTTGAGCCCCAATGAATTGGTCTCACCCTGATGGACGAAACGTGATTGGAGCATCTTTTCTATTATTTCTTCCTTTTTCTATAGCATTGCATAGTACATTCATCTGTGTGGGTCTATTTTCTCTCTTTCACTATCCTTTCCAACTTTTTTCTTGCGCACCATTGAAGAAATGTCAATCTGTGACAGCTCAATGTATTAATGTAGATGTAGATGTATCACTAGTGAGCATTAGCTCACAGATTTACTTGTTGTACCCAGTTTACACCTGGGTGGAGTGGAACATTTGAAGGTAAACTTCTTGTTCAAGAAATTAGCAGTGTCTATTGGGGTTGGACCCTGGGACCTCTTAATCCCAAAATGTATATCCTATCATTGGTACACTGCTTTATACCAGTGTGACTCCTACCAGTAAGAACCATGAACAACTTGCACAGATGCTATTACTCATGTTAGCCATTTGACATGCAACTGTAGCTCATCTTGAACACTTTGTGCTCAGATGTCATGTGCCAGATAAAACTAATTAGATTCATTTAGACTTACCGTGAAAGTTAAAAAAACTAAAACAAAAATGACGTTTAACTTAAAAACAAGGCACCACTTGAACCATGTGACTCACAATCTCTGCAATAAATGCAGCGCTGTTCAATCAACTCTTTTAGTACGTATGAAAAAAACTAACGAATTGATGAAAATAACCGACTTTTAGGCTACAAAAACTCCGGCGTGTTTAGGAATTCTTTGACCTTAATTTTGATTGGTTGAAAATTGTGTTAAGAGCGTATTACGTCATCGGAAATTTGGATTTTCCGCACAGGGTTAACCTGCATTTTGCCAATCGACGTACCGCTAGACGGGAATTACTACCGCGTCATCGATTTGTCCACTATCGAGTCACAGGACTGAACACTCTATTATAGAAAAGAGTAATTATCATGTGTAATTCTTATGCGGTCTCACAATTGAACAATAATCTGGTAACAATAATATTTATATGTACCCGTCTTCCTGGAAGGAAATTATGTGCTACATAAACATGTCAAACTACTGCCAAATCAGTTATTGTCAAATTATAACATAATTATCAATTAAATCTTCTTACAGTGGCATAATGGAAGCACGCATATTCCTGAATAGTTTCTGTAATGTTAGACAGATGAATCCCATCTTTACAGATGGTGGATAGTATGATTTCATCCTACCATAATCCCTAAGGCTTCATACCGAAGTTGGTTGTCCTTTTCGATAAGCTTTAGATAGCATAGCATTAAATTATTTCACTTTTAAATTAAACATGAGTTTTGTTGATATGAATTAAATTACTCGAGAAAAATTTGAGACAAGTTGAAAGCTTTTGCAGTATAATGAATAAAAATATATTGCAGGATTTGAAATATAGTGTAAAACTTTTAAAACACTGCAGCTCCATGACCGTCAGGAAAACCATTTTGATTTCTAGCATGTGAATCAAATACACTTACATAGTAAATATTATTAAGCTGTATGAAAGCAGTGGTTTGTTCTCCTGATGTAAAAAGTACTGCATTAAATACTGAATACACTGCTGTATTAATATCAATACTCAGAGCAGCTCTAATCCCTTCATGTCCAACTACACCATAGAACAGTTCATGGACATCTCTTAATCATATACACAAATTCCAATTCTCCGATTCAATTTTGTCTTTTCATCATTACTTCGGCATTGAAATGCGTTAACGCACTAAGATAATACCATAAAACACTCACATTTAACACTAATTAATCGATGTCATGAGGCATCCTTTATTAAAGAGAGGGCTATTTAGACAGACAAACATACCAGAAGAGCTATTGCTGTACATTGGTTCCCAGTCCCTTCACTTCCAATGTTTCCTTGATGGAAGTTGCCTAAGGAGAACTTATAAATTCTTTGTTTGAAGTTACCCTACCCACATTTTTAGGTGGGTAGGTAGGTGGTTTATTTTTTCAATCACTATTATGGAAAATGATTATACTTACGTGAACATACCATAATAATGATAAAACAGAAATACTTTGTACATTCCAGAAATTAATCAGTACATAAAAGAAAAAAACATTCTAACATGAAATGAACATTTTATTTTCGATACCAGGCATAAGATTTATGTGCGAAAGTTTCAAACTATTCAAGGCATGTATGTTTGTGTATTTAGGATATATTATTATGGAAAAGCTGTGTTTTATCACAATGTCGGTTGAAGGATTTGTATGCCTGAATAACTTTTCCAGGGCATTGTGGGCACTGTATTTTAAGTCCAGAATGTGTTCAATCAGAAATTCTTGTGTGTGCTTTTCTGCTTTAGGGGAGAGCTGTCGAAATATTGGCAGCGTGTCGATGCCTCCTTTGCACACTTCGGTGAACTCTTTCTCAAGACCAACTTTCTTCATTCCCGAACCAACCTTGGGAAATCAAATACCTTGAAGTTATGTCCTACCAAAACCACATCACCAATTTCTTTCAGCCAAGTTATAAATTCCTGAAGTGCATCTTTCAGTGGTATTGCTGCAACTGGTGACCCATTCAAAAATAACACACCACCTTGTGACGTAAGTCCAGTGACTTTAGAAGCTGCAGGTGATATTTGTTTTGTAGGCAGTATGTATACGTTCAGCTTTTTCTGTTCAAAAGATGTAGACTCTTTCAGGTGATAAACCCACTTTTTTGTTTTTAACACTAATGTACGTATTACCTCAGTTTTTTTTGGGCGACTGCACAACCCACACGAGACTTCAAATTCCCTGTAGACGAAAAATGG
Source organism: Mactra quadrangularis (assembly GCA_025267735.1). Lineage (NCBI taxonomy): Eukaryota > Metazoa > Mollusca > Bivalvia > Venerida > Mactridae > Mactra > Mactra quadrangularis. The sequence goes on along the minus strand of CM046307.1, from coordinate 8,069,575 downwards.
CATCTTTTTGGAGCTTTTGTTGCAATCATGTTGTTGAAGGACTCAACATCCTTGGTTGAACCGCCAGGTGCAATCTTCTCCGAGTTCTGACTGAATACATTAAAAATCGCTAAAAGATCAGATCGCAAATCATCACTAGACAGGTCTTTGGTCAAAGTTTGATGTTTGTATTCTTCTGGGTTTATCTTGTAGCTACACCAGTCACCACAAAAGGTATGTGGCACGATTTGGTTGATTTGTTTCGTGCACTGATCAACATTTCCTTTTGTTTGCGCCAGAGCATAATTAAAAATAGCATGTATGTCATCCTCTGACGATGAGTCTCTAGACGTATCATCACTACTTGAAATGTCATTATCAGACGATGATAAATCATCAGCTGAACTCTCCAAAATGTTTTCAGCTTGTATTTCCTCTGATGAAGTCCCAGGTACAGGTTTTTACTCATCAGTTTTCCTGACTTTCTTTTTGCGACGTAACATCGTAGCTTAACGTTTCATCTGAAATTTCCAAGTAACTTAATAATATATATGTATTCAAGTACGTATATAAACGTAAATATACTAAAACAAAGGACGCACTTTCTGATATAAAATATTTTATACATGTATTAAATGTTATTTATAAAATTTTTGGTTCATTCAGTTTATAATTAACTATAGAAATTTTATTTTTAATGTGTTACAAGACCACCGGCCCATACACATATATATACAATCAAATACATGTACATAGATTATGTATAAAAAAAAGCAAACAAATTGTATACAAAAACCCAATCAGTAGATGTAGTTTTATACATTAGGCATTGATAATATTCAGAGAAAACAACAAAATAGGTTGCCTAAACCCGATAAAGAAATTATTCCATATATTTCAACATTCAATCCAAATAACAAAGAAATGTTAGGCATTTTAAAGAGCAATATGAAGTACTTAACAACAGATACAACAATGAATACCATTTTTGAAAAATACAACATTTATCAAAAGTAAAAGACTAACACCTAATTTAAAGAAAATATTAACAAGAGCAAAGTTTACGGAAGAAATTTTAAAAAAGTACAGTATTTAAATGCAGCAGACCAAACTGTAGTCTATGTAATCAATTATATTAAGGAAACGCTTTTAATTTCAAAGAAAAAACAATTTAAGCGAACGAATCAATGTCATGCAACGTACAAACTGTCCTTTATATTTTAAAATTTAATGGATTTCGAAAACTGTAGCAGGTCAAGATTGACCGTTTTAATTTGTTAATCATTTTTGTGTTAAGGGTGTTTGATTATGTACAAATATCTTATAACTTCCGTAAAATTGTTCATTTATTTCATTACAAACTGATCGTTTTTAATGCTAAAGTAAACGATGTTAAATATTTTTATCAAACACTGTTTTTTTGTTTTTGTTTTGTTTTTCTTTTTTTATCAAACACTGTAAGAATTCATACCAAATGGTTGCATTTACGGAAATATAATAATATACGAGTACGTATATATCCAGATTTCACTAAAATGATTTGGCATATAAATAATCTAATTACGAAGAAATTTGAATTCAATCTCGAATTTTATTGCAATTAAAGTAGTATTTTCAACGGTTATTTTTCAAAGGTAAACAGAAATACTTTCTTTAACTGTTATTATGTTTGAACTTCATTCAATTATCATAAATTCAGATTATTGTAAAAAAGAGAAATTTCCAGTTTCCGGTTTTCCTTAAATATAAATTAGCGTGTAAAAAGTATGTTGTCATAATTTGATTACATATCGGCTATTGAAATTTTGTCGGAGAGTATAATCATATTTTTTTCTAAATGTAATATACCAGAAAAAAGGTTGCTTTATAAGATAAGTTTAGACAAGTATCGTTTTTCCACAGAAAAAATCTATTATTTGCAGGTTTTCTTTCCTAATTGATTTATGCATAAGATTTTCCAGTAATATTCATTTATAAAAATCACAAAGCACCAACCAGAAAGGAGGCGTCGAATTTCAGGGGTTAATTTGAAAAAATGTCACAGCACGAAACAAATTTCTTGTTAGAAAATAATTGAATGAGAAAGGGGTAGTTAACAAGTTAAAAGTTTGCATTGATCATGGAAGTTAACTCGCACTTACATTAGAGCGTGAGTTTAATTCCCTCTTTTTCACACCAGCTCCTGAATACTTCCTGTTCCTTTTCCGTCTTGAATAGGAAAGTATGATCCCTCATCTGTCAATAAAAAACATGAGTCACGCAAAGTATGCAAATAAAGTTATGTTTGAGGTTAAAGTAGCATGTCACCCTATAAACCTTTTCAAAAGGAACTTTTGGTTTAATCTATTATTTCAGAACAGTGATGATTGAAATAATACTGTACTGTAAATGATAATGGAATTATAAAGATTAAATCATGGTGTTCATCATTCAAAATAAACGAAATTATGAAAGTGCCGAAAATCAATCAAATAAAAAAGAACTTCTCACCTCGTAATCAATTCCTTCTTCTCTACATTTCTCCATCACCATTTGCTTATTTGACTCATTTGGGTTTCATATATATGTGAAGCTGTGTTGATGAATATAAACATTTAATATATAATTTAATTATCAAAATGTTCAATAAATTCATTTCTAATTTTGAAAGCATGGTATAAATATATGACTTGCTTACGAAGTTCAATTATACTTTTACTAGACATCAAATGAATAAAGTCATCAAATGTTGAAGATTTCCAAAAATTTTCATTTATACATGTAGACCTTATATCTTTATACAGAGGACTAACTAAAGTAAAATGCAATTCATCTTCCACTAAAGACTCACAATAAAAATATGTTCGATATAATCTATCTATCCGACGCAATTGTTCTATCATCAAATTGTAAGCTAAGCTACGGAAATTGGACAGACATGTTCTAAATTTCGGTATGTCAATTGATGTAACATAAAGTTCACGGCTTGAACTGACTGTTTGTAGTACCATAATTTTGAATTGTTTGAACATTTTTCAGCCCACAATTGAAGAAATTGGTCTTTAATTAACGAGAGTGTGATACCTCTGGAAGCAAGTTACAACACAAAGGGGCTTCTCACATACTTTACACCAGTAGCGTGTATCCTTACGCTTCCTCGATTCACCTGGTGTACACTTCTTTCCAGTTGGTATTACTAACAACACATTTCCTTGTGGGATTGTTGACCTTGGCACCCTCTTCGGGGAAATCGGGGAAATGTCTTTAAATCAATCTACTTTCTAAGTCCCTAGCAAGCTGTTTCCTAAAATGGTAATGGGTGCAGGACCCCACACTACAATTGTTTTTCTTATACAAAGTAAAAGCATTTGTCACCCCTAGAGTATGTAAAAACACAGTTTTAACCACCACTTATTTGTCTTCCTAGTGAAAGTGTAGTATTTGGCGAGCTGATCTGAACAATCAATCCCACCAATCTTTGCATTATAGTCAACAACACAAGTTTGTTTTATAACTGGTTCACCTTTTATGTTTGAGTTTCCAGTAACAGACATTGTAGCTGTATGAGCAGTTGACAGAACACTAACTTCTTGTCATACCATTTGAAAGAAATGAGGTTACCTCTCTGTCTGACTACAATATCTCCTGACTTCAGCTTAGTTTTTAGAGCGTTGGCACCTCACGACGATTAACTCTGAGGGTGTAAGTGGCAACAGTATCTTCTGCAGATAGTCTGTCAATTAGTACAGGGGAAGTATAATAATTATCAACAAATACTTGATAACCCTTATTTAAAAATTCACCTCTACGCAAAAGACTCATCACCACTTTATAAGAATGACCGAGAATGGATTCCGAGTCTTCTGCAGCTGGATCTGGATCATATACATAGTCAGATTTACTTACAGAGAGTATATACATCTTCATAGCAAACTTATCTGGTTTGTTGGGTATGTACTGCTTGAATCGAAGACAACCTCTCCATAGTACCATTCCTTCATTTACTGCAATATCTTTGTCGGGGATGTACGCAGATCTAAATCTAGATGTTAAATATCATGTATTGGTCTTACCTGAAATAACATTAAAATAAATAAGTTCGAATAATAAAACAAATATCAGATTATGATTATTGATGTCCATTGACTGTGTTTGCTTAATTGATTTTTAATTGGTTTTTAAGTATAACTTAAAATGTTATCATTATTATAGGGTGACAGGTAAAAAAGATAACAATAATCAACCAGTATACATACATAATTTATTTTTTCATCATGAATTATTTTCATTTTTTATTGTTTTTTTGAAAGTCTTGCTATTTTTCTATTTTCTTTTTCTCTTATCTGAAGTTCTTTTTTTTCCTTTTCCGACCGTTTTTTTCTATTAAGGCTTGGGAAGTTAACAGCCTGTGGCTAGTTAACTTCCTAGCGTGAGGCTGGATCTCCTGCCTGTCTGATACTGGGAGAGAAAATTCAGAATCAATACTAACGCGCCAGTCATGTATTGATGGCTGACTAATGCCCGTTTTTTCACGTAAGGGGTTTACAACCTCTAATTGTATATTTAAGGTTCCCGTTTCCGGATCAACCGTACTGGGATACTCACCCGAGGTAACGATGCTTATTAATTCCTCTTCATTGATGACAGTCCCAGCCTGTGCATCCTGTGGAGAGCACTGCTCCACTTGGGTTGAATTAACGGTCTGCTGGACATTAAAAGGTAATGACGGAGCAAGGGCAGTTTCAGAAATGGCCATCCGATTGAGTGGGTAAATTCCACATTTTTTGAAACCACTAATGATGTTCTGATTATTGAAAGCTTGGTCATGCGCCAACTTAAATAGACGGGGCCATTCCCACTTATTTACAATATTGTTTGGACTAGTGGCCATGAACTCCGTGCAGACCCTCGAGTATGCCCGAGACAGAGGGCCAAACATTGTTTTGTCCAAGGGACAAAGCCACTGGGTAGTATGTGGTGGAAATGTAAATAGATGAACACCATTTGCTACTGCAGCATTAATCAAACCTAAAGTTTCATGAGAGGAATGTGAGTCCAGGATAATAAGTTGGGGTCTCTCTGGACCACAGTGCTTCAAGAAATGGTCTTGAAACCATATTTCACCAAGGATGTCCTCCATCCACGCCCGTTCCTGGTAAGTGTAAACACTTCCTGGTACACCCTCCTTGGTGTTATAGGCAAGTAGACTTTTATACGTCTTGCCTTTGACGATGACCAGGGGAGGAATCTCACCACCCCCAGCATTCACACAAGCCAGTACCGAGACATTCTCCCTGTTGTGCCCCACCCTGCCAGGAATATTTTTAGCTCCTGTAGGGGCTAGCACCCTAGCTGGCTTATGGAGCAACGGAACACTCGTCTCGTCTATGTTCCAAATTCTCATAGGTTTATCATGTAAAGACAATTCGTTATATAAAGTACACAGATCATTAAAATAATTGTTTGTGATAGTTTCATTCAGCATTCTTGCTCTGCAAGTTGACAATGACTGAGGTGTCCTCAGTGTAACGTCTGGGTGTCTCCTCAGGAAACCAGGCAACCAATCTTTACCAGGAACCCCGTTGCGGAAGGGAGACCTCATACCAAGGCGGCGCACGATTCTTCCAATCTTAACCTGCAGCATACGTCTTGTAATACCAAATCCCTAAAACCAAACAAATGTAAGTACTGGAAAGATGATTAATTGAGGATAGCATGAAAAAAATACTAGATCCGCCAAAATATTTAAGATTGATAAATAATGTTTCTACCGTTACATAAGCTACGAAGTAATCATGAATAGTGTTCGTTTTTTCTCAACTGTCAAAACATGAATAATTTCACGGTGAAAGCGTTTGTTAAAATTATTGTAGTAATACACCCATGAGTTTCTGAAAGTGTGTATTATGATTGAGTAAAGCTTCTTATGTCGTAAGATAAGTTTTAGTCAAGATATCTTTTATAAAAAATTAGGCCGCTAGTACAAAAACAATGCATTCAGTCACCCTGAAATTATTCAAGCTTTGACAGTTGAGAAGAAACGGACAATACTAGTCATATTTTAAATATTGGTCTAATATATATATATATAATATAATTTTAAAATTATGTGTAGATATTTGTCTACATGTTTCGAGTTTGATCCCCGTTACCGGGACTTCACTATTCTTCCTCCAGTTACTTTGGTGTCGTGAACTCGTGTGAGACTACCGTTCAAATCCTAGAGTTAAGGTGAAGCAAATGCTAGGTTGGTCAAAAGTACCGAAAAGTTGTCAGGAAAATTTATTTAAAAAGGAACGAGGTATGCAACAGGGCTGTATAAATAGTGAATGTTTAAAATCATTTTCATATCACTTCCATATATCAGTTAAGCAACATTAAAATAGTGTCTGACAAGCAACAAAGAGGTCATGAGTTCGATTCCAGCAAAGGGCTCTTCACACTTCCTTCCATAAAAAATGAAATGAACAAAAAAAAATCCACACCATGGTAGCTGCCCTTTTTATCTCTGAAACAAGTTCATTTTCCACCTCTTCAGGTATGACTGTAGGTCTTCCAGCTTGAGCCAGTTCATCTACTTTTCCACTGACACGATTCTGTAATGTCATCGCAGGAACACCATACTTGGCATATGCCTTTCTGTAAGACATACCTTGTCTCACAGTACTGACAGCGTCAAGAATGTCTTTTTGATTACACTTTTTAGGCATAATTAGTCTGCAATTAACACATCAAACACTTCATAGAAAAAATGAGCAATTTAACACGAGAACGTGTTTATTGTTTTCCTTGAAGTATACTGAACCATGTTAACTTACCTGAGTAATTCCTTGACTCAAGAAATATAGATCTAGATCTTTAAAAAATATACTTCAAGAACAAACAAACAGGCACTATTTTATTTTTATTAGATTGTACATGCCTGATTTAATACGATAAAATCATATTAAAAATTAATTCATATTGACATAATCATTTTAATTATTAAAATAATTCATATACGATTCCTGCATATGTCAGCATTTCTTTTATATTATCAGTCTTGGAATCATGCAGTTTAAACCCAATACTTATATTCTGCATCGGACCGGTTCTTTTCGAAAACTTTTCAGGCATTGACTTGGCTCTAACATAACATAAGTCATAAATAAATTCTTTATCAAACAGCGTCTTCACTATATGGGCATCTTCCCGTCTTAAATTTGCAACTTTTCTAGCTGAATTGAAAGACCGGTCGTCGTAAATAGCTATGGCATTAACATCATACGGACTGTTCTCTGGCCTGCAGTAGTATACAGGTCCAATAGACATTTCCTTGGAACTGTAGTGGTGCATGCCAACAGCATACAAGTGACGGATGATTACGTTCTTCATTCTGAAATAAATCCAATGTGGACCTGAATGGTGGAGAAATATACTGTACGAAATTACCCTCATAAAAATTTAGCTATCAATTCTTAGGCGGGTAATTCCGTACACTTTTGTTTCCAATATTTTTTGTGTGTGAGAGACTAAATTTGTAAATATTCTGTTGAAAAAGATAAATAGATGTCTCTTATTCAATATTTAAATACATAACACTGATTTTTAAGACGCTGTCAAGAAAGATAATCCCTTTACCTTTAGACCACTATTTTTTGTGTTGGTTGTAGTTCTTTGTTGAAGACGGCGGTATTTTTAATTTTGGCGCCAAACGAATATTTCGACCAATCAAAATGTAACGCTGACGTCATATCTAGTCGATATCATTGAACGCTTGTAAACTAACACGATTGATGGGATATTTTTAGCTATACGGATTATGTTTACGGGAATTACGCTATTAACAGCAGGTCGAGTTTATCAGGTGTACGAAATTAGACGACCGTACGGAATTAGACGCATCGACTCTATATTTGTAAAAATCACTACCTGAAATAAAATATGTGAATGAAAAGGTCAGGTGCACATGTACCGATGTCTGATGATGTCTGTGCAGTGATCTGTTTTCTTTAGGTATCGACTACCAACTTTAAATGTATGTCCCTTATTATCTACCACATAAGGTTATATTTTAAAATTTGTATGTTCCTTATCATCAACCACATCTCCAGTGACAAATACTTTCTTAATCGAGCACGCTGTCTCCTCTGACAGCTCTTGCTCTTTTACGGGCAGGCTAAACACAGCTGTTGGTAAGGTTTCACCCTGTGATCGGTGTAAGGGTTTTGGCATGAGCCTGTTTTAGAGGAAACTGTAATCTTTGCTCTGGAATTTGACCATTTTGTCCTGCTGCATATTGTTTGACTATAGGTTGTTTTAGTGTTTATTGATAATCAATGCATGTTTTAAATAGATGTCTATTTTCTTTGTGGAGTTGTTTTCCAATGTCTTGGTCTAAACATTTGACCCAAATGATGCCTGTTGGAATCTTGGCTCCGTCGGGAGTATCTATCTTTTTGACAACACATGAAGCTCCATTGATTAGACCATCAGTTATTTCAAGACTTACGATAAGATCATAAAGTATGTCAACTGCAATAATTACTTCTGACCGCAATTCGGCGCTGGCCTTGAATTGGGTGAGCACTATATCTGTTAGATGGCGTCGTGTTTCGAATAACCCTGTCTTTGGCAATGAAAGTAGTTTTTTGAGTATCAGTTGGAAGAAGAATTGAATAGTAAAAACTGTCGACTTAAGCATTGGTGGCAAGTAAATGAGTGGTGTAATATGGATAGTTAGTAACTTAGTATCTGTGTTTTAATAGTACGTCCTTTTAAAGGACTATTGCTATATCTTCTTCAGTGTGGTTTCCTTCTCTTAGTCTTTTTTACAGGTCGGCGAAGGATTTATTGTCTGCTTGCCTCATTTCTTCTGAGAGTTCAAACATTGAACTGTCACAAATTTGAAACCAAAGGTAGATACCCCCTTAGGATGTGAGAAGACATACGCATCCATAACTGGTTTTAATTGAAAAAGGTCACCCACAGCTATAATTGATATGAATTGATATTAATGAAAATGATTTTTACATCAGCCAGTCCATTTCTTAATGTATTAAGTGCTCCACAAGGTAATGGTTTATGTTGTAGGCTTTGGTTAGCTGGCATCCTAAAAGCTGAATGAACTGTGGTAACTTTGATGTGGTAAGCTGCTTGTCCTGTTGGCGCAACGAGAAGTAATTTACGTGTTGTGAAATCAACTGCTCGAGCATTCAAAAATTTCAAGGCAGCTTGATTAAGAGCTTTTGTAACGAAACTTTCGCCAACACCAGCACCCCCGCTGAAAAATCTGTGGAAAGGTTCTGTTGATGTTTTGATTAGTGTTAGGGTATCATACACATACTGTTTTTGTGTTGGAGTCAGTTGCCTCATATGGGTTCTGAATTCTTCATCACTAATTTCATTGAAGGGATGTAAATCATCAAGTGCCATAGTAGAATGTAACTCTAAATCTGGACCTATGTCATAGTTTTCTATTCCCATGTTTTGATTAGTAATAGAAGCGGTCTGATAGAAGTCTTCATCTTCTAACTTTTGGTTTTCGTGCGCTAGTTCATCCCAAGCATCTTCTTTAAATTCTTTTTTGAAGGTTATGTTCCGTCATATCTACAGCTTGTCCATACGGTTCAAATTGTTGTCCGCATTCTCCTATTTGTTGTTCCAAAGTTTTGTATCTATCAGCATAGGACTCATGTTAAATGTTTTTAGTTTAAGAGTTTAAGAAAATGAGTTCTCTGAAGTATTTCTCTTAGTCAGTTTCTGGATTGAAGTGTACTGTTCTTAGAATTTGACCATGAGTTCTTAGTTTGACGTATAGGAATCTTATTGTTTTCTGTCTTCTTCATTTTCACTGTCTTCTGAATGTTTACCACTGTCATCCTCATTTACAGTTTGTAATTGTTCTTTAAGGATCAGAAGAACTCTATAACTGTGGACCAGATGGTATTGATACTATTTTATACAATCAAACAAATTCTGCCAGTGTGATGTTTTCCATAGTTTTTGGACGACAACTGTACCTTGTGATGTCATTATTACATTGTATGTCTTAATCATTCTCGTCCATTTGTTGTAAGATGTACTGGGGTTTCAGCAAAGACACTGTTTCGTCAGGAGGGCTGGAGTTGACAAAAACACTTGTCGAGTTGATCTTTTTAATGGGAGTTGGAGGGTTATGTAAGCTGCTTTCTGTGCAGCTTTTGACAGCATTCAGAAAGCGGTTACCAACGGTTCTTATCTGTTCTTTTATACATGTATTGCCTGTAGTCCGAGAACTTCGTTACTTATTACAAACTGAGTGAAAAGAAAATCCGCGAACAGCAAAAATATTAAGTTTGACACAACCTTTTGAATTAAGAAAGATTCATTAAAAATTATCAAAAAAATACTATGGGTAATGCAAATCATGTATGTTAAAAAAGACATAAAGAAACATTATAAAAAGGGTTGTCATAACCAAATATGATATATAAAATGGATGAATTAATGATAGAAGGTCGATAGCGCAGTTGGTAGCGCGCCGGGATTTGGATACTCGTGCCCGAGGGGATGCGGGTTCGAATCCCACCTGGGGAGGTTATACCCTTCCATGAAAATTTGGCAAAAATGTCGATTTTCCTCCATTGATTAGATAATATGGAGAAGTTTCCGGCCTTGTGGAAGGGTAGGTTAGTACTGGTTATAGACAATGGTCCAGGAAAGCTAGGTTAGGTGCGCTGGACGCCGTAAAATGACCTAAATTGTGTTGACACGGCGTTAAATCCAATAAATAAAAATAAAATTAATGATAGAATAAGCAGTAAGTATGTGTAAGTAGATTTATGCATTTTTAATCAAAGTCACTTCCTATATGAATCATCACATCATATGACGAGTCAAGTACTAATGTTACATAGTGATTTAACTTAACAGCTCTTCTTTAGTGGGGGTCCTTCCACATCCTCATCTAATTCATTATCAGAATTATAACCTGATAGATCTTTTACTAGTTGCTTTTCCATTTCAGCTTTCTGAAGGTCACTAATCTATTTTAACAGTGTACTAATTTCCTGCTGTTGCGCAGCAATTTTCTGGCTCAACGCTGTATTTTTGCGGGTAGCATCCGAAATGCTTGCGTAAGCTCTTGTACTGAATACATTGACAGATTTACGCATGCTCTGCATGGTGCTTTGAAGTGATTAGGTTTCATTGCAAGACAATGAGTATAGGTTTGTACGTACTTGATTATCTAGTTGTTGCGTTAACATAAGTACCCTTTATTGTAAGGATTCTAAATTAAACTTAAGTTAACTCCAATTAATTTAGCTCTTTGAGTAGCTGCTTTACCACTGGATTTAAAACTGACACTTGGTGCTGAGCTACTTAGCTTTGTAACTGGATTATTTTCAGAAGCACTTAAGGTTGAACTTAATCCAGGGCCCGTGTTGGATTGGTAGATTCCATTGCTTTAAATTGGGTTAATCTAATTATATAAGTGAAGTTATTGTTTGTAATGTTTCTAAAAGAATTTATATGAGTAATATATCAATTTCACATATGACGAAGGTTATCTGAAAAGAGACAAATTAAGTTTTGGTAGAATGATTACAGCAGACAGTAGGCGAAGCGACTTTATCTAGGCATGCTGGAAAAATAAACAATCTAAAAGAGCACGCGCGGCACAAAGACATTGATTAATATATAGTTTTCTCTATATGTAAATCGTAAAAGAAAGAAGATAGATGAGGTTAAGTGATAATTACAAGGAAATTATGTTGGTGTTTTGATGATTGTCAACTAGAGTAATGTTGGCAGTCTTTGTGGTCTTTAAATCTGTCGCCTTTTGTTTAAATGAACAAAAAGAACATCTAACCAATGCTTTTTGCTCTCCTAGTGTCAAGGGTTTAGCGCAATTTGAACATTTTGTTTGTACAGTTATTTTGCAAGTTCGGACTGTCCCTGTCAACTCTAGTTCTTCTTTTAAGTCTGGTTTTTTTCATTCACATTGTCAAATGGGTCAATGTCATTGAACTTGGTCGAAGATGTTGTGGACAGTTGAAGTAGGTCTGAAAATGATGTGGATAAGACATTATGAAGACTGTAAAATTTGCCAGTTTATAGTTTCTGGATGATTTGACCCCATAAAGGTAGTTCACTGATCTGGAATCATCAGCAACTATAGCTATTCTGAGCAATCTTGGTCCAAATTTTGTTTGGGTAGTTTGTACGTCGTCCAAATAGCCAACCATCTTCACATTTACGGAACACTGGAATAGGAAAAAACTAATTTTAGTACTGCTCATAAGCATGTTGTAAGTTTGTTTATGAATAAGTGAAATTCTTTCTTAACCAAAATATGATTATTTATTTGTGAAATGCTCAGTGATTCATTTTGAAGCTGACAAACACGAGTCCATGGGACTCGCATGTTTGAAACAATGAATACAGTGAAAACAGTTCGTCCATTATTTAAACTTAAACATGTAGAACTGTAGGGTTTTTTTAGGTACAAGGGAAGACCCTGGATGCTGGTTAATAGGGCGGAACAAACTTGGTTGAAATTGGGGGTTTTCACCCAGAAAAAGAAAATATCATGTGTACAAAAATTATCGAGGAAGAAAATTTCACGATTCCATTAACTTTTTAACATCAAATAAATGGTCTGATAAACTATATAAATAAGACATCATCTTGAAATGAACAGGCTTTTTCTTTCTATATTTAAAAGCCAAAAACACTATTCATAAAATGTGATGTACATTGTATTTTGATAAAACAGCGCCCTCCGAAAGTTCTAGGCAAAAATCTTATCTCGACGTTACTATCACTTTTTTCCTTATAAGTACATATCTGAACACTTGGTTTGAGTCCTTGCTCGCCTATATGATATGCAAAAGCCTTAAGATTAAAAGCTATCCTTTCTTGCAATTACGGCAGCACATATCTTTCTCTCCAGCAGAAGTTTATCATTAACCCAAAATACTTTAAAATAAATAAACGAAGGCAAGAAGTTTTATTCACTGCATTGTCTCTAACAATAGGGTTCAACCCCTTCCTGTTAGAAGCAATGTCACTGTTGTTGCAATACATCAGAGCAGTAAAAATCTGGCCAGCTCTTCCTACTTCTTGCCAGTATTTTTCTAATGTAGTGGGAGGTCTGAAATGAATAATTTGAGATACTGCAAGGGCATTAAGTCCCGTGCCTAGTGCACCTGTTGCAAACACTTATCTTGTTCTTGGATTTTCTCTACCAAGTACTCTGACTATGTATCTTTTCATGCGACCTGTATAGTCTTTGTAGTACTGACCAAACAATCTATTTTCCGGAGTATGTTCAGCACAATGAACATAAGCTTTCTCACCCAAGAGATGTGACATATACATATAGCTGTAACCTACACTTTCCAGGTTATCACAATACACAATTGTCACTGGGTATTTGTCAAGCAATGACGACAGCTTCTCACCAATTTCATTCAAAATGTAATCATACTGATAATATTTTCTTATATTTGGCAACCCTTCTCTGATTTCAGTGTAAACATTTGGTCTGTCTGGATTTTCAACCACAAATCTAGAATTTCTGAATTCTAAATTATCACTGATCAGTTTTAATTCTGATTCTGTAGCTGTACCTGTGAGAGCAATTTGGGGAACATTAGGAAAGGTAGAAACCAGTTTACCCAGCTTGGCAAATGACTTACGAAAATCTTTTCCCCTGAAAATACAATTTTAAAGATGCAATAGATGTATGACAATATAGAATTATGTAAAGATTTGGAGTCCGTTTTGCAGAAAAATTGCTAGCTAGCGCTTTGTCGTCTGGTAGCCTTACTTAAGTTTCTCTAGAACACTTTGGTATCAATGATTTTTAATTATGTTGGGGAATTTTCAGTCTCTGGCGAAAGTAACTCAACAAAAACAAACAAAACTTTTCATCGGACCATTTATAGTATAAATCAGCAAAGCAATTTTTATTCTTATTGCATGTATTGTACGCTTGTTATTAGACATTTTCAACTTCTTGATCGCTTATTGAAACGCTTGTTACTACGAATAAAACGCTATAACTGTAAGCTACATAATAATGGAAAGTGAATGGATTCGTCTCGGTCATGTACGCTAAAATAAGATATATGGTGAAATATAAATTTCTGTTCTGACAGCTTTTGTTTTGTACTGCGGCAACACAGCTTGAAACTTCTTTACTGCTTCTACACTTTCCTAGAGATACATGGGTTTTCTTATGTAGTTCTTCAACGAGTTCTCTCTGTGTGTTACGTCCTTGTCGAATGCTGTTCAAAATGTAGTTGTTCATGGCGTGCAATAGCAGTGACTATTGCATGAGCACAGCATAATTCATCTATGTTCTTTAGTTGAATCACACTTCCTTTGCTTTGGAGCAATTTTGGTGGATTAACAAACGATTTTGTTGTCTCCTCTTCCATTGATATTGTTAACTTAAACAAGCTCAACTTGAAATGATTCGTGCACAACAAACTGCTCTTGCGATTGCACCTCACGTTCTATTTCTGATAATAATCTATCTTCGGTCAGTTTTTGACGTGGCACGAACTCTATCACTATAGGAAAATCAAACTCAGGATTGTGGATTGATGCACGTACCAAATCCGTTTCCGGTATCATTTGAATATGATAATGATATTTAAAACGTTCATGTAAAACTACATTTATTAGTTTTACCGTAAAAATATACTTCGCATCGATGAGAAGCTTAGCCACTTCAACGTCATTTTTCAAGCCTACTTGAAGTTTTATTTCATCTCAGGGATCTATTTCCAGTCCAATAAAAACTTTTCTTTTGCTGGCAGTTTACATTCTTTCATGCATTTTCATTTTCTTCGCCGAATCTGACAGTTTGGGTCGGCAAGCGCTTGGTTTTCATTTTCTTTAGTCGATTGATGCACGTACCGAATCTGTTTCCGGTATCACCTGAATATATTGAAGATATTTAAACGTTCATATAAAACTACATTTATTAGTTTTACCGTAAATATGTACTTATGCATCGATGAGAAGCTTAGCCACTTCAACGTCATTTTTCAAGTGACCCAGTGATCTATTTCAAGTCCAATATAAACCTTTCTTTTCTTTTCGTGCATTTTTCTTTTCTTCGTCGAACCTGATTGTTTGGGTCGACAAGCGTCTGGTTTCCTTTTTCTTATGGGCGATTCCATCATTGAATGTAAACGGAATTCGGCACATGCGCGAAACATCGTCAAATTCCGCATCGGAAATCTGATTAAATTTCGGTTTGCCAACAAATTTCTTATTGTTCATTTGATAGAACTCTGGGTGCTCTGAGTACTACTGCACAAGTTTGTTCTGATGAGATCAAAATGGATCTTATCGTTCCTGTAGATTGATCCTCCTTTGTGCTCAGAGTCGTGTATGGAACGCGGATCCGTAATATCTGTTATTTATATGTTCTTTCGGAAGTTGAACCGGAGGTGAAAAAAACGGTAGTTACCTTTCCTTTTGGTGCCCTGATGGATTATAAGTTTGCGTTTGGTTCCCTTGTATGTTAATGGTTTTGACAGATTGATGTGTCCCACCATACCACTGTCGACACCGGCCGCACGATTTACCGCATACTCCAAATACTTACCGCATACTTCGCACACTCGCGTTTAAATCGAAAATACTCTCGCACACTATTATAATTCTCATACAATGATACTTAAATACTTAAAAAACACTTGGTAATAACTAATCAGAATGAGATTTTCTTCGAAAAGCTGATTTAAATGGAAGAAATTTGCCTAAAATAACGGACATTGTCGTATTTTTTCGTATAAGAAAAACATATTCTTACAAATTCTCCTTAACACTCGCTTAATTCTAATACTATGACACTTAGGTATAATTTAAACACTTGTTGTAATATTAATTGATACTTAGAATGTGATTTTTGTTCGAGCAGTTTACTTTAATGGATAATCCTTGTTTCAAAATAGCGTACACTGTCATATTTTCGCTTAGAAAACAACCTTTTCTCTCTTAAATACTCCCTTGATTCATATACAATGAACCTAGGATATTTATATAACATTGTATGAATATTTATTTTACTTATTATACCCCCGCTTCGAAGAAGAGGGGGGTATACTGTTTTACCCTTGTCAGGGTTATTATGTAATATTTGTTCGCAATGGTTAATTTAATAGGTAACGTTTGGCTAAAGATAACGAACACGGTCGTACAATTGCGAAAAGAAAAATAAATTCTCTGAAATACTCCCTTGATTCTAATACGTAGAAGGTTAGATACTAATATTACAACATTACAATTGTTAAGTATAAACTAATATTTTTTCTAAATAAAGACGTTTAATCACTAAATTATTCTCAAAATAACACACATAACCGCATATAAGTTTTGCGTATATCTCCATTATATTCCTAAACTCCGCCTCAGTCACATGACCAATTGCGACACCTACCAATTTGAAGCCCCGCCTCCTAATTGAGAGTACATTTACTTTATTTTTGTTCAAAATATCGGCATAAATGGACAGATTTGTCCCATTGAAGCGTCTACTCACGTAAAATTAACAAAATAATTGTTTACAAATCTAATGAACCCACAATGGGATATTTGTTCGAAATGTTGATTTCAGTACATGCAATTTGTCTCAACATAACGAACATCACCGTAATTATACGTAAATAAGAAAACCATTTACAAATATTCCTGCACACTCCCTTATATCTCATACTTGATATCCATAAAATGATTTTATGAATGTCTGTGTTTTTCTTTGAGAAATAAGAGAGTGTGTGGTAATATTTTTTCTCATTTAAGCGAATATGCGACAGTGTATGTGGTTTCAGAACAATTTTATCAATAAAAAGACGACATTTCGAATCAAAATTATATTTTATGTGTCAATAGATACTTCACAAATGTACTGTCAATTTTTAAGTATTGAATAAATATTTTTATTACGAATTTAGAGAGTAAATTAAGAGTGTTTCTTTTTTTACGCGAGTATGCAGAATATGTATTAAGAGACAAATTTGTTAAATCAATATCAAAATTTGGATCAAAAATTATATCAAAAGTACCGCATTCTTCTTATACTCGCGTTATAATCGAAAACACTTTCGCACACTATTATAATTCTCGTACAATGATACTTTGATATTTATAGAACACTTATAAGAATATTAATAGATACTAAGAATGAGATTTTGTTCCCAAAGTTTGACTTTAAATGTTTAATGGAGGAAATTTGCCTCAAAATAACGTACTCTGTCGTATTAATTATCTCGTAAAAGAAAAACATATTCTTACAAATTCTCCTTAACACTCGCTCAATACTTAAACAATTACACTTGGATATAAATTTAACACTTGTGTTACAATGTAATATCAATTGATACTCAGAATGTGATTTTGTTCAATAAGTTTACTTTAATGATAAACCTTGTCTCAAAATAACGTACACTAAAATGAATTATTACGTAAAAAGGAAATCAAACGCTTACAAATAATTCCACACACTTCTTTAATTCTCATACAATAACACTTAGATATTAATAATAAACTTGTTGAAATATCTATTTATACAAAAATGGTGAGTTGTGTTCGAAATATTGACTTAAATAGATGACATTCACCTCAATATAACAAACCGCGTACTCGCATACTCGCGTAAAAAAACAAATTACTCACACACACTCTCACATACTTCATTAATTCTCATACAATGATACTTAAATATTCATAAAACACTTGTTAGAATAATAATTGGCACTAAGAATGTGATTTTATTCGAAAAGTGGACTTTATTTGAGGAAATTAGTCTCCAAATAATGTTCTCTGTCGAATTTGATCGTAAAAAACAAAATAAATTCTTACAAATGCCCTTAACATTCGCTCAATACTTTTATAATGACACTAAGATATAAATTAAACACTAAAAGTCTTGTTCAAATATTCATTGATACTCAGAATGTAATTTTTGTGCGATAATTTTACTTTCATGATAAACCTTGTCTCAAAATAATGTACACTGTCATATTTTCGCGTAGAAGACAACCCTTACTCTCTAAAACACTTCATTGATTCATATACAATGAATCTATCATATTTATATAACACTGTATAAATATGTATAAAACTTATAATGCAATATTAGTTCGCCACGGTTACTTTAATAGATAATGTTTGACTAAACATAACGAACACAGTTTGTAGCTCCATGGATAAGTATGTAGGTCACTATGTAATAATATAGGAAGCAAGAAACATCACTAGGTTAAAATCTAGGCAGCTGTCAAAATTTAAAACTATTTCAAATTATATATATGGTGCAAATTTAAGTCTTAAAAAACAATTAAGTAGATCAGTAGCTCCAGATCATAAATTTAGCAAACTTCATTGCAATGTACAAGGGAATCCTACTTGCAAAATATTTAAGCCCTGTGGTTACAGAAAAGATTTTTCAAAGTTTTTCTTTATATTTCTACATAACAATAGTAAGCCCTGGGACAGGGCCATTTTGACCCCAGGGATACTTGGTGGTGTGGTTCCAAAGAAGACTTACAACGTTTTCCTAGAGCAGGCTCATAATGAATAAAGCAATCTTGGCAGTCATCACTATAAGATGCTTCATGAAAAATTATTATGCTCAGGGTCTAGCGTTTTGGTATAAGTTTTTTTTTTAAATTTTATCCCTATTAATGCCTTTCTGAAACAAAGTTCACTCCAAGACAGGGTTATTTTGATCCCAGTGACCATGATTTAAGCAACCTTGGAAGAAGTCATCTAGATGATGCTTCATGCTTCTTGGCCTTATGAAGAAAACTTTTAAGAAGATGCACATTGAAATCCCTATTTGGGGCCTTAAGGACACATGATGCGATTGTCCGGAACAATTGAGCCATTTTGGTAAATCTTTACCCTAAGATCATTCCTGTAAAATTAGTAAAAATCTACTCTGTGATTTAGGAGATGTTGTTTGAATGACAAGTCAACACATCAACGACAGACAAATGACCATAAAAAACCTCACCAAGTCACTTCATGACTGGCAAGCAAAAAATGGCTTAAATGAAACAAGAAAAAAATACAAATTTAATACATGAGAAGAATACTGTGGAATCATTAAATTTTTGCTGTTTTGTATTTTTCAACATGAAACTCAACTTAAAACTTTGCTTGTTAATAGCATTTAAATTTGTAGAATGACTCAACCACAAAAATTAATGCCCTGTGAATATTAATGGTTCCACAGTATCTCAATACAAACATATAACAAATATCTATTTCATAGTAATTTGTCTGGCCCTAACTTTCCAAACTTCGGAATGTACAACTATACCAATGAAATTAAACATAATAGAATCAAGCTAATTTTCTTATTCTAAATGATACATTGAAAACATTTGAAATATTCAGAAAAAAAACGCAATTTGAACACTTATTTCACTACAAACAACAAATGATAATTTCAAAATCGAAGCAAGGTCTTCTCAGCAAGGTCTTATATAATATGTCTGCAGCTAAAAGTTAAAGGGTTTTCCAAATTCATATTATACATGTCTAAAACAAAACAAAGCATAAATCAGAGAACTGATGACATCAAATTACTCATTTTCCTTATTTTTAGCCGATTATTATATTTTGCTCTGAACAGATTCTCATCAAATGAATACATCCCTCAATCTTCAAGTCAGATATATGGATTGAAACTAATAAAACAGATATCAATATTCAAAACAAACAAAAAATTAATTAAAAACAACTCTTTTGAAATTCAAATTTGAGCGATGGCGATTGCTTTACTCGGTCAAACATTGATTAGGTATCGGAACAAAAGTTTGGACATTTAGAAAAGTATTCAAATAAAAAAAAAAGCCAGTAATTTGATAAGAATTATGCATATCCCCTGTAACATTGGTACATGAAAATATACTAAATATTTACCGACATTTTTGTCCAGTATTACCACCCTTTTAGGTGGTGCGTAAAAGGCCTTTAATTAACACTACTACTTTGAGTTTTTCCTGAACTTTCAAACCATTTTATCAAAATTTAAAATTCTATATTCATCCGCTAGGCTGTAATGTTAACTTATGTCCCCAGTTATTCAACAAAATAAAAAAGCACTCTAGATGATACAAAATTATACATTAAGGTGATGAAGATATACATTTCTATCACTATCAAGTGATATTGTAGTTTTTATTTCCTATGTCTCTAAACAAAATTTGATGGAAAAAGACTGCATTTGTTGAAAATGCTTTGTTATCACATCAAGCTACACTAAATAGTAAGAATTATTACGCCCCAGGTTGGCTTCAATTTGACCCTGTGGGTCATTGAACAACATTGGTAGAGTGGTATTAGACAGCCACAATGCTACCAATAAAATATCCAAGTTCAGGGCCTAATGAATTCGGTGAGGAAGATTTTTGAAGATATTGTAAAATTAACAAAGCCTATTTTAATATTATAAAACATTTAAGCTCCTGGCCTAATGGTTTTGAAGATGAAGAATTTTAAAGGTTTTTACTCTATGATTTATTGTCACAAACACACACATCCACGCACGTCTATTGTTATATGGCACCTCATATACATGCTGTGGTGCCAAAATAAAAATTTAATAACTACTCAAACACTTTGACAGCTATAAAGATAGATGCTTAGGAAACAAATATCCCCTATACAATAATCAAGATTTCCAATATTAAAAAACAAAAACAAACATTCTGCATTTGACTGTTCATACCCCTGTAAAAGGCAGAAAAAAAACACCAATACATGACTTCTTTAAGTAAAATATCTAGACAAATACTTATCATTTTGATTTAAACTGAAAAAATTATAGAACTGAAACAGAATTAACAAAAAAAAAACTGAAGAGGAAGTAACAGCTTTTCTTTACAGCTTCATCTTTAACACTTCCCCCTTTGTGGTAAAGTGAATGTCAAACAAATGTCTTAATTATATTATAAGGAACTAGTCAATAATGGTACACCATGTATGCTACAAGATACTATGCTACCTCATTCAAGATTTTTCCTTTTGGCGACGATCAAATGAGACACTTTCTTTTTTATTGTTTCCCAAGACCTTTTCCAAATTTCTCCATTGGCAGCTTTGCTTTTGTTAATTGCCAAAATACAATCTTTCATGCCTGGACACTTTTTGTTTGTTTTTAATTCAATGTAGTCTTTGAAATACATCTGGATTTCTTCCATTTCTTTTTCATTCCAAGGAACACGGACCACTGCAATAAAACAACATATACAATAACAGACAAGGTGGCTACAGAGCCAAGTATAAAAAATTACAAATGGCAAATCTAGCCATATTTATGAAAAAATATAGGTTCTTTGGCACTGCACCTTACTTTGAGTAATGGCTAGGTCAATAGGTATGAAACTTTTTAAAGGGAATCAACTCAGAAGTTTTGGAACATATTTTCGATACTTTTAGTTACTAGTATGTCCTTTAGTTTAGTCATGTAGAAAGGATGCCACAGCAAGTATCCCCTATATCCCCTGACAACAGTCTGGCTACGTTAGAATCAACATGAACTAGAACCTTCCCTAAATAGGGTGACTCATACCGATCTCCCTCCCCTTTAATCTATTCACATAAGCATACAAGATCTCCCATAAAGTAGAGCAACAAAAATGCACCAAACGAAAAACATACCTCTTTTGCCCTTCATCTTGCCTGCACTAGGAGATACTGAAAAATAATTGAAAGAAATCAATAGGCATCAATACTAAAAAACAAAAAAACACAACCATCTGTATTCATATACTGACCAAGTTTGATGAAGATTGCCAAAAATTGTAGCTTTTAAGGGGTTCACAAGGCTTTGTCCTTTAATTTGACCTGTTGACCTAGTTAATGACTCCAGATGACCTCTTTTTAAACTTTACATTAATATCATCTAGATACATTTTCTGTCAGTTAGTTAAAGTTTCTACACATTAAAACCGTGAGTGCTCTATCCTACACTGGTGATTCAGGTTCAATTCTAGGCCACAATAATAACATTCCTTTCAAATCTGACAAAATGTTGACTATCCATCATGTAGAGATACTGATTTGCCGACTCCTAGAGAATGGGTTATTAAGTTGGTTTTTTGGGGGGGGGAGGGGGGAACACTGTAGCAACACATTTATAGGTCATATCACAGCCGTCAGCTCACCTAACCTAGTTTTCCTGGACCCTTGTCTATAACCAGTACTCACCTACCCTTCCACAAGGCCAGCAACTTCTCCATATACCTTATTAATGAAGGAAAAATCGACATTATTGTCTGTCCATTTCTAACGTAGTAGTTGTCTGTTCATTTTAATGTGGTTTGGATTCCAGATGCTAGATTCAAAATCCTTGTGCGCTACCAACTGTGCTACGGATACAAAAAATTATCAGCCAACTACCACATTAGAAATGGACAGCAAACTACCACATTAGAAATGGACAGCAAACTACCACATTAGAAATGGACAGATAACTACAACATTAGAAATGAACAGCAAACTGCAACATAAGAAATGGACACATGACTACCACATTAGAAATGGACAGCAAACTACCACGTTAGAATGGACACACAATTACCACATTAGAAATGGACAGCAAACTACCACATTAGAAATGGACGTTTTAATAACTACCACATTAGAAATGGACATCAAACTACCACATTAGAAATGGACAGTAAACTACCACGTTAGAATGGACACACAACTACCACATTAGAAATGGACAGCAAACTACCACATTAGAAATGGACGGATAACTACAACATTTATAGAAATGAACAGCAAACTGCAACATAAGAAATGGACACACAACTACCACATTAGAAATGGACAGTAAACTACCACGTTAGTATGGAGAGCAAACTACAACATTAGAAATGAACAGAAAAACTGCAAGATAAGAAATGGACACAAAACTACCACATTAGAAATGGACACACAATTACCACGTTAGAAATGGACAGCAAACTACCACATTGAAATGGACAGCAAACTACAACATAAGAAATGACCAGCAAACTGCAACATAAGAAATGGACACACTACTACCAAATTAGAAATGGACAGCAAACTACCACATTAAAAATGGTCATCCTTAAGGCTGTAACGATTCATCGATGCATCGTGAGATAGTATTCGCGACTGTCCGAAATGGGTGTATCGAATCGCTTCCTAAAAAATCGCGATTCAGAGGGCCTTTTAGTTTACAAGAAATCAGTTAAAACAAAAATACTGTATACATTTGTATCCATAGCATTTAACATGCAATTGCAATCTTTACTCAGTGTTCAATATAGAGCGCGCCATTGGCCCCTTATGAATGAAAATGGCGCAATATCATTCGTCTATTGGGCCCATCGGGTGCATTCGCAGAAAATATGGCTATATCGCGAATTTGACAACTTTTCGTATATTCTATGCCATTTGGTTTCGTTACATCTATTTTAAACGGGTACCTAAGTCTTCGAATCTAGCTACCGGGCCCAAGACCGAGTCCGTCTTAAACGCCAACGGTTTGTTAAAAAGATATGGATCGCAAGACCAAATTTTTGGTAGCAATTTCAATAACAATATTACTAAAAATGGATAGTTGAACATAAAAATTGCAGTTACAAACAATTTATTATTTGGACCCAAAAAATTCAGCCGAGAGTCCACAATAAGCATTAAATTTTTATCCACGCTTGTAACAATCATAGACAATAGGACTTATGTAAAAGGCGTCCTCTAAAAAATCAACAGTGCTACATATTTGACGGCTCGATAAAATTAATTACGTTATCAAACGGTTGCAATTAACAAACACATGACAAACTTTGGTGAACATTGATTGAGGAAGATAACACTCTCTTTTATGTTTGCCGATAAGCAGATAATTGTTATTAATTATTAGCATGTTGTGTGCCTCTTCAAATAGCAAAATTAGTTGATTTTTTAATGAACTAATTCCTTAAATTCCACTAGAAACAAACAACTTTGTCATTATTTTACAACAAATAAAGTTATTTGTATTTTATTATTCATAATGTGGTATTCCATTTCGTAAAAAAAAATTCCGTCAATCATTATTTCGTTATGTCATACATTTTCGTGACCCACCCTATGGCTTTTTTAATTTTATGATTGTTTGATTATAATATCATAATTTGTGTTTGCATTCATACCAAATTTACAATTTACATCATATCGCGATTAATATCGTAATCGCGAGGCATATATCGCGATACATATTGTATTGCGACCTTGGCCACGATACGCAGCCCTAGACAGCCTACTACCATGTAAGAAATGGACAGCAAACTACAACATTAGAAATGAAGAGCAAACTACAACATAAGAAATGGACACACAACTACCACATTAGAAATGTACAGCCTACTACCACATTAGAAATGGACAGACAATTACCACATTAGAAATGTACAGACAACTACAACATTAGAAATGGACAGACAACTACCACATTAGAAATGGACAGCCTGCAACAACATTAGAAATGTACAGCCTACTACCACGTTAGAAATGGACAGATAACTACCTAACCCCTCACAATAGCACTTTCTGCTCAGGTGAGCTAAAAAGTAAAAATGTATTAAAAAATAATCTATTAGACAGAACTGTGATAACAACAGAGCGTAAGGCTCAGTTTATTACTAATTATAGTAAGGTTCTATCATTCCCAAACATTAATTTAATAGATTTCGATACATCGGCCATAGAGGTCATATGAATAAAACAAACAGGACGGCACCTCAAAATTCCCAAAAAAGGCCTAATACTCTGCAGATATTATTTCTGAGGTATTCTGCTAGGCCACATAAAACACAGAAATAAATAAGTCAATGCCAAATAGTCACTTATACAGTAGCTCAATGATATTTCTTAATGATTCACAAATTAGCATAAAATATAAGCATTTCAAAAGCATTTCTTTTTTTATTTGAAAATAAAGACAATCTTACCAATATGTTGTGCCTTTGTGACCAAATTCAAAAATATAGCTATCATCCTGTACATGATCAAGATTCCCAGTTGAGCAATTTCCTCTGTAAAGGAATAAAGGAACTCCCTTGTCCAAAACACATCTTGAAAACACACCATATCCTTCAAAGACACAAAGAAATATTTACAACAAACAATTTTTGAAGACTTGCTCAACACAATACTGTTACAAAATTTTAAGTAACAAATTCCCCTCTGTCATCCTAACAATTTGGAAGTTGTGAAAGATAGTAAACAGTAAATAGTAAAGCTTTCAGCAAAATTTTGTTTTCAATCAAATTAAATTTTCTTGTGCACTAGCCCGATTTGTTAATGTCCAATAGTAAAGGGCAAAATAATCAACTAGCCCGACTATATAAAATTGGTAATTCTCACTAGCCAGAATCAATTTTCACTTGTCCCGGGCTTCAGCTAGTGGTTAATTTAATGACTGTATAAATTACCTAGGATTGGTCTTTATGAACCATATTTTGACCCAGGCTTCAGCTTGCAAATTACATGTAACATGTCTTGATCTAGCTTCCCGAAGGGGGTACAGGTTCGAATCCTAACCAGGACTATTATACCCTTCCTTGAAAATTCAACAATAATGTTGATGTTTCCTCCATTAATAAGGTATAGGAGAAGTTAACGGCCTTGTGGAAGGGTAGGTGAGTACTGGTTATAGACAAGGGTCCAGGAAAACTAGGTCAGGTGATCTGACCGCCGTGATATAACCATGCTTTGGTTCATCATAATCTATTGATTTTAAATATGTACCTGTCTCTTCATTAACTTTTTTAATGTAGAAATCTGGAGGATCAGCCTCTAACAATTCCAACAAATTAACATGCTTTTTGACTTCTTTGCTTGATCTTGTAGACCTCATACTGAATAAATTGTACCTAGAACACAATACAAACATTAAGTGCCTGGATTAAGTACGCTGGAACCTCGCTTAAAGACCACCCCGATTCAAGGACCACCCCGTTAAAAAGACCGGTTTTGAAAAGAACAGAATTTTTTGCTCTTTTTTAATGGTCTTTAACCCCGAAATTAGGACCACCCTGCTACTCCGTAATACGGCCACTTCTTGCTGACAAAACTCTTTAAATGTGAGCATTTTGATCCCGCTAAAAAGACCACTTATAATTCGTGAAATATTCGGCGAGCGACCGGCAGTCTGACTATGGTATATGCTTTTCACACCTGTGTAGATAATACACTGCACCTATTGTTCGTTTACAAAACATGTCAAGCTGTTAGATAACTAATAAATAAAGGGGTATTAACACGCCTGTTTGACTAACAATGTGACACTTGCATTATCTAGGGGTCATTTTCCTACTCAATACAGACCATTTAAATTGAAACTATTGAAAATATTTGATAAAACAACAAAATTACTCTAAAACGAAAGTAGACGCATCACGTGATACAAATACTTTTTAATGTTAAATTGAGTATCGCAAATCCGAAATGGAAGCTCTTGAGAATAAATTCAACAGAAAGATCAAATGTTTGCTTGTCTAACTGTAATCAGTTAATTCGGCCTACGGAAATAGCCGATTGATTTCGATTTGAGAGCGTCAGAACTGAATTAAGTCCGGTATACGGTCTGGTAGGCGATATAGTTCATTTTGACCGTTTCCGTACGTGATCGCCGATACATACGTTATGTACTGTTGAAAAATAAAAAAGTTGAACACAAATATTTTTTATACATAGAATTATTCATGATATCATTTGAAAATCTTATGCAATAATGCAAAAACTGTTCTCTTGATAATGACTATTAAGAAAAAGCTAATTACACCCACTACACTTTCAAATGATTCTTTAAAGCAAGAACTCTTTATAACCCGTTATATAGGGCCCTTGTTTAAAGTTAACAAAGTCTATGTCAGACAATCTTTGTACTATGAATTATGCTAGACCAATTTATCCGTTAATAAAACCACCTCGCTAATAAGACCACTTTTTAAAAGAACGGTCAGTGGTCTTAATAGAGGGGTTCCAGTGTAAACAAATCTGTAAACAAAGAAACTCTTATTCTTGTTCATCATTTGAAGGGTTGTATCTACTACACTGCAATATACTATATCATATTTTAAATATTAGAATATCCAAAACATAGAAGTACAAATGTGTTATTATAACATAAATTTGACCAAAAATAAGAAGTAAAATATCTGATGTAAACCAGAGGACAATGATAGTCCTCTATCTTTTACCTACCCACCTCCCACTTATTCTGATTTCGCAAATTTAAAAACTGGAAATGTGGTACAATTATGCCAAAAGTGTATGCAATAAATATGGAAGCAGCATGCAAAATATCTAAGCTCTGGACCCTACAGTTTAGAGGAAGAACGTTTTCCCTATAAAACTCTATGTTAAATCATGTTGCCACTGGGTAAAATTTGACATAATTAGAACTATCAAGGTGAATTTTCATTCAAACTATAAGAAAAATATCTAAGCTACTGTATTTGTGATTTAACAAGAAATTTTAACGTGTAAAGCCCCTGTGTGAAGGTCAATATCAACCTGGGGGAGGGAATGATCTGAACAGTCAACTAGTCAGCTCTTTATGCATAACACCTAAACTCTACAAATTGTGATTTCTAAGAATATTTTTATTGACTTCCCTATAAAACTCAATTCAACCCCTGGGGTAATGATTTAAACCATCTTGGTAGAGGTTCACTAGTCAAAGGTACATGAAAAATATTTAAGCTCTTGGCCTTTTGGTTCTTATGAAGGTGATTTTTTAAGTATGCTTTAAATCTCCAAAATGCATTAAAAGTAGCCACAGTAGGCATTACAGGGCACACAAAAATGAGAATTAACATTTCAGTTAATTCCGTCTAAGGTACTTTTAACAAACCTTCTGTTTATAATTTAAAAATAACTCTCATGTAATAATGATTAATACCCCATCAAGGGGGACATCTGAAAACCCCTTTAAGTATGGACAAACAATAATACTTTAGTTCCAGGGGGAAGATAAAACAGGCAGAAATTTGGGAACCCCATAAAATATGGGCAGTGACGACAGTCTAGTATCAAGCACATAATTATGAAGGCAGGCATCATGAAAACTGCATTGATACTTGACAAGAATTAACTTGTTTAAAGTTTCATGAAGACAGAATTGCAAATTATGAAAATTTAACTAAATTGAAAAACTTAAGCCTAATTGTTAACAAACCCGGCACCCAGACGCCCGCCCAACCACTTGCACATTTTTTGCTCTAATACTTTTTGAGATATCGCACAAAATCAATTATCAAAATTTTTAAAGGGGCAATAACTCAAAAAATATAACAGTAAGAGTTATGATTCCTTTGCACTGCACTTAAATTTTTCGGCCATTGAACATGCAAACCAATTTCAAGTCAATCTAACAAATATGACTTAGTTATAGACCTGACAAAGGAGCTGCTCATCCGCCCACCAGGGAGTTTCACGTAATATGTCCTGTCGTTCGACAGGCGTATAACAATTCATTGACTATTTTAATATTCAAACTGCAATAACACCTTGTCATCCATATAAAGTTCTAAGGAATATAATTTCCAATTGAATAGAATGACCTGGAGATGTTTTTCTCTCATACAACAAGTAAACAGCAAAATTCAATGAAAACTGATTACCTGTTATCATTTACAATTGAAAATATTCATTATACTCCAGTCTCCTCATTTAACAACCAAGTCTCTTGTATTGTAACCAGTTTATATAAAGGGGGTCTTTTGTGTAGTCTACATGAGGTCTTAGTGAATATCCATGAATTTTTTTGAGTTTCTGTGACCTCTATGTTGCTCATCGACCTTTGAACTCACTGAATAAAAATTGTTGCTTGCTGTTGATTGTACGTCCTTTTTTGAATGCACTGTTTTGGAATTTATTTCTATAACCCTGTCATTTTTATCACCTGTTCTGGAATTTATTTCTTTAACCCTATCATTTTTATCACTACTAACACATTCAGAAGATCTGTTCCCACTCTTTAATAATTCTCTCTTTCTCAGTTTCTGAGCATTCTTTCTTTTCTTTTGGAAATTTTTTTGACAGTCTGACTGATGCCTTCCCATATATGTTTGAACAGCTATTTTAAATTTCTAAATCTTAAATTACGAAGACCAGCATTTTCACAAGGAAAAAGTCAACTTTCATTAATTTCATAGATAGCTCTGCTACTTTATAGCTTACTCTAAATATACAGGCCAAAATGTGACCAGAATCAGAGTCAAAACCCATGAAAATCAAGGTTACAGTTAATATTTGCGTTTTTTTTTTTACCTTACGCAAGAAAGGCTTCAATGCCATTTTCTTGACAAAATGCAATTATCTGATACAAATCTCTGGCAAAATAAGGCTCTATAGCAAAGATCTGATCAATATGTTCTCCATTCAGGATGTAAGTATGTAACCTACAAGCTATGTTCTTTTCCAACAAAAACGACAACAGTTGTATTAATGAAAGAGATTTAACACATACTTGCATTCTTACTGACTATTCAAAAACAATATGGCCGAACTAAAACTTCCTGTCACAGCTCTCAAAGGATGGACACTGACATTACATGCTCTTTCAGCATAAAAGTACATTTTCTCAAGCCTCATATGCATTGTTTAAGTGCCCATCATTTGTGGGGTTAAATGCTCAATATTTAGTTGTACTAAGTACATGCGTTATAAGGATAAACACTTTAAAATGTTTTTTCTGCATCATATTTCTAAGTTTTTATGATTATAATGTCCAATATTAATGGGGTACAAAGTTCATGCCTTATGAGGAAGAATACAGAAGCTATAATTCACATGCTTTTTTCTGCATTAGTGCATTGATGTGTCCATGCTTTATGAGGTTTTATGTCCATTATTAATGAGCTAACAAAAACCAAACTTTATTAAGCATATATATATAATCCAACCAATTAATGGGCAAGTCATGTAGAGGTGGGTAGTATTACCAAGATTTTAAAAAGATTTTTTACACAAATACAGTGCTCAAGATATGCGTTGTTTTAACGTCTTTACCAGGGAAGACAAATTTATTTAAATACTACCGGGTATGAATACGCGGACCGAAATATATCATAATGTAACAAACGGTAACTCTATTAAGCTTATAACGTTTTTACTGGCATTTAGCCTTTCCCAAAATGACGTCAGTAACGCTAAGTGAATTGGTTTTGTTTAAGTTGCTAATAAAGAATCATGGCGTTGATAGTTTTCTGCTAGTGAGCGTTGACGACGCGATGATTCGTACCAATAATTATGTCTAAACAAAGGAATTTAATTGATTGTATTGTTGAATTAAAAAGGCATTAATCTAATCTTTAATTATATATCAGATTTGCGACTTCACGATGAAGTAGCACTTAATCTTATTGATTCGTTGTCGACTAGTATTGCACACGAGCGCGAGCACCAGATTCACTTACAAAAAAAAAAAATTATGGAGGCTACATTACACGATTTTCACCTGCCATTCAATGATATTGTGTTTATCTAGCCTGTTTATCATAAACTAATGTGGGGTAAAGTAAAAGATGACCTGGATTTGCCAAAACTATGTTCGTTTTTGGGACGAATCATCTGAAGACGAATGTGACTGGGGTGGGGACAGATCGTCTTGTCGGAGAATAGGGGAGAAATCGTCTTGTACTTTTGTCCAAGAAAACTTTTTTACCACATTTTTCAACATTGGTGGGTACAATACCCACTCTAAAAAGTCACTGAACATGCTGGACAAAATAGAGTTATGTTAAAGTAGCAACCACTGCACATGTGCGAACTGAATTATTTGTTTAACTTGTTTATATTCATTATAACTGGAAATAAACAAATATTTACCGACGTGACTTATCCAATTGTTATTACACCTGCCATTTTGGGTATGACTAATAAACTTACCGGATGTTTAACATATGGCGATATGACGTTGTTGTCTTCAAAGTGTCCCACACTTAGTCTACATTTCAAGAGCGATTTGTTATATAGAGTTGGATTATAATTTGGACCGAATATGTCTGATTTGGACAAAATTAATATCTTCTTATTAAATTGACGATTCTTTAGTATTTTTCATTAAAACAATTTATTTGTCCTGTAAGAAAAAACGGCAATTTTCGAATGCAAAATCGTCCTTATTTTTGGACAGAATCAAAAGCAAAATGTCTTCAATTTGACAATGTTGATAAATGATATATTTTTACATTGTCACGTTTAAAAGCGGTGATCTTTATTTAAAACATTGACCAATTCATTGTATCTAAAATCTCGGCAATTTCCCCCAAGATTTGCATACTAAAGATCAAATCACGGCGTTTTACTTGTAAACATGTATATTGTATGATAAGTACACTGAGCTTTTTTGGTGGAATTTGCGAATTTAATTGAAAAGATAAAAAAACGCGATTTTTTACTGAATATATTCTGAGTTTTTAGTAAAATTGCTGACATTTGGTTATGAATATTTTTTAACGTGATCATTTATATTTTCGTTAAAATTTTAAAGATTTGGTGAGGAATGAGAAGCTGGATTTTTTTAAGACAAAACATCGACTTTTTAACTATTCATTTAACTTTTCCCCTAAGTACTAAGCCCTTTTTATCAAGCTAAATTCCCATTTTTGTTCACGAAATTTAAGTCTTTAACGTTCGAAAATCGGCGACTTTCTTGCTAGACACTTGCAAACTATTCACAATTAAAATTACTCAAAGAATCAACTTTTTCCTAGTAATATTTCCTTTCAATTCCGTACAAAATTATATACTTAACGAAACTTCTAAGTACTCCGATTTCAGTATTGTAGGAAGTCATATTATTCATCATGAAAGTCTGATCGATGATGGGAATGTGTATTGGACCATACTGACATTGTCGAATTATTTTGATTGAACAGAAAATTAGCAACTATAAGTATTATTTTGCAGGTAACGCACCGTTTGGCAAAAGACCTATGGCAATTTCTCGTTCTTGAAGAGACATTCGAGCCATTTTTTGTTTTACGTTGCGCATATCAACACCTTAATGATTTTCACTAAACTGACAAGGTGCAATTTTTGCACGATAAGCATGTGTGCATTTCCACTTTTCTGCACATGCACGACAAAACCAATTTTGCATCCATTAAGAAGCATGAAAACCATGCAAGCAGACGACAGTAAAGTCCTATACACATTTCCATTAACGATCGGACATAAATGATGAAAAAAGAAAATTTCTGACAACATTGAAATCGGTGTACTTAGAAGTTTCGTTAAGTATACATATTCAGTCCAAATTATCATAACACTATCGCTCAAGTAAACTTATTATGTGACTCTTTGAAGACGACAACAACATAGGTACATTCAGACATACTTCAGGTTTGGACTTATTAATAAACATAGGCGATGGAAAACCAGATATTGGAAGGCTAGGTTGCTAGTAACCTGGATTTGTTATTTCTATTCAGGTGAGGTTTGAGAACAGGTGAATACAATAATAACAATTGAATAAATCACGTCGGTAAATATTTGTTTATTTCGAGTAATATTGAATATAAACAAGTTTTTGATGTTAAAAAGTTGAAACATAAGCATGTTATTTGACTTCCGTAACTCTAGCCAACCCTGACAGGGTTGTCTACAGTAACTGAACTTCCATAACTCTAGAACCTGGGTCTAGAGTTACGGTACTGTAACTTAAGCCATTGCCTTTTTTGTAAATGGCTTGGTCATATCTATCAGAAAATGTAAGGTTTTACATGTTTACTTGCATAAATAAAGATCACTGATTGTTGCTAGTTAAAGTATGGTGGAGTAACCAGTTTTCGTGACAAACAAGTTTTCAGGGCATTTTTTTCTTTTGCATCAGTAGCATGTGAGAACATTCGTTCATGTACGTCGTCACCTTTACGATTGCTAATCCAATGGGCTCTGCCCGCGTGGGTTCGAATCCCATCCTCGTTGCCAGTGTTGTTGTTCGGTTATACAATACTGAGGCTGGCAATAGGTTATACAACAATAAATAATACAAATTAGAGATGCCTCGCAAAATATAAATCGAGCTCAAAATGCACGTCAATATACCTTGG
Organism: Mactra quadrangularis; assembly: GCA_025267735.1. Lineage (NCBI taxonomy): Eukaryota > Metazoa > Mollusca > Bivalvia > Venerida > Mactridae > Mactra > Mactra quadrangularis. The sequence goes on along the minus strand of CM046307.1, from coordinate 8,036,540 downwards.
AATGTTGAGCTGGAGGGAACACTACAGTAAGCATGCGCGCGCGCCCTCTACAATTCAGGTCTTGACTAAAACCCGGACCATACCGGTACAAAAACAATCTGTTGCGAATGCAACACTTTTTTTTTTAAAAAAAAAACGTTGATTCAATGAAGATTACCACGTTCATTACAAAATTTAATTGATCTGTTTCCATAATACCCCGAAAACTTGTTATACCATCCTAAGTATGAAAGTGAAAAACACCCCTGAAAAGTACAGCCTACCGGTTCGAGGCTTTGCAAGTACGAATCGGTTTTATTTTAATTTGACAAAATTTCGACATGGAAAAGGTAGACAACAGTTAAGGAAACTAGAAAATCACAAGAATAAGATATTTCTATAACAATGAATTAAACAGATACTTACTCTCTTGAGGCGATTGTGATTTAACGGTCCAACGACATAGTGTGGTCTTTCAAGATGGCCGATGGCGTCTCGATCACTGTTGAATGCGCATGCGCGATTTTCGAAGACAGCCGAGGAGGTACCAAATTTATTTTTTCGAAGTAATGCAAGGGAAATAACTCGTATTTAGAATATTGGACTTCGGACACGTTGCGTGTCCAACTTTATGTGGAAAAAATATGTAGGTGTTTAAACAGTAGAATTCCCCACAAAGACTGGACAGAGCGTCCAATCGTATGGTTTATGTGGAAAAGCCCTTAAACCAAAAAACCACATAAACATGGAATATACAGCAGTCCATTCCACACGAACCTTAGATGTTGGCGCGGACAGACGGACAACATCGTAACATAATACGACCGTTTTTTCAAAACGGGCGTATAAAAATCAACATAAATGGACAGAATTGCCTCATTCAAGCGACTACTCTCGTAAAATTAACAAAATAATTGTTTAAATATCAAATAAACACACAATGGGATATTTGTTCGAAATGTAAATATCAGTACATGCAATTTGCCTCAAAATGACGAACATCCAAATTGAGAGGAACAAGGGCACGATTAGAATACTTAATCAACCTAAACTATGTCAAAGTAAAAAAGGAATTACATTTAAAGTTATAATTTATATATTGATATAAAACTTAAAATTGTTTATGAATACTTGAGATAATTAACTTTTCTAATAACGCACATCAACTAAATTCGTAATTTGGTAAAAACACATGTACTCTGGTTTATCCAAATTTTTACGAGATATCTAATCCAACCCCAGTCACGTGATCAATTGATGCCCCGCTCCCTAATTATTTGATAATACGCATGTACTTAATTATTCGTTTGAAATATTTATTTATTCAACAAAACTATCTCCTTATGCCACCTTTCGTTTAATTACAATTCCATGTACACCCGTAATACTTAAGAATACTTTATTAGTTCTTATTAAACAAGCTTAGATATTTATATTACCCATGTGTTTAATCATACTAGACTCTGGGAACGAGAATGTATACTCTTGTAAAAGAGAAACAAATAATAAAAAAAATCCTTTAGTTATTACACAATTCAGTCGAGACATTAACATAACTATTGATTTGGTATCTTTAAATACTTTCAAAACTTTTTAGTAATTTTAACTGAATATGGCTAAAATTTACACATTACATTGTAATTTGTATTTGTACTTGAGTAAGATTTGAATTACTCTCTAAAACTCCCTTTAGTCTTATATGTTGAATATCCTTCCGAGTCACCAAACAATACTTATAAATTCTCCTTTGATTCTTTCATTCAACGAATCTTTGAAATATTCTCGGAAACCCATTGATTCTTATATACAAAGATTCTTAAATATTTAAGATTCGCTTTGATAAGTTCCTATTGTTGCTCATGGTAAAATTTTTGTTCGAAATTTTGCTCATATTTAATCAGTTTTGTCTCAAAATAACTACTACTGTCCTATTTACCTGTACAAAAAAGATACTCCTGAAACCTCCCTTGACTCTTATTTAATGAAGCTCAGAGTTTTAAAACAAAACTCGAGTTAATCTATTATCTATTGATACTTAGAAATGAAGTTGTCTCGAAATAACACACAACCGTATACTCGTGTGAAAGTGAAACAACAACTTACCAATCTTGATTCTTATGCATGGTAATACATGTGTTGACTTATGATTTCAGAACAGCAGGGGTTGCCGTCATAATTGCTCAATATAACAGGACCCCTACCGTGCATGTTTTCTTCAAATAGATACACTCGCTACAGGAGTGGGTCCTAATCTCGACAGGGAGTTCACCACCACCGGAAACAACATGCATGTGCTATATGATTTATGATCAGATAAGATCAAGATATATACAACTGAACGAAATGTGATGTTTAAGTAATAAAATGTCATCGTAAAGTTTTTGGAACCAGACAGGACTGCAACATTGGATCGCTTTAATAAAGGAAATGTTAAAGTATAAGTGACGCCGTGAACTGTCATTCATGAGCCGCACCTTCTTCGCAGGAGATGGGGTACTTTCATTCACCAAGTTCATGGGTGCTACCGGTTCAGATAGGACGGTGTCAGTAGTCTTAGTGGTTTTAGTAGTCTTAGTAGTAGTGTTAGTGTCAGGATCTTGAGAACACTTCTGGAGATCTTTTTTGAAGTTCTGTTTGTGCCTCTTTAAATGACCAATGTAGTTGTCCTTCTTAAATATCTTTTTCTTGCAAAGATAACACACATATATCATCTTGTCAAGTTCTGTACTAGTAATCAGTCTGTGCAATGTTGATTTTTGGTGGTTCAACAAATACTGCTCTGTACCGCAGTTGACATGGCAATGTCCACAATAAAACTTGTGATTCTTTTGTAATTGAAGTTCGTCTGAGCAATAGTACTGAAATAGTTCATCCATTTCAGAGTCATACGTCTCGTGGTCATATATGTGGTCTTTTAGATAATCTGGTAGTTTGTCTTTCCATTCAATACACTTAGTGCAATCAATAATTGAATGTTCGTCATAATAAGTGTCTTTACTCCTGAACCAGCAGGTAGTATATAGCTGGCGGAGGACGTTCCTTCTAATTATGTGGTCACTTGTTTGTAAGTGACCGTACTCATGGTCACATACCAGACAAGTCCGGGGGTAACCCTGTTTAAATGTCCATGACTTGTCTGGTAAGGGAGCATCTGGTAAGATGTTATTGGTAGTGTAAATGCGTTGTATTGCCTGGTCCTTCTCCTCCTGCACTTGGACATGGTCACGACTGACTGTAGCTGTAGCAGTCGGTGTTGGAGGAGAGGACGAGGGCTCATTTACTTGTAAGGTATAATCTGTGTCGTGATCGAACACGTAATTACTATTTGTCAATAACGCTTCCCTTTTACTGTCCAGTTTCTCTAGGAAAGACTGCTTAATAAAGATCTCATTGTCTGATTGGTCAATGTTGATAAAATTCAACATGGAGGCTTTCAGTTTTGGATCAGCCCTAATTTTTGATGGTGACATTTTGGATATTTTGTTATAGTTAACAAATATGGCTCGCAGCCTTTCCTGGTTTTTTTCGACTGCTTTGCTGTGGTCCATTGGTACCACCTTTTTAATTAACTCACCACAAGGAGGGATTTCATTCAGGAGTACTTGATCCTCGAAACGGATCATGAAACTGTCACCTTCCGTGTAGTCATTTAGAGGTATTACCTGGTCCGGGGATGGTTTATCAATTGAGGGAATTATGTCTTCCTCACTGATGATATCTTGGTAAAGGTCGATGGGTTTAACCCAGTTTCTGATACTCGACCTACGGGCTTTTTTAGGAGGAGACGGACTGCAGGGAACATCCGGAAGAGATATATCCGCGCATGAGTCACTGCTTATATTTATACATGACGCATCAGAGGATATATTAATGATATCTTGCTTTAGACTAGGTATTTGGAGAGGTCTTTTAAGGCCTCTGTTACCTAGAGAAAAGGTTTTTGTTTTCCTGGGCGTACTATGCCCTTTTGGAAGAAATTTGTCCTCGTCCTGGTCAGAATCAGAGTCAATGTCCATGTATGTAGGTTCAGCACAGGGAGACTCCTCATCTGAAGAGGACTCCAGTGCTAAAATTTCAGCATGACTGTGTAGGTAGGGATTTGGTGGTGGCATTGTGCCACGCACCGGACTGTCATCAGAACTGTCAGATTCATTGATGAAACTGGACTCATATGAGTCCATGTCAATGTCAGAGTCTGAGTCCGAACTGGAGGTAGCACCCTCTTCGGTACATCGATGGAGGAATTCAGACATGTTTGTTTATCTAAAAGTAGACAAACAGAATAAGGTAAGTATGGCTATTACATATGGCGTATGGAATTGGACGGACACACGATATGGCAGGACCGCGAAGTGGGTACGGGTGAATTTCAAAATACATGATCCTTAGAAAATCCACTTACCTATTGTTTTTGCAGAAGAGTGGAGAAGCAGAACACTTGTCAGCCACTATGATGGCGGTAAAAAGTAGACAACCGCCTGGAAGGTGGTATTGTGATCTACTTCATCTAGTAGTTGACCAGTTTCTAGTTTCAGTATGAGTTGTAGCAACTCCAGATTAGGAAACGGTAAAACCGTGATGGAGTAAGATGTTGGACAGCAGTTAAAGTTACTGCAGAGTACGCACAGAAGACAGAAAAGCCGGCCGGCTTTAAAAAAAGAAAATGCAGACAAAATTACATGTTAACACTGTGAATACTTGAGCTTAACTGATTTCAAATTGAATTTTACCCTCCGCGCCACCTAGCGTCGACGACAACGCCACCTATAACTCCTCCAACATGACGTCATAATTGACAATTAACGTGGCGCGCGATTTTTGACGTTAGCGTGTGGGCGGAGCTAACTTTTGGCATGTGACGTCACGTCGATCGTGTCAAAATATGACACGTGCGCCGCTAATTGGCATTTAATTGGTACTTTTAACTATTTGTATTAAATGTATTAATAGGAATTAATTTATTATTTTTATATATTTAGGGTCAGGGGGGTTAGGGTTAATTAAAAAAATATAAAAAATACGATATTTCATGTATTTAAAATATTGCCGTATATAGTCATAACTTCTAAACGGTAACAGATAGGTTAAAAATAACACCGGAATCGAACTCAGCGACCTCGAATTACCCTTAAAATATTTTTTGGTTTTGATTGGGAAAGGTCTTCTCAAATCTTCATCCTCCTCCTCCTTTCTAGCCGAGCTCAACTGATTTCAAATTGAATTTTACCCTCCGCGCCACCTAGCGTCGACGACAACGCCACCTATAACTCCTCCCACATGACGTCATAATTGACAATTAACGTGGCGCGCGATTTTTGACGTTAGCGTGTGGGCGGAGCTAACTTTTGGCATGTGACGTCACGTCGATCGTGTCAAAATATGACACGTGCACCGCTAATTGGCATTTAATTGGTACTTTTAATTATTTGTATTAAATGTATTAATAGGAATTAATTTATTATTTTTATATATTTAGGGTCAGGGGGGTTAGGGTTATTTAAAAAATATAAAAAAAATACGATATTTCATGTATTTAAAATATTGCCGTATATGGTCATAACTTCTAAACGGTTACAGATAAAAATAACACCGGAATCGAACTCAGCGACCTCGAATTACCCTAAAAATATTTTTTGGTTTTGATTGGGAAAGGTCTTGTTACTATAAAATATAATATATAGTCTCTACATTTTATTATAGTATACATATCAACAAACAATACAAAAACACAATGAAATATCTCTTTCTCCCCCCCCCTCCCCTCACTCGACCCCAATCGCCCCTCTCTGTACACTATCTCTCACTGTCCACTCTTACCCTCTCCCGCACATCTCATTCTCTTTGTCTAACTCTCTCACACACACACATGTCTTTAAAACTTCCATTACATCAAATGTCTAAACTGTCTTCTTAAACGTTCTCATTACAAGTCTCTTTAGTTTTTTGTTTCCTTCGTTGTTCAGATGTACCCCCATCCGTTGATATATGGGTGGGGTACTTCATCTCCCTCCCGTCAACAAAATCATCACTTAACTTTTTCCTCATTCTTTCATTGACAGAATTCTTCATCTTTTTGAAGATATCTTCAGTCAGATATCTGTCTCTGAATTTACCTATAACGAAATATGACATGATATCAGTTCAACAATGATGGAATGGATTTTATTATGTATGAAAGTTAGGAAGATTATGCTACCCGTATTGCGCTAAGAACACCTTAAAGTTATATAACAAAAACAGTTCATCTTAATTAGTATTGTATCTAAAAATCGCTGACAGAAAATTGACATAAATGCCAAACTTTCTTGAAAGGGTATGTCTTCCCGGCTCCGTGTGAGATTCGAACCCGTACTCATTCCATGCACTTGATTCCTAATCCCGACGCTATGCCAACTGCTCTATCGAATCGGTTGTATGGTTGTTTATGAAAGGATGAACATGTACGTGTTTACTATGCAAAAAACGTCGGATAATAGCACAATGACACCATAAGAAGTTAAAAAATACGCACATCGCTAATTTGTCTACATTCTCATTCCAAGAGTCTAGTCGGGTTACGGTCGGAATTATGTTAAGCGCTAACTCATGTTTGACAAACTTGGGTAATTTCACAAAATAACACAAATGTTTTACGATAATAAACAATGCAGTAAATATATTCTATGGGAAAACAGCATCGTAAAATAAAACATAAGTCTGAATTAGTTATGGCATGAACACTCTAATCACAATCTTTTAGTTTTATAATTTCAGTTTAATGATTTTAGTCAATACAACATAACTATCGTTTTTTGCACGTAAAGTTTAATTTTATTAATGGCGCAATTATGTTAATAACGACACATCATATTTGTTAGTAAAAAGGAAATATAACATTTTTTTTAATTAAGATATCAATAACCTATTGACGCATTTAAAAATTCCGGGATAGAATGGCTTTACTGTTACCACAGTCTTAAAAATAATACATAATAAAGTCAGCTAGAAATAACACGCATATCTTATAAATTTCTTTCACAAACGTTGCATAATTAACAGAATTATAATAACAAAGTGAATCAAAGGGTCAGATGATTTTTAAGTAGGTGGTTGCTCCGATCATAAGATCATCTTACTGAACAAACGTATATGGAAATTTCATTTCAAGTTTTGGATCATGAAAGCGGCGTATTATCAATAGCGTGTGATAGCTCAAAACTAAGCTGTAGATTCGATGTCCAACATTAACATAACACTATTTGCTTCTACTTTCTGATGTCTCTGAAATGGATTTGTACCAACTTTTACTAATATGACATATCATGTTTGTTTTGATTTTATCCACGCTTTCAGCTCCCTGTAACATAGTGCATAAAGTGAAAATCTGCTATTATTTGCATATGAAAATATATATAAATAGTATATTTCCTCTCTGACATATTGACATGAAAAACACCCTTTCTGTGCCACACCATTTTATTTCTTCAATAATTCCTTTCAAATTCTCAGCAATCGTTGCTGGTGATGAGTCAGAATGAATATCATTACCTCCAAGGATCATGAATACATATCTGAAATATAAAAAAATCACATTTATTTCACCATGGTACCAGTGTTATAGTGATATAGCATGCTTATCATCCCGAAACAAGACATATGATAGATTCCGGTCAAAGCTATCTAAACCGGTGTTTTAATATTTGTTTTACATATTTTAAAGTTATTAGCGTATGTCTAGTAACTCTAGGTGACGTCAAAATATTTTGACGTCACCTAGAGTGGCGTCCCTTTAATTTCAACGTCATGAGGTCATAAAGACGTTACCATGTTAACAACGTCATATTTTTTTCAAACCTCCTGAAGACCAAAGATAAGATAAGATAAGATAAATTTTATTTTAAGTCGGCAAGACATAGCAAAAGACAACATAAGCCATAAAGGCTTGTGAACCGACTAGGAATAACATATGTATACAAAAAACATGTGTAAAACAGCTAAAATAGAATATGACATTACATTGTTTACAATTACATATATATAAGTAGTGTAAAAACGGGAATTTCGCGGCCATCTTGCGCCGTCGGCGCAATATAGATATAGAAGGTCGCGGCCATCTTGCGCCGTCGGTGTAATATAGACAAAGAAGGATTGCTGCAGTAGAGTGGTAATAGATTATAAATAGGGTGTATTCATCTCAAGTTTCGTGCCCATTATCTTTAACACAAAGGATCGGTGAACTGTAAGATTGTTTGCCAATGAAAACGTTCGACTGTATTCATTTCTTTCATAGTTGGATATTATCCATGGACAATAGGATAATGACCTCAATTAATTTTTGAATAGAGTGAAATTGTTTGTCAATGTTCGATTGTATTCTTTTCATATATTGTTGATGATTATCAATGGACAACATGTCACATGCGAGTGTTAATGCTAGTTATGAAGTTAATACGTTGTTTTCAAATCAAATAGTGGAGAACGATAAAAATAAACTTTTGAATATACATACAATCAAATCGTGTGGACTTGTTTTGATGATCATAATCGTCTGTGTGGTCCCAGGACTGGTGATAATAACAAGTACACCAAATCAACAACAGGGATATATCCACACAAATGATATCAATCTCAATCAAACAGCGTGTGATTATATAAAACAATTTAACCTGTTGGAAAATATTTATCTCACGGTTTGTAACCGCGATAACTTTGTTATTCTTGATATAAGACGTTTTTTCAATCGAACAGCTTCTATCCAAGGAATTGGATTAAATATCCACCAATGGTTCAAACTAAAAACGTTACTTAATCTGATTGATGTGGCTATTTCACAATCTTTGCTTGACGCATTCAGACTAAATTGATTTTCAAATACTGACGCAGATAGCAGGTTCGAATGTGGTTACATCAATTAAGCAGTGTTTCAAAGCCGACCTAGCATATTTGTTCTGTACTGGTTTATAAGACCATTTTGTTTACTACATTTCGATGACTTGAATCCAATGAGCTGTCAGTCTTGTTTCTGATTCCAAGATGGCACAAGCCCAGTTAACGTTCACAGAGAATACGTTACAATATTTCAAGGAGAGTGGTTTTCAAGACGTCACATGGTCTCCAGTGCGTCAAGAAATAGTTTGCTCTTTATCCGACAACTCCGTCATAATATTGAAAAAGAGTCGACACCAAATCAAAATCAGGTTATGCATTGGAAAAAACAAGACAGTTTTATCACCAGAAATATTATTAGCATTATGTGATTTAAAGGAAAGTATTCAACTGTTGTCTTCATTTTTACAAGGACAGTCATAATGGATTGTACAGGTTTGGGTATAGAGTTCAAATCACCAGAACTTAAATTTTATGATAATAGACTTAAAACGTTCGAATCCTGGTCTCAACAAATCCAACCTAATAAATATGAACTGGCATCTGCTGGATTTTATTATACGGGTAGGGGAGATATTGTTCAATGTTTTTCCTGTGCTATTAGACTCAATCAATGGAAAAAGACAGACGATCCAATGAAAGAACACGATATACATTCAAAAAGTTGTTTATTTTTAAAAATGATTGGACATTCAAATTCAAATGTTTCTCTTCTAGATGAGGATTTGAGGTGGGATCCATGGCAGAGCACATCAGTTCTTTGGCGGTAAAACAAACTGAAAATAGATATATGAAATAACTGTTATTTTTGAAAATTGGCGGTTAAAATAGTTTAAAAGAACGTTTTAGTACAAACATTTACTCATTCTTTCTTGAACCAGCAAAGTGAACACATCAACTAAACGATGGCTCATTCAAGTCAATTGTCTCTGGATTTTTTTGAGGATGAACGTTGTGAATCAATGGAAACAAACTTTGATGGTATAGAATGTAAGACGAAGAAAGCGATTGTTGATGAAATAGAATTTTCATCTCCTCCTATAGATCATTCAACAACTCCATCTACTAGTGTTATGTTGATGAATTCCTATTTTGACTTTTTGTATGCAAAAGCTCTATGCGAAGTTAAAGATATGGCAGTGAGAAAGAACTGCTACGGATGTCAAATTAATCATCCTTCACAAAAAGAACACAATTGTTTAATGGAGACCACTGACGATGAGGAATATGAGATTGACTTTTACTTTGATGAAATGTTAAAAGAAGTGACAGAAAAAGACATTATACGTTCTTGGGAAGAGGTGATGGAGATATCAAACATTTCACCCGAAGTCATCAACCTACATAAACAAGTGATTGAGAGCAAAGACTTTCTTGATATTATGAAGACTAAGCAATGGAAAAACAAGATGAAAAGAATGGTTTTAACTATTAACCGAATCGAAGATCGAATGTTTTGTACTTCCTTTTGAATGATAATGCATAGTTATAATGTTAGTTAAATAGTAAGACAAAACTGATTTAAAAGTGATCTTCAGTTAGAAACTTCAAAAAAACAATTACAAATTGATTTTGCAGTGTGTTTGTCATATTGTATATGTCTTGAAATTATAATTCAAGAAACATAGTTAATAATTCTTGTATTAAAATATATATATAATCAATGAGTCTTTGAGTTTTTGCTTTCTCGTTATTCTTTTGTGTATTTAATGAAAAATTTATGAATGTATGGTTCTTCTGCGTTTGTCTATTTAAAATAGAGTAAAAAGAAATTTATTTCAATCATGGACAAGACACAAAAGGAGTATATTCTCTCCAACTATTACTTTGATGTAAAAAATCCTGGAAGTTATTTAGGACCTACGAAGTTGTTGAAACTAGTATCTAAAAAATATCCTGGAAATTTTAGTTTGAGTTTTATTAAAAAATGGTTGAACAATCAAGACGCTTATGCAATACAAAAACAAGTAAGACATAGATATAATACTCCAAATGTACAAGTAGCAGGTTTAAACGATCAAGCTGATATGGATTTGATGTCTGTTGAAAATATTTCAAAATATAATGATGGAATTAAATACTTATTAGTTGTAATAGATATTTTCTCTCGTTTTCTATTAGTGCAGCCACTTTTGAATAAAAAGACGCAAACTGTTTTATCAGCTGTAAAAAAAATTCTGCGATATCGTAAATTTAATAAAATACGAACTGACAAGGGTTCAGAATTTACAAATAAAGACATAAAAAATTCATTAAAAATGAAGACATCTACTTATTTAACACACATAGCAACAATAAAGCGAACTATGCAGAACGGGTTATACGTACATTACGAAGTATGATTTTTAGAATGTTGAGACATAATCGTACTTACAGATATATTAACGACTTACAAAAATTAGTGAAAAGTTACAATGACTCCCCCCATACAGGTTTGAATGGTTTGAGTCCTAGTGAAATAACAAAAAAGAATGAAACTAAAGTTTGGTCTGAAATGTATCTAAAACCAAAGAAGTTTCCAAAAACACCACCACATTACAAATTCAAAGTAGGTAGTTATGTTCGATTGAGTTATACAAAACACCCTTTCAGAAGAGCATATCAACAACAATACACAACAGAAATATTTGAAATCAAAAGTAGAATTTTTAAGCAAGGTATTCCTTTATACAAAGTTGTTGATCTTAACGGTGAGTCTATAACAGGTTACATAAAAGAACAAGAAATGATACCTGTGGATAAAAATGTAGAAAGTCTATGGTATGTTGAAAAAATATTAAAAAGGAGAAAAGTTAAGGGAAAATTACAGTATTTTATAAGATGGGACGGTTTTCCTAAATCATTTGATAGCTGGATTGATGCTGATCAAGTTAATGAAAAATAACATGGAGCGTTATGTCTATATCAGAGATGATGAAAGTAATCTTTATTTTATTGAAAATAAACCTTATCATTTTAAAGTGCAATTAAAATTCCCATTAAATTTTGATGGTTTTTGGAAGGTAGCTCTATGTGAAATTCACTTTAAGAGAGATACTAAAATTCGGAAAATAAATGTAGACGATATTGTGTTCATCTATTCAAATATATGCAAGGAAAGTATTGTAAACGGTGGAGAATATTCACTTTTAAGGAGAGTATGCAGTAAGTCTAAAACAGAATGGGATAACATTTTTGATACACCATTTTATTTACCATTAACAAAAAATGAATTTCAAGAATTAGAGTTTGTTATAAAAACGACAAACGGTGAACTAGCTTCATTTATAAATTCGCCGGTGTATATCACACTTCACTTTAAACGCTACCCTTTTTACTCTAGCTATGAATCGATCTAATTTATATGTGCCGGATCCACAAAAATTTATTCAATATTTTAGAGATAAAAGTAAATCTCAACTCGGCGGAGGATTTTACGCACCTAGAACTGATGACAGCAATGACAATGTTTCAATAAAGGCTGTATCCCCAGTAGAACAAACTGTAAACCAAGCTAAAAGTGAGTTGAAACGAGAGGATATAAATTCTTCAGAAATTTTGTCATTACTTCATAATCTTTCTAGACAGACATCTAAAAGGAAGTCTCCTAAAAGAAATAAATCAAAAAATAATAAGAAAGGACAAAATAAAAAAGGAGGAAATACAAAAGAACAAAAAACTGTTCAAAAAGGAGGGAATAAAAAGGGACTAAAAGGAGGGAATAGAAAGAGACAAAAAAGTGTTAAAAAGGAACAAAACAGAGATTTACTAAAACAGTTTTTTAAAAAGTAAAAAAAATCATGTCATATTTCAGTAAAGATGGTTTTGCTGAGGGTATACCCCAAAAATTAGCTTTATTTGATTTACCACCAACACAAGTGGCTGTGAATGATATTTATTATCAAGAAATTCGTCCATTATCACAAGTGGCAGATGATACACCAATCGAATTTCAGATAAGTGGACAAAATTCAATGGACTATCTTGATCTAAAAGGGACACAAATATACGTAAAGCTAAAAGTGACAAATACTAATGGTAGTGACATTACTAGCAAAAAGGTGGGGCCTGTAAATTTATTTTTACAAGCACTGTTTTCAGCTACAGAAGTGACATTACAAAACAAAGCTGTAATAACATGTAATTATAATCCATATAATGCTATGATACAGACGTTATTAAATTATGGTTCCGAAGCTTCATCATCTCAGTTATTATCACAACTATTCATCAAAGATGATAACGATCATCCTGAGGATCCAGATGCCGAAGGAGGTAATAATGGGTTGTTTCTACGAGCTACATATATAAACGATTCTAAAACGCTCGACCTACAGGGACCAGTCTATCACAGCTTATTTACTACTAAGAGGTACTTGTTAAATCAGGTTGATGTAAAACTGAAACTCTATCGCAATTCTTCGGCATTTTGTCTCTGTTCAGGAGATACAACACCTAACTATAAAATAGAAATCTTGGATATATACTTACTAGCGAAGAAACTCAAAGTGAATCCAGCTTTAATCATCGCTCATTCAGAGTTGTTAAAGGACAGCACTGCCAAGTATCCATTTAATCGTGTAGAGTGCAGATCTCAAAGCATAGCCACTGGAAATACAGTATATATGTGGGATAATATCTTTCAAGGACAAAAACCTAACAGAGTGGTTGTAGGATTTGTAAAGTCAAAAGCTTTATCTGGTGATTATAAGTTAAATCCATTTCATTTTGAAAACTTTAATATTCAAAGCATATGTTTATATGCTGATGGGGTTCCAGTAGGAGGAAATCCAATAAAACTAAATTTCAATAAATCAGAAGGACAAACGTTTATGAGAGCTTTCACCAATTTGTTCACAACAAACGGTATTTGGGGTGCAAATAATGAACTAAATATCAACAGGGAAGACTTTGCCAACACTTCCACCCTACTTGCCTTCCAATTAGATCCATATTTTCCAGATGATATTAATTTTTTGTCTTTGGTGAGAACAGGTCATGTGCGTTTAGATGTTCAATTTAAACAAGCTCTGACACAAACCATGAGCTGTATTGTGTATAGTGAATCCGCAGGCTTTTTCCAAATAAATAAAGAAAGAGATATTATTACAGAATGAACACATCTCAACTTCGGTGTTGTATAGATTGTAGTCATGTTTTACATAAATACGTACTAGGTGTGTTTGCAACTAATCAACTACCAACAAATCTAAATTTTCCATGTGGATTTATTGCAAATACAAGCCTCTATGATAAGAAAGGCTCACATTGGTGTGCATTTTTCTTTCCAAATTCAATCAATCTGGAATATTTTGATAGTTACGGAAAATCTATAAGCTTTTTTAACTCTTATTTTCTTAGATATATTTCTGATTTTCCCAACTATTATCATAAATCGTAAACAATTACAAAGTTACAACAGTGACTTGTGTGGAATGTATTGCGTGTTTTTCTTATTACATAGACTAGATGGTTTTGCTTTTAATAATATTGTGAATATGTTTTCAAGTGATACAAAATGTAATGAAGAATTTGTATATAACTTTATTTCAAAACTGTTTATAAATTGTGTACAAAGTCGTTGTGTGTATAATCAAGTGTGTAAACCTTTAATAAAAAAGGATTGAAAAAGTACAATTGTTGGTATTATTTATTATTTCAGTATTTGACTTCAATCACAATGGATATTTTAATAAAATTTGAGTGTCCAGCTACATGTATTGTAGCTGGAGCCAGTGGAAGTGGTAAAACTTCATTTATGTTTGAGCTTTTCAAAAATGTGCAATTTATGTTTAAGATAGTTCCAAAGAAAATCATTTATTGCTATTCCTCGTATCAACCTCTTTATGATGTAATGAAAACAAATGTAAGGGGGGTAGAGTTTTTTGAAGGACTACCATCAAAGGAAGATATGGATATGTGGACATTAGAGGAAGGATTCAAGATTTTAGTGATAGATGATTTAGCACAAAGGGCATCTGAAAATATTGAAATAATGAATTTGTTTACTATATACAGTCATCACCATAATTTTTCCGTTTTTTTTCTTGTCCAGAACTTATTTTCTGGAGGAAAATATTTTCGTACTATAAGCTTAAATAGTCATTATTTCGTGCTGTTCAATAATCAGAGAGATCAACTACAGATTCAAACCTTAGCTAGACAGATGTTTCCAGGAGAAATTAAATATTTTATGCAGGCGTATAAAATGTCTACAAGAATAAAGTATGGTTACTTACTTGTCGATATAAGTCCTCACTCAGACCCTCTATATAAACTTCGGACAGACATATTCCCAAATCAAACATTAGTTGTATATCGACCTGTAAGTGAAAAATATGAGTCATAAACTAAATAAGGAGAAGTACTTTTTAAAATATTTGTTAAATGCTAATGAAAAACAGCAAAAAAGTTTGATTCAGCTCCTTAACAAGAGTCAAATGGATGTAATCATTGAAATCATTTACAATGTTTTAGCTGAAAATTTAACAATTTCTGACAAAGATAAAAAAGCATTACAAAGGTACAGAAAAGTCATAAATGCGTTTGTGTCAAAAGGATTATCCCGTGCTAAAAGGAAAAATCTATTGGTAAAATATTTTCGACAAGTCATTATATTAATTAAACCTTGTGAAAAATGGCTCAAGAATTAGTGTTAGTACCGAGATCTAAATATGAACATTTGCTTTCAAAAACTAAAAATAATGAAAACGTTTATGAAAATGTTCAAGATCAATCTGAGAAAAACAATGAAAAAGATATTGAATCTACAAATCAACAAACAGGTGGAAAATTTAATAATACTACAGAAAACAATGAATCTTCAAATCAACAAATATCTAATAAAAAGCTGTTTGTTAAACGTTCATTTAGTGATTTTGAAAAGACAATACCTATTGTTCAGAAAAAACAAAGAATATATAAATGGATTGAATATAACGTTTAAGTTCTAGCGTTAAATTTGAAAACCATATGTCATTATATTTTAGCCTCGATTTTTGAATTGTTAACATAACAGTTTGTTTAGTTATGAAAGGTTCAGTTCAAGAAAAACAAGCAATCATGGCAGACCTAATAGATACACTTATACAAGCATACCCGAATAACTGTGAACAATTACAGGAAGAAATTCAATCTTTGAAAAGGAAATTAGATGTTCTAGAGGAAGAAAATACAAAAATGAGAAAAATCGAATTTAAGTGTGATATATGTTATAAAAGTTATCGTTATAAGAGAGATTTAACAAGACACATACTATCTCACAGCACGTTTTTTAGATGTACATTTTGTGATTGTAAATTTAGAAGAAAGGATTATCTTCATAAACATATCAAATCTAAACATCAACAATATGGTGGACAGCAAATAGCAAGTGAAAAAACAATACCTCATCCTTTACAACAGTCTGAGATTGCATCATCCGATCACCAGTATGCACGTCCTTCCTTGGAAGATTCTACAGAAAGACAAAGACAGTCTGAGATTGCATCATCCGATCACCAGTATGCACGTCCTTCCTTGGAAGATTCTACAGAAAGACAAGGGTACAACATTTCTTCTTTAGATTCAGCTGGAAACAGAAATTCTAGTAATATTCAACTCGTTAGACATTCTGCTGAAAACAACAATAACACACAAAATTCTACAACAATTAGTGATCATAATTATGCTACAACTGAAACTGCCTTGAATCGTGCCATACAAGATTTTACCATTCAATCAAATCAACATGAACAGTATGATATGTTAACATTTTTTGCTAATGTAAAACCTCGAGTTCAAGATATTTTATCATCAAGATTACAAAACAGTGGAATCAAATACTATCTTTCAGTTCAAGTAGAATTAACGAAAGATACTCTAGACGGTCCACAATCAACTACTCCTCACTTTAGAAGTAGGACTTCTACTATTTTAAATCTAACAACGTTTGATGAACAAAATTTAAATGAGAGTTTCCAGAAAATGTTCGAAAGTTTCGAAAAGTATATTCGAGAATCATCTGGATGGGTGTTGAAAAAAGTGTTACATTTGATTATTCATACTGTGAAATACACTCCTTTATCAGCTTCAAGTTATACAGAACTTCCTAAGGATCTGAGGCGATTACAAAGTCTCTTAAATATTAGGAATATAGATCAAAAATGTTTTCTCTGGAGTTGTCTGGCTTCCATACATCCCAAAGATACTCCTCTGGTAAGTGATTATGAAGAATATGAAAAGGAATTAAACATGCAAGGTATTGATTATCCTGTTTCAATTAATCAGATCAATAAATTTGAGAATCAGAATCCATCTATATCTGTCAATGTATTTACATACCAAGACAAAGAAGTTTTACCCTTTCGCATTACAAAACAATATGGTCGATACCATAATATCAATTTATTATTTTTACAATCTGAAAAGAAATCCCATTATGTCCTCATTAAAAACTTGAATTTGTTTTTAGACAGTCAAAGAAAAAGCAGGGCTGGTTATTTCTATTGCTCATTTTGTTTACATGGCTTCACCAAGGAATCACTCCTTCAAGAACACATTCCTTATTGTCAAGTTCATGGTGAACAAAAGATTGAATTACCATCTAACAGGGATTGTTTTTTAGAATTTAAAGATTATGAAAAAACACTCAGGGTACCTTATGTTAATTATGCTGATTTTGAAACTTTAAACAAACCTTTAAATAACGATACAGTAGGTTGTACAACTCAAACACAGTTATTAGAACCTTGTTCATTTGGTTATAAAGTGATTTGCATAGACCCCAATTTTTCAAAAGATATAGTTATATATAGAGGTCGTGACGCTTCTCATAAATTAATTGAGTGTCTGTTAAAAGAAAGTGAGAAAATTCAAAAACAACTCAAAAATATAAAACCATTACTTTTATCGTCAAGAGAAGAAACATTATTTCAGATAGCTGATAGATGTTGTTTATGTAAAAAATATTTTACAACCAAAGACAAAAAAGCTAGGCATCACGGGCATACTAGTGGTCACTATATTGGAGCAGCTCATATGAATTGCAATTTACAGTGTAAACAGGTTAATTTCATTCCAGTTGTATTTCATAACTTGAAAAATTTTGATGGACATTTATTATGTCAGAGTATAGGCTCCTTCAAAGATTACAAAATCAATTGCATACCACAAACCATGGAAAAATATATAAGTTTTAGTATAGAACGCCTTCGATTTATTGACTCCTTTGCATTCTTACCCTCTTCTTTAGATACACTGGTTGATAATTTAACTCAA
This sequence comes from Mactra quadrangularis, assembly GCA_025267735.1. Lineage (NCBI taxonomy): Eukaryota > Metazoa > Mollusca > Bivalvia > Venerida > Mactridae > Mactra > Mactra quadrangularis. Next base: position 8,018,459 of record CM046307.1, on the reverse strand, counting down.
AATGGTTTGTCATCTTTTCGACATTTTCAAGGTGAAATTAAAAATCACTCAGAGTTGTTACTAAGAAAGGGTGTTTATCCCTATGAATACATGGATAGTTGGGATAAATTTGATAAAACTCAACTACCTCCAATAAAAGAGTTTTACTCATCATTAAAAAATGAATGTATTTCTCAACAAGAATATGAATATGCTATACATGTATACAATGCCTGCGGCATTAAGACACTTGGGGAGTATCATGACCTCTTTCTTAAAACAGATGTATTATTGCTAGCTGACGTGTTTGAGAACTTTCGTGATATGTCTCAAAAATGTTACGACCTTGATCCATGTCACTTCTTTACCAGCCCCGGCCTCAGCTGGCAGGCAATGTTAAAAATGACTGGTGTGACCTTAGAACTTATGACAGATATAGATCAGATTTTGTTCATAGAAAAGGGTATCAGAGGGGGAATCAGTCAAATTTCAAATAGATACAAAAAAGCAAATAATCCTTACTTGGATGACTATGATTCAAACAAAAAACCCTCTTTTTTGGCATATTATGATATTAATAATTTATATGGACTCTCGTTATCTGATAGATTACCAGTAGGATTATTTACATTTTTGTCTGAGGAAGAAATAAATTCGTTTGATGTTATGAAAATACCAGAGGATGGATCTAAAGGATATATTTTGGAGATAGATTTAGAATATCCAGAAAATTTACACGAGAGTCACAATGACTATCCTTTAGCTCCAGAACGTAAATTTATACCAAATGAAAAGTTATCACCATATGCACAACATGTATTGAAAAATCTTCATGGAAAACAAGCAGATGACCCACTTCCACCAAGAGCGAAAGTTGAAAAGCTACTCACCACTCTTGAAGATAAAGAAAAATATGTACTCCACTATAAGAATCTACAGCTATATCTTCAGTTAGGTCTGAAATTGAAAAAAATACACAGAATACTAGAATTTCACCAAGAAGCCTTTATGCAACCCTATGTTGAGTTCAACACAAACATGAGAAAACAGGCTAAATCAACCTTTGAGAAAAACTTCTTCAAGCTGATGAATAACTCAGTTTTTGGTAAGTATATAATTTGAAATTATTTGTTTTATATAAAAAATAAACATTTTTGATAAACATTTTAAATAATTAATAAACATAATAGATAAACATTTTAAATAATTAATGATGAATAATTTTGTTTTAACATGTAAAAATATTTCTATAATCGTAAAATCTGCTTACCTTATGTTAGTTTCAACCATTACTTACATTTAATTTTTTACTTTCAGGAAAGACCATGGAAAATCTTAGAAAGCATCGCTCGGTTGAACTGATACATACAGAACAAAGATTAGGAAAGCTATCAGCTAAATCCACCTACAAACTTCATAGAATATTCTCAGAAGATCTTGTGGGAGTAGAATTAAACAGATTGAAAGTAAAATTAAACAAGCCAATATACGTTGGAATGAGCGTTCTAGATCTATCGAAACATACTATGTACGATTTCTATTACAATCACTTGAAACAATTGTATGGAGACAAAGTGCAGCTACAAATGACTGACACGGACTCATTTTTGTTTTACTGTGAAACAGAAGATTTGTTCAGTGATATGTATAATTATGCTCATCTTTTTGATACTTCAGACTTCCCCAAAGATCACTTTTTACATAGTGATATCAATAAAAAAGTGATGGGAAAAATGAAAAGTGAAACCAATGAAAAATGTATTTCAGAATATTGTGGTCTTAGATCAAAAATGTATGCTTTTAGCTGTGACGGTAAGGAAGACAAACGTGCTAAGGGTATATCAAAGGTGGTAGTCAAAAAAGATTTAAGACTACAACATTATAAAGAGACATTATTCAATAATTCACAATTAGTTTCTCATATGAATACATTTCGTAGTCATAATCATGAAATATATGTGGAAAATATTAAGAAGATTGGGTTGTCTTGCTTTGATGACAAGAGATACTTATTAGATGATGGAATTACATCACTTGCTTATGGTCATTACAAAATTCAACAGTAATCAATCAGATTATATATATTTATTCACACAGCAAACAGTTAAAATATTTTCATGACAATTCAAACTATTCTAAAATGTTTTTATTCCATATTACTTTTCTCCTTTTTACTGTGGAAGTGTGACCTGAAAAATTAAATATATGTAGGATACACAACGAGTGTAACTAACAAAGCGTGGATATACGAGGGTTAAAACAACTGTTTTTGTATAGCTTTATAGAAATACAATGTGATAATATTAATGTATATGACTATTATATTAGATTGTAGACTTTTTATGTGAGTATGTATACATCATTTTAAGGTTTAATAAACGAGTTTTCAAGTATTCTATCTCTGTATTTTTATATTAAAAATTGAAATATCTTACTGGTATTGCATAAAATAGCTCCTCATTGTCATGGAGCAATTCCTCCTCACCACCTCCATGTTGATATACAGTCACCTAAAATATTTGAATGGAAAATTAAGTAAAATAAATTACTTAACAACGAATCATCATAATATACAGTTATTTTTATATTTTGATTGGTAAATAAGACAAATTCATTGTTTATAGTTTACTCCTTTAACCCCCCCCCCCTCCATTCCATAATAAAGTATTCATTAATTCACTATAACTTAGGTTGATGTAGTGTTGAACTATTAATATAGACATATTGAATCATATATAAGTAATAATTTAATCAACTTACGAATGGAGGGGATGTTCCTTGTTGTGGTTGTTGCATCTGCTGCTGTTGTTGTTGTATCTGCTGCTGCTGTGATTGCTTCATCTGCTGTTGTCGTATATGCTGCTGCTGTGGTTGTTGCATCTGCTGCTGTTGCTGTGGAGGTTGTTGAGGTGGTTCCTGCTGTACCTGCAGATGTGGGTTTATTTAGAAAAAATGAACATGAATAAAATCAATGAATATTTCAGAACATATGTTTCACATCCTTAAGATAAAATGTTAGCACTTAGATTCTTAACACATACAAGTTCAAAATATGTGTCTTCAAACCACTAAATACTATTTTTTTATGATCAATAGTTTAAACATCAACGATTCCCTAAAACAGATGCAAATACTGGTTAAATTTGCGTGATTAAAATAAATAGGTTTTAACCAAATGATAACAATAACTTAGAAATATTCTTAACAAACCTGTGGTGATGTACTGTTGAATATATCCGCATAATGTTCCACTTTTCCGAGTAATTTCCGAAGTTCTTCAATCTCATCTTCATTAAATGATATAGATTTTGATTTTGAAAAATCGAATTTACCCTTTGGACTATTGAAACAGTCCTTTTTGTCTGATATATGCACATATGTCCTTCCGTTAAACGGGGTAATACATATCTCCTTATATTTCCCAAATTGGGAAGATGCTTTAACTATTCTGTTATCATAACTTCTCTTTTCGGTGAAAGTAGCCATTTAAAAAAAAAAAATAATATGAAAAGTAAGCAATGTACAAACTAGTCAACTGGGTGAATAGTATGAAGAAAATATTTTTAAAAAATACTATTATAAGCTTCATGTGATGCTCATTCCGTTTTCCTATTGGTCAATTTAGGTGTTTGATTGGTTCTGTAAAAAGCATCTATATTAGACGCATTTTCATTGGATAGTTTTTACAAGTATGATATCTTTACATCAATTTACCTTTCCATTGGTTCTCTAAAAAATATCTTTGAAAACTAACTTTCATTGGTTAATTCGATAACAAGTTAAATCTAGAATACATATTATTAATTTACTCTCGAAAATGTCATCTATTGGTTTGGTGCTTTATATCGTCGTTTTAACAATGATTAACAAGGATGTATAAAACAATCAGTATCCAGCAATTAATAAACCAAACAATGAGTTCTGGACCAGTAATCTCGTGGTCATATCCGTCATTCTCTTACACTCTGTTCATATATACTAGGCAAAACTTCTAACGCAACAGGGTACGTTTGCAGCAATAAGAACTTAGAATGGTATCTATGATTATAGACATATGTATAAAGTGATACTAGTATAAGTCCATAAGAATAATCAATCATGAAAACAATCCATCTTAATCATTTGTTTTACTCATTTAACATTTAACAACATAGGTCAGTATAAACTGGAATTAACATAATCAGCATCTCGTGTGATTAGCTCCTGCGCTGACAACTGCTGAACATCTTGGACGCATTGAGCCAATTAAACAACCAACAAATACCAACGGAATATTGGCAAAGAAATCAGACAGTTGTTGCAAAGTCTGACGCTGAAAATGACGTTGCCGCACTCGCCTATCAAGTTCATCCTACAAATGCTCGATGGGGTTGATATCTGCTGGGTATGTAGGTTAAGGTAGTGTAGCAATGTTGTTTTTCTGATGAAACTGAGTACAGACATGAGCAACGTGTGGCCTAGCGTTGTCATGCTGGAATATGACGTTTTCTTGGTTGGCATGGACGTATGGAATGATTACGTTTCGAAGGATAAGCTCACAATAACGTTGCCTATTGACAATACAAAGAATAACAACACGTTTAAGCTTAGAGTAATGTGTTATACCACCCCATACAATTACTGACCCTCATCTAAAGACATTAGCTTCTACGACACGGGCGTCATTTAACCGTTTGCCCTGACGTCGGTAAACACGCGCACGACTATCTGTATTTTGTAAAGTGAACCTTGACGCATCAGAAAAAATTACACGATTCCAGTGTAAAGCTTGCCACCTTCTGTGCGCCATAGCCAAACGTAACCGTGGCTGTCGATGTATTGCTAACAAAACCGGGCCACAAAAGGACGCCTAGAAGTTGATGTTGCAGCTTGCAACAAACCAACGGCCTATCCCCGCAGTTCTGTGCGCATTTATGGCATAATGAACGTCTATTTGCTTAAACGAAATGTGTTAAAGTGAAAAACGGCCGATAGAGTATTAAACTGTGAAATTCTGAAATTCCGTATTTGCACGTGATTCACGTGACACACGTAATACGTAAAACACTAATAATCGTTGTTTTAGACAAATAATGTGTACAATTCTCAAACCGGTTGTTCAAATCAATTTGGATGGACATGAAGATTATTTGAGTACAATTTAAAGAAAAATATTGAATTAATAAGGAAACTATTACGTATTTACGCGTTGCGTTAGAAGTTTTGTCTAGTATACATTTATGTATATGAAAGTAGCGAACGACAACTCTGCTGAGAGATTGATTTTCCGTTGGTTTATATAAAGTTCACTAAAAGACCCAGTTCGTAACAAGCCCAGTTCGATACTAATTTCCCGGAAGTTCTAGATAAATCCAGAACAAAATACAACACAATATGATGTTTCTTTTATTATTGGCGATGCTGTGTCGTCAGGGTTTGTCTAGTGATGTTGATATGTACCATATGTGTTCGCAGACAGTTCCAACTCTGTTAGACTGTACTGCAATAACAGATAAACATGTTGATTACGTGTATAATGGGAGTCCTGAGAATGAGATTTCTAAGATATTGGTTTACAGGTTACAGGGGACCGTTGCATTGAAGAACTTACAATCTGTTCATACGATTGACATTCAAGTTGGATACAGCACCTGTTCTCAGGTTATAGAATATCATTCCCCTGTTACCTTGTTACAGAAACTTGAGAAAGATGAACCTCCTTTAGTTTGTAGTGTAAGTATATATGAAGATCATTCATGTTAACATAGTTAACCCTACCCCCCCCCCCAAAAAAAAAGTTCAGTGTCTGTATTATGATAGTTATAATCTAACCATTATAATCTCCTTGTTAAAGTATAGTAGATTGAATGAAATCTTTCTAGTTCAATAATGAACAAAGAGTATTTTGGTTTAGGTTGATTGAAGTCTTTTTTCTATATGGTCAGCAAAAATGAAGTGAAGACTCTATTGTTAGAAGTAAAAAAGTGGAACTTACCTGACAATTCCATGACTTCAAAACTTTCTTTCACAAAGAAAAAATTTGTTAAGTTAAAAAGAACAAAAGAGAAAGTAATCCTTTTTTTGTTTTTATCAAATTTTATCAGTGACTATATTCAAGCTAGCTTCATCAGAAAATGAAAACATTTCTATAGTTTCAACTTGGCTATTGATGTTATTGGGTATGTTCAAAGGGTATTTTAATGGTATTTTGCTGTTCAGTAACTCTGAATAAAGGGGGTTATTCATTGAGAAGATTGGTGTTTGGATAGTATAATTTGAAAAACTAGCTAGAGGCTTGTTTTGGGTAAATGTATGTAGATGAACTATTTGATAACAACTACTTGGTTATAATTTGTACTTGACCATCAAAGTGTGAGCACATGGTCTGTAATTTTACAAACTCAAGAATAAAAGAAAGATTGGTATTCATTCCACAGTATATGATTACAATAAACACACTACCAGCTAGTAATGACCATTGAACTTGGGTTCAATGATCATTACTCTATATTTACTGTCTTAGTATATCATGTTCTATGTTATCTACTTGATGATTTAGAACCATATGAATTCACAAAAAGAATCCACAAAAAATTCTGTTCTTTTAAAAACTTTAGAAAATGTATGATGAATATTTCCACTGTTGAGAAAGTGCACCAAATATTTCCCGCCTTTGACGTGCTGATCTGGTAGCAGTGTGTTGTGCTGGGTTAGGTTGGATGTTGATGAGTACCAAGTTTCGGAGCGATCAGAATAGGGGAAAGCTAGAGTCTTTATAAGTTGGGCATTTTATCGCTAGTATTATGTATGTTATACATCAACTAGTTAAAAATATTAACATTTAAAGAGTAACAACTGATACAACTGATTGTTCAATTTTTAGTCATACTCATTGGGAGCAAGTATAACAGCGTTATGTGAAATGATTGTTTTTAAAAATATTAACGGTTAAAGGGAAATAACTCACACAACCGATTGTTCAATTTTTAGTTATACTCTTAGAGAGTAAGTACAGCAGCGTTATACGAAATGTTTGTTTTTAAATATGCTTTTTCCATGTAAAGGATTTAGTGTGCAGGCTCGTTGGATTCGGTTCGGTGATTTCATTGGAGTAGTTCTCCTACTTCTTTCTCGATTTGGAAAACTATCTTTTCATAAATAAAGCGTCTACAACTGACTGGTCTATTGTATTTGTAATGGATACTTAACCCTTAGACGGTTGTCAATACAATTGCTCTCTATATAAGGTTGAAAGGTGATATTAATCGTTTGTAATTCAAAACTGTCCGCTAAATTTCAAACTGATTTCAAATAAACGCGGTGTAAAAAAAGAGCTTAATATTTCCCACCACTGTTGCCTGTCTGCGTCGATGGTTCAAGATGAGCGCGAAGACTGAATTTATTCTGTATATTAACCATATTTCCCACCATTCACTATTGCACCGACGCCGACGGCGCAAGATGGCCGCGACCTTCTATATCTATATTGCGCCGACGGCGCAAGATGGCCGCGAAATTCCCGTTTTTACACTACTCGCACAGCTCATTCTCTTTGTCTAACTCACTCACACAGACATGTCTTTAAAACTTCCATTACATCAAATGTCTAAACTGTCTTCTTAAACGTTCTCATTACAAGTCTCTTTAGTTTTTTGTTTCCTTCGTTGTTCAGATGTACCCCCATCCGTTGATATATGGGTGGGGTACTTCATCTCCCTCCCGTCAACAAAATCATCACTTAACTTTTTCCTCATTCTTTCATTGACAGAATTCTTCATCTTTTTGAAGATATCTTCAGTCAGATATCTGTCTCTGAATTCACCTATAACGAAATATGACATGATATCAGTTCAACAATGATGGAATGGATTTTATTATGTATGAAAGTTAGGAAGATTATGCTACCCGTATTGCGCTAAGAACACCTTAAAGTTATATAACAAAAACAGTTCATCTTAATTAGTATTGTATCTAAAAATCGCTGACAGAAAATTGACATAAATGCCAAACTTTCTTGAAAGGGTATGTCTTCCCGGCTCCGTGTGAGATTCGAACCCGTACTCATTCCATGCACTTGATTCCTAATCCCGACGCTATGCCAACTGCTCTATCGAATCGGTTGTATGGTTGTTTATGAAAGGATGAACATGTACGTGTTTACTATGCAAAAAACGTCGGATAATAGCACAATGACACCATAAGAAGTTAAAAAATACGCACATCGCTAATTTGTCTACATTCTCATTCCAAGAGTCTAGTCGGGTTACGGTCGGAATTATGTTAAGCGCTAACTCATGTTTGACAAACTTATGTAATTTCACAAAATAACACAAATGTTTTACGATAATAAACAATGCAGTAAATATATTCTATGGGAAAACAGCATCGTAAAATGAAACATAAGTCTGAATTACTTATGGCATGAACACTCTAATCACAATCTTTTAGTTTTATAATTTCAGTTTAATGATTTTAGTCAATACATCCTAACTATCATTTTTTGCACGTAAAGTTTAATTTTATTAATGGCGCAATTATGTTAATAACGACACATCATATTTGTTAGTAAAAAGGAAATATAACATTTTTTTAATTAAGATATCAATAACCTATTGACGCATTTAAAAATTCCGGGATGGAATGGCTTTACTGTTACCACAGTCTTAAAAATAATACATAATAAAGTCAGCTGGAAATAACACGCATATCTTATAAATTTCTTTCACAAACGTTGCATAATTAACAGAATTATAATAACAAAGTGAATCAAAGGGTCAGATGATTTTTAAGTAGGTGGTTGCTCCGATCATAAGATCATCTTACTGAACAAACGTATATGGAAATTTCATTTCAAGTTTTGGATCATGAAAGCGGCGTATTATCAATAGCGTGTGATAGCTCAAAACTAAGCTGTAGATTCGATGTCCAACATTAACATAACACTATTTGCTTCTACTTTCTGATGTCTCTGAAATGGATTTGTACCAACTTTTACTAATATGACATATCATGTTTGTTTTGATTTTATCCACGCTTTCAGCTCCCTGTAACATAGTTAGTGCATAAAGTGAAAATCTGCTATTATTTGCATATGAAAATATATATAAATAGTATATTTCCTCTCTGACATATTGACATGAAAAACACCCTTTCTGTGCCACACCATTTTATTTCTTCAATAATTCCTTTCAAATTCTCAGCAATCGTTGCTGGTGATGAGTCAGAATGAATATTATTACCTCCAAGGATCATGAATACATATCTGAAATATAAAAAAAATCACATTTATTTCACCATGGTACCAGTGTTATAGTGATATAGCATGCTTATCATCCCGAAACAAGACATATGATAGATTCCGGTCAAAGCTATCGAAACCGGTGTTTTAATATTTGTTTTACATATTTTAAAGTTATTAGCGTATGTCTAGTAACTCTAGGTGACGTCAAAATATTTTGACGTCACCTAGAGTGGCGTCCCTTTAATTTCAACGTCATGAGGTCATAAAGACGTTACCATGTTAACAACGTCATATTTTTTCAAACCTCCTGAAGACCAAAGATAAGATAAAATAAGATAAATTTTATTTTAAGTCGGCAAGACATAGCAAAAGACAACATAAGCCATAAAGGCTTGTGAACCGACTAGGAATAACATATGTATACAAAAAAACATGTGTAAAACAGCTAAAATAGAATATGACATTACATTGTTTACAATTACATATATATACATATACATATATATACATACACATATATATACATATATATACATGCACACATATGTACATACACACATACACATGCATACACATACATACACATTAATCATTCTAACAGTAAGGTTATTTGAAAGACATGACATTTAAACAAAAGCAAGGTAATAAATACTTCACAATACAATACAAAGCATAAAATGTAAAAACAATACGTAGCATCAAGCGCAACACACATGATACATAAAAATAAATTTTAATGGAATCTGCTGATCTGGACCTAGCATAGTGTCTTAAACTGCCTAAAACTTACGTTTGAAAGCCAAATTTAAAAGTGAGGCATAAAACGCAGGTATTAAAATAAGAATAAAACTAGAAACATATTTAAAATAAACCGATCAGCAGGTTCCTCAAAATAAAATAAAAAAACAACTTCAAGCTAAGCGAGCAAAACATAGTCTAAGAGTGTGTAAAATGAAACAAAATAGCTAACAGCAAGCAGAAAAGCAACATAAAATAAATTAAAACTAAAATAACGACTGCAAGATATATGAGTCAAGGTGGTTTAGCACGCCGCACCAGTTCTGCAATATCTAATTTCTAGGTGCCATTACACAATGAGCATCTGCAAGCCTTACCATTCCAGTTAGAGATAAGAGCTTTAAATTGGGTAAAACTTGATGTTTTTCTAAACTCTTCTGGCATAGAGTTCCACAGAACTGGTGCAGCATACCTAAAGCTGTTTTTACCATACCTTGTGCTCTTCACCTGGGGAATTTCTAATAAATTAGTGTACCTAAAAGTATAACGAGTGTTATGTTCATTAATTAAGGTGCTCAGAACAGGTGGGGCTATGTTGTTTAGTATTTTAATTGTTTCAAGGGCCATAACTCTGGTTCTTCTAATATGTAGACTAGGTAATTTTGCGATAGATAATAATTTGTCATAAGTACTTGAGTAATCATTGTAAACGAAACGAAGAGCTCTTTCTTGGATTTTTTCTATTTTATTTGTGTTGGCAACTGAGCAAAAGTGCCAGGATAAGGGGCAAAAACTGAAGTTTGATCAAATGAAGGAATGAAAAATAGTTAATTTACTTAAATTTTTTCCTATTCTCTTGAGTATATTTAATTGTTGGGCAGCCTTGCTACCATGTAGAAACCGGTAGAGGTTAATAAAAAAAAATAAAAATTAATATAGTTTCAGCTTGTAATCAATTATATTTTCACTTATTATATTATATATATACTAGATTGTCGACACTTAGGGACTGAGTATTTGTGTTATTAAGGCTAAACCCTCTGATCTTACTTGTTTTTTATGTGCCGTTGTGTATGCGTAGTTCTTGGAGACGCCGCTCACAAAATCAACGATATAACCTCTGTGGTCCAGCTCGTCTGTATTGTTCAGGTTTGTTTTATTGTTAGTTCTTATTATATTTAAACATTTACTTTTCTCATGCACAGGTATTTGTTAGATTTTCATATCATTTCAAACATCTAATAGCGTCCCATCTTTTCAATACGGTATCGAATTTGATTTTAAAAGTTAATCAAATATAATTAACTATATTTTTTATTAAAATACACTTTTATTTGCTATGAAATTATGACTATTTTTGTCTATTAAATATTTTTCTCCGTTCATCACATAGATCAGGGGGAAACATTAATTATTGCTTTTTTATCTAAATGTGGATCAGTGTAATCTATAATGTAATTTCTCTTTTTGTTTGTTTAATTAAACTAATGCTTTGCTGTTTTTATGTGTTGTGCCAATTTACATGTACTTGTATATACATTGTATTATTTTAATGAGTATTTTACTTGTTGTTAACGTAAATAAAAAGAAAACGTTAATCTGATATGCTGTTGTTTGTCGATATCATTGGTCGTTGATCAGTGACATGTATTATGTATTTTTTTATTTAACAAACTCTTTGTTGTTTTTATGTGTTGTGCCAATTTACATGTAGATAAATAGTATTTTTTTATTAGTAGTATTTATATTTTTTATTAGTAAATAAAAAGAAAATATTAATGTGATAATAATGCTGTTGTTGGTCGTTACCATTAGTCATTGATCAGTGAAATCTATTATGTAATTTTGTTTTTTGTTTAGTTTAACAAATTCTTTGTTGTTTTTTATGTACTGTGCCAATTTACATATACATAGTATTTTATTATCAGTATTTCATATATTGTTATAAGCAAATAAAAAGAAAATATTAATCTGATACGCTGTTGTTTGTTGTTAGTATTTTGATTATGGACTTTTAACTTACAATGTGCCCCAGTATTGACATGGCACTTAATTAAAGTTTGTAAATACCATTTACTACTTTACATTAGTTTAGCTTGTTAAGATAACCAAGTTTCTTGGCATATGCTGGAGTGTCATGTGACTGTGGACAGTACATGTAGTATAATACATGCGCTTTAGTAGCATTTTACACGACTGTCCAGTGTCCGTGCCTAATATGTTCAGGATCTGAAGTCACGTGGTCTACTACAACTACTAATGAGGTAAATAAAGTTTTGTTTCTTTGCTGATAATTCATTTCAGAAAATTATCGAGTGACCTCTTAAAGTGCTTAAAATGACTACTACCTTTCTTTTCTCAAAACAATATATTTAATTCTGCCAGTTATGATGGTTAGCTCCAAATCCTCTGCACGAAATTTTAATCAGCAGTAAACTAGATCATATGGCAAACATATTTTGTGCCAATCATAACTTATAAAATAATATGGTCATTTTCAGAAATTTTATAGTTATTTTATGTACTAATTGCTAATTGAATCTTTTTTATTGTTTGGCTGCTGCAATGATTTGACAAAAAAAACCAAGAGTTTGTTAACAATCAGAAGTTCATGTTATAAAAAAAACACGAATTTATCACTCTGTTCATCACACAAGGTGATGTACAAAACACTGGCTTATGTAGCAAGTCTTTGGTTCATGAAGACGTCTGTAAACAAATTGAATACATCAAAGCTGACCAGCTAGCTCAGTATGTAGAGCAGAATTCTACTGATTGAGGGATCGTAAATTCGATTCCCAGGCGGGCATACTTTCGGGGAGCATGATCATGAAATAATTTCTACGGCCACTCTCCTTCCTGCTACTGAATCTAAATCATGTAGGGCAGTTGTCAGTCACTGATGATAGTATGCGCTTAGTTACTGGTGTTTAACAGCTAAATCCAGAGATTAGGCCTTTCCATAAGCGATGACTTGGTTGACTGACCGCCATGATATGACTTATACAATATGTAAAAAGTTAGATTGAGTCTTATTGACACCGTGGTAAAAAAACTCAATTTCATACTGATATTTGATAATATCGCTGTGTTTGCTCATTTGTTAATCGGTGGTCATTTTGTACAAGGGCACATCGAGAAACTCTTGATAATGAGAAATTAATGAAAAGAAACACTTGTGACATTGTATTCAAAATTGTAATTTGATGATATCTACGAATTAATTGCCTTCAAAATGGTATGGTTCGTTATTGCGATCTTTTCTATCCCGTAGCCATTTAACCTTGAAATGACCACTCGTCTATTTGACCAAACTGTACTTTTGTGACCTAACTGTACTTGTTTGATTTAAATTTTGAAACAGCAATAATATTTATATACAACTTTATCCAAATTTGATTCATTGCAATATTGTTGCCTACCCATGTGATTGTTAAAACTAATCGATAGTAAATACGAAGTTTTGCAATCTTTTCTGCAGCTACAAAAAATCGACGATGAAACTTTGTCTGGAGCGATTTGATTTCACTATGCTAGCTTCCATTGTTTCATTCTACTTTTATTCAAGTTTATTTATTTATTGGGTTTAACGTTGTAACAACACAATTATTGTGTCATTTAACTGAGGTCTGTGTACTTAGCCTAGCTTTCCTGAACACATGTTTATATTATGTACCCACCTTCCCTTCCACAAGGCCGACAGTCTCTTCAAATACCTTATTAATGGAGGAAATATGACATTATTGTTAAAGTTTCGTGGAAGGTTATAGTCGCCCAAGGTGAGGTTCGAACCTGTGCCCTCTTAAAACTATATTTGAAATCCCTGTACACTCTTTACTGAGGTCTGTGAAGTTAGCTATCTATTGTCTATTCTCTATTCAAAAGTCTATTCGCACAATAGACAGCTATGTATTGAGAAATCTATTCATTCAGAAATCTATTCGCATTTACTGTATATATAGGCATAGGTAAGTTCAAAAATCTGTACAAAAATCTGTTCACAAAATGCCGAAAAGACAGCTGTCTATTCGGAAATCTATTCAGAAGTCTATTCGAAAAAAGTCACTAGTGCAATCAGACATATTTAAAAGTCTTTTCATAGAAAACATAAATAGACAAATGTCCATTAAAAAGTCTATTCCGAAGTCTATTTGAAAAAAGCCAGTAATGCAATCAAACAGATTTAAAAGTATTTTCGTGGAATACGTAAAGATGCAAATGTCCATTCAAATGTCTATTCAGAAGTCTATTCGCAAATTTATGTATATGCATTCAAAATGAGGGTGAAGTCTTTTATAGAATTTCGAATAGAGAGCTGTCCATTTAAATGTCTATTCAGAAGTCTATTCGCAAAATCTGGTAAATGCTTTCAGAATGAGTCAGAAGTCTATTATGCAGTAGCGAATACACAGCTATCCATTCAAAAGTCTGTTCAGAAGTTAATTTGCTAAATCATATATATGCAATTAGAATGCGTCTGAAGTCTTTAATTAAGTTGCGAATAGATATATGTCGATTCAAAAGTCTATTCAGAAGTCTATTTGCAATATCATGTATAAGCAAGGACGGAAGTCCATTCAGAAGTATATTCGAAAAAAGCCTGTAATGCAATCAAACAGATATCCATTCAAATGTCTTTTCAAAAGTCTATTCGAAAAATCATATATAGGCATAAAGAATGTGTCTGTAATCTATTTTAAAGTTGTAAATAGACAGATGTCCATTGAAAGATTTATTCAGAAGTCTATTTGCAAAATCCGGTGAATGTATTCAGAATGAGCCAGAAGTCTATTATAGGTTTTTGAATAGAGAGCTGTCCATTCAAAAGTCTATTCAGAAGTCTTTTCGCAAAAATCATATACATGCAATATGAATGTGTCTGCAGACTGTTATAAAGTTGCAAATAGACAGATGTCCATTCAAATGTCTATTCAGAAGTCTATTCGCAAAAAAAAACTGGTAAATGCGTCCATAATGATCCAGAAGTCTATTATAGATTTTCGAATAGAGAGCTGTCCATTCAAAAGTCTATTCAGAAGTCTTTTCGCAAAAATCATATTTATGCATTATGAATGTGTCTGTAGACTGTTATAAAGTTGCAAATAGACAGATGTCCATTCAAAAGTCTATTCAGAAGTCTATTCACAAAATATGGTAAATACGTCCATAATGATTTAGAAGTCTATTATAGATTTTTGAATAGAGAGCTGTCCATTCAAAAGTCTTTTCAGAAGTCTTTTCGCAAAAATCATATATATGCATTATGAATGTGTCTGTAGACTGTTATAAAGTTGCAAATAGACAGATGTCCATTCAAAAAGTCTATTCAGAAGTCTTTTCGCGAAAATCATAAATATGCATTATGAATGTGTCTGTAGACTGTTATAAAATTGCAAATAGACAGATGTCCTTTCAAAAGTCTATTCAGAAGTCTATTCGCAAAATCTGGTAAATGCGTCCATAATGATCCAGAAGTATATTATAGATTTTCGAATAGAGAGCTGTCCATTCAAAAGTCTTTTCAGAAGTCTTTTCGCAAAAATCATTTTTATGCATTATGAATGTGTCTGTAGACTGTTATAAAGTTGCAAATAGACAGATGTCCATTCAAAAGTCTATTCAGAAGTCTTTTCGCAAAAATCATATATATGCATTTTGAATGTGTCTGTAGACTGTTATAAAGTTGCAAATAGACAGATGTCCATTCAAAAGTCTATTCAGAAGTCTATTAACAAAATCTGGTAAATGCGTCCATAATGATCCAGAAGTCTATTATAGATTTTCGAATAGAGAGCTGTCCATTCAAAAGTCTATTCAGAAGTCTTTTCGCAAAAATCATATATATGCATTATGAATGTGTCTGTAGACTGTCATAAAGTTGCAAATAGACAGATGTCCATTCAAAAGTCTATTCAGAAGTCTTTTCGCAAAAAATCATATAAATGCATTATGAATGTGTCTGTAGACTGTTATAAAGTTGCAAATGGACAGATGTCCATTCAAAAATCTTTTCAGAAGTCTTTTCGCAAAAATCATATATATGCATTATGAATGTGTCTGTAGACTGTTATAAAGTTGCAAATAGACAGGTGTCCATTCAAAAAACTATTCAGAAGTCTTTTCGCGAAAATCATAAATATGCATTATGAATGTGTCTGTAGACTGTTATAAAATTGCAAATAGACAGATGTCCTTTCAAAAGTCTATTCAGAAGTCTATTCGCAAAATCTGGTAAATGCGTCCATAATGATCCAGAAGTCTATTATAGATTTTTGAATAGAGAGCTGTCCATTCAAAAGTCTTTTCAGAAGTCTTTTCGCAAAAATCATTTTTATGCATTATGAATGTGTCTGTCGACTGTTATAAAGTTGCAAATAGACAGATGTCCATTCAAAAGTCTATTCAGAAGTCTTTTCGCAAAAATCATATATATGCATTTTGAATGTGTCTGTAGACTGTTATAAAGTTGCAAATAGACAGATGTCCATTCAAAGGTCTATTCAGAAGTCTATTCACAAAATCTGGTAAATGCGTCCATAATGATCCAGAAGTCTATTATAGATTTTCGAATAGAGAGCTGTCCATTCAAAAGTCTTTTCAGAAGTCTTTTCGCAAAAATCAAATATATGCATTATGAATGTGTCTGTAGACTGTTATAAAGTTGCAAATAGACAGATGTCCATTCAAAAGTCTATTCAGAAGTCTTTTCGCAAAAATCATATATATGCATTATGAATGTGTCTGTAGACTGTTATAAAGTTGCAAATAGACAGATGTCCATTCAAAATCTTTTCAGAAGTCTATTCACAAAATCTGGTAAATGCGTCCATAATGATCCAGAAGTTTATTATAGATTTTCGAATAGAGAGCTGTCCATTCAAAAGTCTTTTCAGAAGTCTTTTCGCAAAAATCATTTTTATGCATTATGAATGTGTCTGTAGACTGTTATAAAGTTGCAAATAGACAGATGTCCATTCAAAAGTCTATTCAGAAGTCTTTTCGCAAAAATCATATATATGCCTTTTGAATGTGTCTGTAGACTGTTATAAAGTTGCAAATAGACAGATGTCCATTCAAAAGTCTATTCAGAAGTCTATTCACAAAATCTGGTAAATGCGTCCATAATGATCCAGAAGTCTATTATAGATTTTCGAATAGAGAGCTGTCCATTCAAAAGTCTTTTCAGAAGTCTTTTCGCAAAAATCAAATATATGCATTATGAATGTGTCTGTAGACTGTTATAAAGTTGCAAATAGACAGATGTCCATTCAAAAGTCTATTCAGAAGTCTTTTCGCAAAAATCATATATATGCATTATGAATGTGTCTGTAGACTGTTATAAAGTTGCAAATAGACAGATGTCCATTCAAAATCTTTTCAGAAGTCTATTCGCAAAATCTGGTAAATGCGTCCATAATGATCCAGAAGTTTATTATAGATTTTCGAATAGAGAGCTGTCTATTCAAAAGACTTTTCGGAAGTCTATTCGTAACATCATATTAATATATGCTTTAAGAATTTGTCTGAGGTCTATTATAAAGTAGCGAATAGACAAATGTTCTTTCAAAAGTCTATTCGGAAGTCTATCCACAAAATCTGGTAAATGCGTTCAGAATGTGTCAGAAGTCTATTTTAGAGTTTCGAATAGAGAACTGTTCATTCAAAGTATATTCAGAAGTTTATTTGCAAATTATTTTAATGCATTTAGGATGCGTCAGACATTTATTATAGAGTAGCGAATAGACAGCTGTCCATTGAAATGTCTTTTCAGAAGTCTATTCGCAAAACTATGTTTATGCATTCAGAATGTGTCAGATGAAATTGTGATAGACCTGCCATGTCTACTGAAGTTTGCGTGGTTTTGCGTGAACTAAGTAAGTTTTTTAACTCTCGTAAACATAAATGAATCTCCCGAATGTTTCCGCAATTTTAGATGAAGATCGAATTTGCCTTTTCATATCGTCGATTTCTTGCAGATTCTGTAAACCAAGTCGAGCCGGTAAAGCCTGGTTCAAACAAGATTACTGGAACCGTAGATTACACAAGTGCAATTGCAAATTCGGTAACCAGTGCTGGTTCTATTCGAGGACGCGCCATTGATTGAGACATGCTAATATTTCGAAGTTTGTAGGCAGAAAAACCTTTGAATTTCATATTAAATCGTAAACAAATTGTTATTATCCACAAGAAAAATAAGCGCCAAAACAAAACTACTAAGTCACCAATTTACATTTAAGTGATAAATTTATAAATTTATTGGAGTTAACGCCGTAGCAACACAATTTAGGTCATTTCACGGCGTCTAGCGCACCTAACCTATCTTTCCTGGACCATTGTCTTTAACCAGTACTCACCTACCTTCCACAAGGCCGGAAACTTCTCCATATTATCTAATCAATGGAGGAAAATCGACATTATTGTCAAATTTTCATTGAAGGGTATGACCTCCCCGGGTGGGATTCGAACCCGCACCCCCTCGGGCACGAGTATCCAAATCCCGGCGCGCTACCAACTGCGCTATCGACCCGGGTTTTAAGTGATAAAGCCTGTTTAAATGATTATTTTTGTTTTATAAGAAACACAATTTTACACCATTTTGTTAATTTTTTTGACGGTGCTACAGCGTGACGTCAATCTTGGTGTTTTCGCACAGGTTCGTGCTTGTAGTATATATAATGTAAATGTATTCATAACCGAAAGGAAAAAGGTAGACTAAATCAATTAGAAGAATTTATCTCATGCCAGTAGTTGTCTCTGAAAGTCTGTTGGACTTTATTTTAAAACAAAATCAGCTACCGAAAGAAGACTTACTACCAGGAGAAAAATAGAAGTATTGCTTTAAATAGAAAAAAAATTAGACCTGAGTGCTTCAAAGAGCATGTCAATTCACTAACCCAGAAAATTATTCCGACACATTAAAAATGCATATGAATGATTTTGCATATAAAATTTCTGATAAATAATTTGAAAATGTTATTTTAACACTTTACAAAAAGTAACTTTATTAAAAGACTTTTGCTACATACTGAATAAAAGCTACTGTTTGCGAACAGACTTCAGAATTGGCATATGAATGGGTAGCTGTCTAATCGCAATCCTTTCATATACTTCTGACACAATCTACAAGCTTTTACTTGATTTTGCAAAAAGACCTCTGAATAGACATATGAATGGACAGCTGTCTATTCGCAACTCTAAAATAAATATGTGACACATTCTAAATGCATAATAAGATTTTGCGAATAGACTTCTGAATAGACATTTGAATGGACAGCTGTCTATTCGCAACTCTATAATGGACTTCTGACACATCCTTAATGCATATAAAAGATTTTGCGAATAGACTTCTGAAAAGACATTTGAATGGACAGCTGTCTATTCGCCACTTTATAATAGACTTGTGACACATTCTAAATGCATAAAAAAGATTTTGCGAAAAGACTTCTGAATAGACATTTGAATGGACAGCTGTCTATTCGCAACTCTAAAATAATAATGCGACATATTCTAAATGCATATACATGATTTTGTGAAAAGACTTCTAAATAGACATTTGAATGGACAGCTGTCTATTTGCAACTCAATAATGGACTTATGACACATTCTTTATGCAAATGAAGGATTTTGCGAATAGACTTCTGAATGGACATTTGGATGCACAGCTGTCTATTGGCAACTCAATAATAGACTTGTGACGCATTCTATATGCATATGAATGATTTTGCGAATGAACTTTTGAATATACTTTTTTTCGAAAAGACTTCTGAAAAGACTTCCGAATATACAGCTGTCTATTCACATCCCACGAATGAACCTCGGGGACAATCTGAATGCATAGCTATATTTTCGCGAAAAGACTTTTAAAAAAAAATGATCCAAATAGACTTATGAATGGACATCTGTCGCTTTGCATTCCGAGAATAGACATCTTGCACATTCAGATTGCATGACCATGTTATTGTGAATAAACTTCTGAATCGACTTTCGAATGGACATTTGTCTCTTTAAGTATTCAAAGAAAGACTTTAAATCAGTTTGTTGCTTTATGATTTTTTTCGAATAGACTTCTGAAAAGACCTCCCAATAAACAGCTGTCGATTCAAACCCCGCGAATGAATCTCAGGAACAATCTGAATGCATAGCTATATATTCGCAAAAAGACTTTTGAAAAGAGATCCGAATAGACTTTTGAATGGACATCTGTCGCTTTGCATTCCAGGAATAGACATCATGCACATTTAGATTGCATTACTATGTTTTTGTGAATGAACTTCTGAAAAGACTTTTGAATGGACATTTGTCTCTTTGCGTATTCCACGAAAAGACTTTTAAATCTGTTTGATTGCATTATGATTTTTTGCGAATAGACTTCTGAAAAGACTTTTGAATTGACAGCTGTGTCTTCGCTACTGTATGATAGACTTCTGACTCATTCTAAACGCATTTACCAGATTTCGCGAAAAGACTTCTATATAGTCTTTTGAATGAACATCTGTCTATTTGCAACTTTATAACAGTCTACAGACACATTCATAATGCATATATTTGATTTTGCGAAAAGACTTCTGAATAGACTTTTGAATGGACAGCTCTCTATTCGAAAATCTATAATAGACTTCTGGATCATTATGGACGCATTTACCAGAATTTGCGAATAGACTTCTGAATAGACTTTTGAATGGACATCTGTCCATTTGCAACTTTATAACAGTCTACAGACACAATTATAATGCATATATATGATTTTTGCGAAAAGACTTCTGAATAGACTTTTGAATGGACATCTGTCTATTTGCAACTTTATAACAGTCTACAGACACATTCATAATGCATATATATGATTTTTGCGAAAAGACTTCAGAAAAGACTTTTGAATGGACATCTGTCCATTTGCAACTTTATAACAGTCTACAGACACATTCATAATGCATATATATGATTTTTGCGAAAAGACTTCTGAAAAGAATTTTGAATTGACATCTATCTATTTGCTACTTTATTACAGTCTACAGACACATTCATAATGCATATATATGATTTTTGCGAAAAGACTTCTGAATAGACTTTTGAATGGACGTCTGTCTATTTGCAACTTTATGACAGTCTACAGACACATTCATAATGCATATATTTGATTTTGCGAATAAACTTCTGAAAAGACTTTTGAATGGACAGCTCTCTTTTGGAAACTCTATAATAGACTTCTAACACATTCTTAACGCATTTACCGATTTTTTCGAATAGACTTCTGAATAGACTTTGAATGGACATCTTTCTATTCGCTACTTTATATCAGAACTCAGCCACATTCTAAATGCATATGCATATGATGTTGCGAATAGACTTCTGAATAGACATTTGAATGGACAGCAGTGTATTCGCTACTGTTTGTAAGTTCTGACTCATTCTGAACGCATTTTACAAATTTTGCGAATAGACTTCTGAATAGACTTTTGAATGGACTTTTGAATGGACATCTGTCTATTTGTAACTTTATAACAGTCTACAGACACATTCATAATGCATATATTTGATTTTGCGAAAAGACTTCTGATTAGACTTTTGAATGGACAGCTCTCTATTCGAAAATCTATAATAGACTTCTGGATCATTATTGACGCATTTACCAGATTTTGCGAATAGACTTCTGAATAGACTATTGAATGGACATCTGTCTATTTGCAACTTTATAACAGTCTACAGACACATTCATAATGCATATATATGATTTTTGCGAAAAGACTTCTGAATAGACTTTTGAATGGACATCTGTCTATTTGCAACTTTATAACAGTCTACAGACACATTCATAATGCATATATATGATTTTTGCGAAATTACTTCTGAATAGACTTTTGAATGGACAGCTCTCTATTCGAAAATCTTTAATAGACTTCTGGATCATTATGGACGCATTTACCAGATTTTGCGAATAGACTTCTGAATAGACATTTGAATGGGCATCTGTCTATTTGCAACTTTATAACAGTCTACAGACACATTCATAATGCATATATATCATTTTTGCGAAAAGACTTCTGAATAGACTTTTGAATGGACATCTGTCTATTTGCAACTTTATAACAGTCTACAGACACATTCATAATGCATATATTTGATTTTGCGAAAAGACTTCTGAATAGACTTTTGAATGGACAGCTCTCTATACGAAAATCTATAATAGACTTCTGGATCATTATGGATGCATTCACCAGAATTTGCGAATAGACTTCTGAATAGACTTTTGAATGGACATCTGTCTATTTGCAACTTTATAACAGTCTACAGACACATTCATAATGCATATATATGATTTTTGCGAAAAGACTTCTGAATAGACTTTTGAATGGACATCTGTCCATTTGCAATTTTATAACAGTCTACAGACACATTCATAATGCATATATATGATTTTTGCGAAAAGACTTCTGAATAGACTTTTGAATGGACATCTGTCTATTTGCAACTTTATTACAGTCTACAGACACATTCATAATGCATATATTTGATTTTGCGAAAAAACTTCTGAAAAGACTTTTGAATGGACAGCTCTCTTTTGGAAACTCTATAATAGACTTCTAACACATTCTGAACGCATTTACCGATTTTTTCGAATAGACTTCTGAATAGACTTTGAATGGACATCTTTCTATTCGCTACTTTATATCAGAATTCAGCCACATTCTAAATGTATATGCATATGATGTTGCGAATAGACTTCTGAATAGACATTCGAATGGACAGCAGTGTATTCGCTACTGTTTGTAAGTTCTGACTCATTCTGAACGCATTTTACAAATTTTGCGAATAGACTTCTGAATAGACTTTTGAATGGACAGCTCTCTATTCGAACTCTATAATAGAATAGACTTCTGAATAGACATTTAAATGGACATCTGTCTATTTGCAATTTTTAAATAGACTACAGACACATTCTTTAAGCATATATATGTTTTTGCGAATAGACTTCTGAATAAACTTTTGAATGAAAAGCTCTCTATTTGTAAATCTAAAATAGACTTCTGACTCATTCCAATCGCATTCACCAGATTTTCAAATAGACTTTTGAATAGACATTTGAATGGATATCTGTCAATTCCAAACTTAATAATAGACTTCAGACACAGTCTTAAAGCACATATATGATTTTGTGAATAGATATCCGAATAGACTTTTGAATGGACATTTGTCCCTGGCATTTTGGGAATAGACATCTTGCTCATTCAGATTGCATCACTATGTTTTTGCGAATAAACTTCTGAATAGACTTTTGAATGGACTTTTGTCTCTTTGCGTATTCCACGAGAAGACTTTTAAATCTGTTTGATTGCATTACTGGCTTTTTTCGAAAAGACTTCGGAATAGACTTTTGAATGGACATTTGTCTATTTATGTATTCTATGAAAAGACTTTTAAATGTGTTTGATTGCACTAGTGACTTTTTTCGAATAGACTTCTGAATAGATTTCCGAATAGACAGCTGTCTTTTCGGCATTTTGTGTACAGATTTTTGTACAGATTTTTGAACTTACCTATATCTATGTATACAGTAAATGCGAATAGATTTCTGCATGAATAGACTTCTCAATACATAGCTGTCTATTGAGCGAATAGACTTTTGAATAGAGAATAGACAATAGATAGCTAACTTCACAGACCTCTTTACTGTGCTTTGGACACAGGAATACTTATATTTCCATGGGTGTCAATAGTATACACTCATGTCAGTGGCGGATCCAGGATTTTTTTCTAGGGGGGTCCAAACTTTCGAACCACAACCACATTATACTAATATTAATAATAAAAAAACTACATAACCATTAAATATATGTAAAGCACAGAGAAAAATTACTTCACGCTACTTAAAAATGACTTGCCGTCAATAAATACTCTAAAGGAAAGGTACATTTTGGTAATTCTAGGGGGAGGGGGCCTGACACCCCCCAGCTAGATCCGCCTATGCATGTGTACGATGTTCTGTTAGTTATTTGGCCCTCGCTCTGTCACAAAATAAAACTTGATGTTGTAATGTAGTGTATGAGAATGCGGTAACGCAGTACATGTATATGCTTGTGATAACTCTACATAACAAATGCATTATTTTGTCCCTCTCACTGCATTGTGTTATAGTAATCTTACATTGTATTTCATGATTTCGCACCATGTTATCATGTGTTTGCGTTTTAGTAAAGTTTTGGTGGTCCTAACAAGATTCCATAGTATTGAAATACTCACAAGTTCATCTTTAATACAATTTATGTACATCTGTTAATATATGTACTTTCTAGCTTGACTGAATATGGTTGTAAATTTATGTAAAAATAATAATTAAAACATCGTTCTCACGATAGATAAAATCTCTACAGTTGAATATCATAGACAATGTTAAAATTACTTACAGTACATGTATATTAGAGACTTGCAGTACTTAGACGTTGTTAGAACAGATGTTTAGGAACAAAGTACCCATTTCGGTGTTAAGAGGTCTCTGGTTTGAATCTCGCCTTGGGAAAATGTAATGCCCCATAGCTATGTGTGTCTAGAATTAAGGCGCTATATTTAAATGTTAAAGGGTAAATTTGTCATGAGAAATTATGTTGTCCTGCTATCTGATTGCTGCAAAATAAACAGAGCAGATGACTTCACATGGAACAAGATGCCAAGAACGACAGTTAGGGGGTAGTAGTTGTACAGTCGGACAGCATGCTACAATTTGAAAACTAAACTATGAAATGCAATAGTAACTTGCTTCACTAACTTTATTCATAGTAATTTATGATCTCATTGTACATGTTCCGACAAGAAAGATCTGTCTTTATTTGTTGTTATTATGTGAGCTGAGAATCTCAGAACTGATTCTGAAGTTCTATATTTTAGATTTGGATAAGGGTTCTTCATAAAAGTGAAAGCTGCTTGAAACTTTACACATGTCTACGAGATTACTATTAGAGGTCAAATACCAAGTTGCATAACTCTAGATTGACTTTTGACTGGATTATGGCCCTTTTATACTTATAAAATTTCTTGGTTAAATTTTTTGGTGCAACATTTTATCTTTGAAACTACGGAAGGGATTCTGTTGAAACTTTACACATGTCTACGAGATTACTATTGGAGGTCAAATACCAAGTTGCATAACTCTAGATTGACTTTCGACTGGATTATGGCCCTTTTATACTTATAAAATTTCTTGGTTAAGATTTTTGGTGCAACATTTTATTTTTGAAACTCATGAAGGGATTTACTTGAAACTTCATACATGTCAACAGGGTTAGGAATGAAGGTCAAATACTAAGTTGCATAACTCTAGCGTGAATTTTGATTGGTTGTTGCTGTCGTTTACACGAATACCCCCGAATAGTCGAGCGCGCTGTCCGTGGACTGCTCTTGTTTCTACTTGTTCACGGACAAGTGGATTCTAAAAATCAACTTGTCCGGGATCAAAATGCATTTGTCCAGAGATTTAATACTAAAAAAGAAATATAGTGAACCGTGATATAAGTTTATGAATATGATTGAAACATTAAACATTTACATTATTGAATAAAGCCATGTTAGTGAATGCAGCTAAAATATATCCAGTTCACGGACAAGTTGGCTGGAGATATAGAGCGTAAAAATTGACCCCGATCTGACTTTTTACATTTGGATCTAATAATTATCTACACATATCCCGACGAAAATCAGATCCACGCCTATTCTACACTTCGGCAGCGATTGTAAAATTATAGAAGAGTAATCCTCACGGCCACGGTGTAATCGAGCATTAATACTACATTCGTATTCAATGTAATGAATATTCTTGCATAAAGGTCAGGTCGGGGTCAAACTTTACGAACAATATTTACTTGTACTCAGACATAAGTGAATAATTAGGACAAGTCAGGCATAGGAATTACACACCCGAGAATTATGTGACCACAAAATCAGATTTTTTATTATTTTGAACTTCACTCATGAATATTAATGTTTGCAATGTAATTATTATAACTATTAGTATTAACTATTTTAACATCCAGCAGCCAGTCAAGTGTGTTAAAAAGGTTGTGCATATACATGTATGTAAAAGCTGAATAGTTAATAACATTAAAAATTCATGTGAGTGTAGACAATTATGACAACTCATAAATTTATTTTTAATAGCTGTGTAAATAAAGCTAAATATAATTTTATTGTTTGTTCACGTAAATATTAAATAATACTTCACTTCATTGAAGGCCAATAATCTTGTATATTAATAAAATGTAGTTTTAAGTTTGACATTAAGTGTCGATCCCTTGATTAAGCCATCACAATTCGAAGCTTATTATACCGCTACTATGAATACATTATAAAAAGGTTGAACTCAATAGTTATATAAGTTAGTCGTTCACAGATTTTAACTTAAGTATCAGCTTATCTTTAAAACAAAGACTATACGAGTACAATGACATTTTGGAAGCCATGTTCTGATAATTACAGTTTTAGTGCCAACTCATACGTACATTGTCTTGAAACATTTTTAATTCATTTTCTTAACACAATTACAAATGTAGGCCCTATAAACTTGTGGTTTATTTTAAGACGCAAAAAGTAACCATTTTGTGAGTGAGTGGCATTGCCTATCAAATTGGTAACATGAGAAACAGAGATACGCCCGCTGTTGAACAGAGGATAATAATGGGCTAACATGCAGTGATTGATAAAAATAATTTCGAATTACTTTAAAGGGAGAAGATTACTTTAATGTGTGAAGTTTGTGATGCATAAACGTTTTACACAGGAGAAATGTTCCAAAATGCATGATTCACGTACATGTATAACCTCGCGCGTTGTACTGATAGGTACCTGTGTACCGTATGGGGTCATTTATATGTAAGGCCACACCAAATTGATCATATGTTCTATGGATTCGCTCGCACCTTAATTTTGACGGTTTTTACAAAAAAAATATTTTTATTACCTCGCTCGCTCATAAATATTTGGTCAAACCGCTATATAAAGCAACTGAATTAAGATTTTTTTCTTCGCCCGCTCGCCCCATTTTTTTCTAGAAAAATCCGTAGAACATAATATCAACTTGTTGTGGCCTAAGATGACAAAAATGCAAAATAACATTATGACAGTACATGTATGTACCACTTCATGACAATTGTATATTTCTATATTTGTATGATACTGTATAAAATTTCTTAGTTTCGTCAGGATATTTGAGCCAATCGCTCAAACAAACACGAAGTATAGCCTTGAACCAATGGTTTAAAAACCGGCTGTTTATTTTTCAAAAATCCAAAGAATAAGATATATCTTGGCCTTGACAGACTAGATTGAAGGGTATATTTGCACATTGATATTTGTTTTTCGTGCAATTTTCCAGAACATCACAAATATTAAGTCACATTTAATTAAAACTGAGATACACCCACTGGGAATGCTCAGCCATTGGTGCGCTTAACTTTAGATTCAGGTGATGCGAGTTTGATTAATTGCCGGGACATTCGTGGGGATTGATCACGATTTTGTCAACCATTCATCATCCCACAACTGTATCGAGTAGGGAAGTCTTTAATCACTGCAAAAGGTATGTGCTTAAATGCTTAAGACTAGATTTTTTGTCTGTAAAAAGAGCACCAAAAAATCAATCCTGATAATTGGACTAGTGATAGATACATGTAATATTGAAGACATTTTCTAGAACATTTGTCTAGCAATTATCACACAGAAGTGCCCTCTTATGGATATAGCAACTGCATGATAAAGCTACAAAATTTATTTTATCCGAAATTTGATGTAAACCAATACAATAAGCTATGGTAAGTTATAATTTTTAGGGGAAGTTTCGGAGGGCGGAGGCCTCGAGCCCCATTTCTTCACATTGTGCCGCCATATGGATGTAGCAACTGAACAATGAATTTCATCGAGGTGATACATAATAGAGAATGTTTGACAGTAATTTTTATTATAAGTGAACACAAATACTTTATGCATAACTTTCATATGTCACGTTGCGATATATGCTAAATAAACGTCCTTTACAAAATACGTTTAATTCAAAGACGATATCATGTTACATAATATCAAGGGCTGGACGAAAAACTATAGTAACACCCTTTATTTTTAAACAGAGTTACAATAGTGATTCTTTCAGCTCTCGATACGTACTGCAGCAGTTTTTTATTAATTCAATGTCTATTTAATCTTTAGAAACTGCACCAATAGTCACCAAATGTTTTGTACCCATAATCCTCGGTAAAAATATCGACTGTTCTTTTATGACGACAACTTGTTATTTTGTAATAAACATGTATTCACAGAATTGCAAAAATAGTAAAATATATCACAGTCGTTCAAACGTTCATCTCAAGAAAGCATGGCGCATACAAAATTTTAGAAAATATAACTTTATAAATACATGTACATCTAGGTGTACTACGTGAATATTTGGTCATGAAAATAATACAACTTATTATGCAAGATATAACATTTATTTTATACCAATTTTAATGTAAACCAATAACATAAGCATTGGAGCGATTCATAGAGATTTACTTAGCTTTTTGTGTGACACTTTGAATGAGTAAATAAACATAATTTTATGATTATTATAATACCACAATGATAATGATGACATGTATTGAGTTAACCAATGAATCCATACACACAGTGTAAACAGATATTCAAATCCAGTAAAAGACTGAAATTCACGAAGTTCAGAAAGTTCTTTTAGGTGATCAGAATGCAGGAAACGTATGAATCCCAGCGTTTGGTTTGAAATAGAGTTTCGAAAGTTCTTTTCGGCGAGAATAACACAAAAAACCTTATAAAATCCCAATATTTGGTTAGTTTTCAAAAGAGTTTCGGATTTCTAATGTTACACTGTATGATATCATATATGTACATCACCAAAATGCCCATAATTTCTTTTTGTGATTAAAGTCTCACAGATTGTTTGTTCAAGTCATTGTCCACAAAACTAGCATTGGTTTTACTTTCATCAAGTTTAGAGTCCATATCATGATCTGCTTTACCATTTACACCATTCTCATCTATAGCATACTTCTCAGCTTTATCATAATCTACTCCAAACCTTAGTGGTTTACGTACACATTCTGGTAGACATGGAAACATGATATCAAACATTGGACACATCAATCTACTATCTAAAGACTTTGGTTTGGTGTACCCTGTACAGAAACTAACGACGAGAGCAATAAAGACACAAATAATCATTCCAAGTCCAGTATACCATAGATAAGACATTCTATAGAAGTCATGCAACATTGGTTCCTCGGTGGTTGTACTCACTGTTGATGAAATTGTGGTAACTACAGATTTGGCAGTCGTCATTGCTATTGTTGTAGGTGAACCTTTATTTAGAGCAGTCCAGTTACACGATGTTGTGTAAGTCGCTAATGGAACGTATCCAGATGGCTTTTCAATAATGGTCCCAACACCAAGCCAGCACATGAATGCTATAGATAAAACGAATCCAGTCACAGCGCCATATTTGTTTGTCCAAGGGAAAATCATTCCAGATACGAACAGACCAAAAATAGGGCCTGCTGTAATTGAGTACATACTGTAAGAAAACTGTAGAATTAATCCTTTAAACTGTGAAATCATCACAGCTATTCCAAACTGAACAATTCCAATAATAAACACCAGAATCTTAGACAATAGAATAGCATGCTTTTCAACTACAGACTTACAACAAAACGGTTTAATAAAGTCCTCAAGAAGTACTGCTGACATTGCATTCAATCCTGAAGAAATAGTACTTAGTCCTCCACTAAACACAGATGCTATGAAGACTCCAGCGAGGCCAGGAACTCTTCCTAGAATGTCCATCACAAACAAAGGTAACAACTGGTCACTTCTGGTTATCAAACCAGCAGCAACAGGGTGACATTTACTGTAGAAAGCAAACATCACAATACCAATCAATACTGTCAGAATTACAATAAGTACCAACCCTGGAAAGTTCAACCATAACGCAATCTGTGCTCTTCTCAATGTAGGCAATGAACAAGCTCTTTGTATCTGTGCTTGATTGATTCCGTACAGGTATAACCAGAAGAATGCTCCACCAATACCAAGAGTCCAGACACTATGTCGAGTTTTAGGATCAAATGAAACATCGTCGAATTTCACTCGTCCATTTTCATCCGCAATTTTCCAAGCGTTTTCAAATCCACCATTGATTTTAGATCCTTCTATCAGAACA
Organism: Mactra quadrangularis; assembly: GCA_025267735.1. Lineage (NCBI taxonomy): Eukaryota > Metazoa > Mollusca > Bivalvia > Venerida > Mactridae > Mactra > Mactra quadrangularis. Next base: position 7,988,319 of record CM046307.1, on the reverse strand, counting down.
GCTAGTAGACCGACGATCATGATAGTAAACTGAAGACTATCGGTCCAGAGGACAGTTTTCATGCCACCAAACGTCGTGTAGATTGTACACACGGCAGCAGCTCCTATCATACAGCCCCATAATGATATACCAGTGACAGCTTCAAATGCCAATGATGGTGCATATAAAACGAATCCCATGTAAATAAATGTTTGAAGCAAGAATATTAAAGAAGCCACTACTCTGGTTAGTTTTCCAAATCTCATCTCAAGATACTGAAAACAGCTTGTTTTGTTCAGATTATAGAACACTGGCATGAAAAGATGAGTTGCTGCTGCAGTAGCAATAAGCATGGCAACTAAAATCCAACTATACATTGTTCCATTGGTGTAAACTTCAGAGGGTGTTCCAAGAAGCGTCAATGACGACAAGAAGGTTGCTGATAAAGATAAACTGACCGGAATCGGGTGCATTTTTCTACCTCCAAGATGAAAATCTTCAGCATTCTTCTTATTTCTGTCACGATAAGCATGATAAAATCCAATCAAAGCCGAGGCACAAAACATCAACGAAAACAGAACATAATCCAAGGTTCCAAACGTTCGCTTTTCTCCGGTGTCTATGCTATATCCCTCAACCATGTTTGCGAATTTGTAGTGTAATCCTACTTCGGTGACGTTTTCTTATAAAAAAACAGATTTTACTGAATGGTTTCAGTTTTTCAAATGAAACGGATAAATAAACATAAAGTTTTACTTAAGTACCTCAATTTCTGAATGTAAATCTTGAGTTCAAAAGGTTGAGCTATCGCATAATATATTAAACTATTTCCCTAGGTTTAACTGTTTATGGTAAAACAGGTTTTATTTAAAAATACACACCTCAATGGATTGTACATATGTACAATGCTACGGTTGAAAAAAGCTACAAGTACAATGTTTGTTTATTTTCGACGTCCAACGATGAGCTTTCATAAATTTACGTACTAAACCAGTTAATGTGGTCGCAACTTTATTAAAGCGGCAAGTTCACAGATTTCAACTTAAAATATGCGACATCTTCTAAAACTCTAAGCTTGTATAAAAGCATTTTGATAGTAGTGAAAGAGCGTGCTGAAAAAATTGTGCCAATTGAAATACATCGGCATAATATGGTAATATTTATTATGTATTAAACATAGTGATGGTTATGCAGGTCGTATTCTAGGTCATGCGTGTTTTTGTACTTTAAACGGTGGATTTGCCCGCTTCATAGGTGAATAAGCTAATGCATGAACAGCATTTTAATGATTTAAACATAACACTTTGGTATTTAACGTATTTTTTAAATAGTGTATGCACATTGTAAATTTTATATAATGTAATGTGTTTATAAAATAAGTGTAAACTAACTAAACTATACATTTGTAGAAATAATTCATCCATTAATATTAGTGTGTAATTAAACCGGCAATATTTATATACGCAATGTTTACGTGGACGACCTGTTGTTCGCACAAAATAACAAAAATATTATTCATTTTATCAAAATTAGTGTGGCGGATAAACCACCACCCCATGGTCAATCCAATCTGATTAAAACCCGATCTAAAATTTTCCGCTCGCATACTCACAACGCTCTACAGGATATATGTTTACGGAGATTGTGGTCAATCATGTTTGTAACCACAGCTTTACCATTACACTAACGATAGACTCATAAATAAAACATATCGAAATGATATACTTTTATTGTCATCCTCAGCATTTCCTGTCGTGGATTAGTTAATTGTATTGTTTATATAAATTGTGTTGTTGTTTTACGAACTATAGCTTGATTATTTTATTGCGTTTCTTGTGACTTATATATTTTTATATTTTTCACAATCTATAGATTTAGGCCATAATCGGTTTGTGATAATATACTGAAAGGATAAAGAAACGCAGGGTAACATTTCTTCCGATATTTTGAAAACGCGTTCTCCAAATAAAGTGAAATTTTGTGGATTTAGTAATTGGGTCATATTACACCTTGCCATGTATCGAAAATTTTGTCACGGTTCAGTGCGCAGTTCTGGTAAATGGAGGAAGGAAAACCAAAAATCTCATGCACCGTGTTGTTCTGGTCTCATGCAGCGTTGATCAAGTCACTCTGCGTTAGTCTTTATAAGGACCAACTGCTTTCCTAAAATTAATTGAGAATTTGATACGTTTTAAGAATGGCACGACCCACAGAAGTTCAAAGGGGTCAGGCCATTCAGATGCTGATGCAAGGACAGCTACAAAATTAGGTTGCTAGGCAATTTAGTGTTAATGTTTCCACCATAGAACGTCTTGTAAGAAGTCTTCGGGAAACTGGCGATTGGCCGATCGACCTAGGTCAGGACGTCCGCGCGTAACGTCACGACGTCAGGATCACTATATCGTCGTCTTTCATGTGTGTAATCGGCGCTTTACTGCCGTTGAGAGTGCACTTAATGTTCAATGAAATCATGGGTGTCCTATAAGTTCAAAAACTGTAAGGAATCGATTACGAGAAAATGGTGTAAGAGCACGTCGCCCCTACGTAGATCCACAACTTACCCCTACTCTACGTCAGCGTCATAAGACCTGGGTCGCTGCACATCCTCCACGACGGTTTCCATTGAGGCAGATTTGCCAAGTCTTTCTGGTCAATAACAACATTCAACCACTAGATTGGCCGCCATATAGCCCTGATCAAGCATCTTTGGGACCAGTTGGATAATTAGGTTCGAAAGCGTAAGCTCCCCCTGCTACTCGAGAGCAGTTGACCAGAGCTCTGATTAAAAAGTAGGACAACATCCCCATAACATCCCCATAAGACGGATTAACGCTCTCATGAACTCTATGACCAGAAGAATAAGGACCGTGACCACGGCAAACGGTGGACACACAAAATATTGATGACTCAGATCAATTTCAATTTCAAAATCCTATGGGTCCATTCAATTTAATCGTCAATACCACTAAACCAATTGACAGATGCAATATACAGACTTTGGAAATTTTTAAGCATTAATTTATCTGTAAGTATACGAAATTTTTCGTTTTAAATAAAGCCCGATATCATACTTAATTTCTGGTTTATATTTCACCCTGCGTTTCTTTATCCTTTCAGTATATATTACCAAGTCACAATACATTTTGTACAGACACTGACAGGCAACTTTGAAATACATAAGTATCACAAAAATAACAAAATCTGCGAACGAACACCTTTAAAGAAGATTAATTGAGTCAAAATATATCACGTTACAGAGATCGTCAATATTATCATATTGCATAAACTCACTCATGTGGAATTAACTGTAAAAAAGCTACTGCATACCGTTTTTTTAAGTTTAGCGCTGCGAAGCGGCGGTAAACTTATTACGGTCATCTCGACAGTCGTTTTAGATTTAGCCAACCGAAGTCTAAGACAAAGTAGTTCTGTTGAACTCTATTTTACCACAACCACGCAGTTTTCTTTCATAGTATGTACAAATGGTTTTAATCTGGCCTTACAGTGTGTAGAATTAACTTCAAGCATTTTTGAAAATGCTAATACTTGTACCGTGTTTACATTTGTCATTCTGTACGCAAACATTTTTAAAAAATCGAAAGTAGAATACACGGTTTGACTATGCATCTGTACCTTTAGAGGTTTAAAAGTACTTTGTATTTATGGATTATTATTCCCGTGAGTCTGTAGTCATAGGCGATTATCTAGTTGACAATTTAATAATAACTGTAGCAAAAACAGAAAAAATACAATGGTTTTGTCGTCATATGCCGCACTATATTCTGTTAGATATCCAATTGTTGAATACTGTGAATGGTTGTGAGTCTTAGTATAGAGGTGATATTTTCACCTTCTATATTTAGAATGTAGTTTCACGAATAAATTGATAATCTCATCTTACATGGTTGATCTTTGTTTACTGGCGATTTACATAATTACAATATCATTTTTTAGTCATATGATTATGTACATTAAATTGTGGTCATAGTTTTCTTAATGTATTCATTTGAAATAGTTTCATTATGTTATTTTATTTATTTCTTAATTTATCCGTATTACTATGTAGTGTTGTCATCCTAAAGCTATGATATATATACATTTTGATCACTTAAAATAGCATCACTTTTTAATATCTTCTTGAGCATGTCTATTCTGTGTATTCTGAGATGTAAAGTGTTATGTCTTGAATACATACACAAAACATTTTATTATCAATTTTAGAGTTTTCATAAGCACACTTTCTTGGTTTTCTTGACTACTAGCCTATTAAACTGGCACCAAGTAGAACTTAAGAGGTATCTGACATTATTTGCCTTGCAAGCTGGTCATAGCTATTTGGACCTGTAGGTTTGCAACTTAGAAATATACAAAAAGACTAGTAAGTTCAAGACTAGTACTTTAGTAAATTGTCTAAGACGTTTTTGATTGAATTTCCAATTATATACAGTTGCAGATGTGCTGAAACTGCATTGATAATTATGAAAACCTGTATACTAGTTGTCATAATAAATATTAATCACAAGATAACTAAATTTATTCTAAGCTCAATTAACAATGTAGTGTAATATGTTCTCTCTTTTTAGATGGCTTCAACATGATTTGGAAATGCTTATTATCAACACTTCTACCGTTTTACGGAACTTAGATGAAAATGTTCCTCCTTGGACCTACAACATACCAGACGTTAATCTTGACTTATCAAAATTTCGTAAATCTTTTACCAGCCCAGAAGCCTTCAAATCCGAATTTGTAAACATCTTAGACAAATATAAAGATAGTACACATTTATTTACTGACGGCTCAAAAGATGATAACAAAGTTGGTTGCGCTGCATAACGAAATTCTTTTGTTGCAAGAATGCGGCTGCCTGACCAGGCATCCATATTTACAGCCGAAGTCAAAGCAATAGATCTTGCTTTCACATACATATCAAATAGTATTAATAATAATTTTATCATTTTTTCAGATTCTCTATCTGTATTATTGGCCATAAAAAATCGTAGTTCAGACAATATTCTTATTAAAAGCATCGAATTAAAATTACACGAAATTTTAAAATCTAAAATAGTACACCTCTGCTGGATACCAAGCCATATTGGTATACAAGGAAATGAAAAAGTTGATATTTTAGCTAAAGAATCTTTAAACCTTCAACCAGTAGATATCAAATTACCAAGCAGTGACTTAAAATGTTTAATAAACACGTTAATTAAGTCAAAACGGCAAACAATGTGGAACAATGCAATTTTTAATAAGTTACGTGACATAAAGCCAACCCTTAATTCATCTTCGTCAATTATATTTTCTAATCGCCGAGATCAAATAGTGATTTCGCGATGTAGAATTGGTCATACCAGATTAACACACTCGTACCTTCTCAAAAGAGAGGAAGCACCTAAATGTATACCCCGTGACGAGCATTTCAATGTCAAACACGTTCTCCTTGACTGTCAGGATCTTACAGACATCCGTGACAAACATTTTAAAGTTAACTCACTTAAAGCACTTTTTGAGTCTATACCATCATATGCGATACTTAACTTTTTGAAGGAAATAAATGTATATAATAAGATATAGAGCTTTACATCATTAATATCGTTTAAATTAATAGTATCATTGATTGCTTTCGGCGCGATATGACCTTTTTGTGTTGGTGCGCCGTAAAACCCAAACAAACAAACATCTAGAACAACGAGTTATGGCAAAACAATTAAGTAAGAGTTGTTGTTGCCAATAAACCAAGCAGCTATAAAGGACAATAGAGATGGGGAAAATAAGCAGGCTGTGACTGTTTGTACTGAAGGAGATTATGTGATGAAGTTGATGTGTTATGATAACACAGAAATCAAATTCATAAAAGTACTTCTGTTGTATGTATATCTATGAAATATGTGTATGTCATTAGTGCATTTAATGCTTGAAAGGCGCCTTAGCATGTCCATCCAGGAGGTAAATAATTAAATGCAAAAAAATGGACATTATTCATGAACGTATGATAATTGGTTATTATTTTTGGCATTAAGTCTAATGTGTATTAATATCAGTTAACATATATAGTGGGGCATACGGTGCGTATATATTTCTATGTGTATTTATATTGTACTATTATATTGATATAATTATCTATTTGAATGTCAGGTGATGATTGTTTGGTCAATCTGTTAGAAGAATGTATTTAACATAACAAACATTCTTAGTTCAGTTAATTGCACAACCTTAGCTTTTAGCCCCATATGTTTCTTTCTAAATTTCAGAAAAAGGCTCCTTTTGAATCCAAGAAAATTATTACTGAAGAAGTTGCCATTAAGTGCCTTACTTTTATTTTATTTTTAATCATTAAACGATGATTAAGACGGTTATTCATAAAAATCAGTATATATAATAATTATATATTTTTTGTATTCAACATGTTGGAATCAATTATCAACTACTCTTTGTAACATATTTGTAACACAATGTATATAACCAATATTTCAGACTGTTAAATTAGGTTGTTCTTAATAGGTATTTTAGAACTAACAACAATGGATTTGCATGAGACACTTTTTGTTTAATGCCACATGACCTTGATTGTAATGCTAGAGACTTAGATATGTGTCACAATATTACTTTTTGTTTATCATAAGTTATGTTTAGCTGAGGTGTTTAATATTTGTTTTTTAGTTTGATTAGACGTATTTTGGCGTTAGGCTAGCTAAAATAGATGTAACATTTGAAAAGGGGGAGATACATAAAACAATTGTACATTCGTAATTTTTATACCTGTAAATTTACATAAAGATATGATTTTCATTTCCTAAGTATTGGTACAAACTTGAAATAAAACGCACTTACACATAAGTAAAGGTAATTTTTGATAGTGCAGGATATTGTTTGTACGTTTCCTTTTTTATGTTGATGTTTATCAATAAGATAGTATACAAATGTTTGTCTTTTTAACCAGTTATTAAAATATATATTAAAATACATTAGCTTTGTTATACATATACATTAATTGTTTTTATCCATAGTTAATAAGTATGGTATTGTGTCCATCCAAATTAACATGTGGCAATGATATTTATGGATTACAAAGGTGAACATGAAAACTCTTAGACAGAGAATTATGCACAATTGCCCAAAGCATTTAATCTATCACATGTAACATTCAATCAAACATCCCAACTTATAAACAAGTGACAAATGTTTATGTTGTTGCTTGATAAAGAATCTATTTTTAGTATGTTCAATCTTGTGGCAATTGCTTTATTTCTTTCGAATATTACATATATACCAAGAGAACTACCTAGACTTCATATAGTTTACTTGAATTTATTGCATTTGAGTTGTGTTGTATTCAAACAAATACATTTCCATTAAAGATAATTATTCGTTATTTCCATGTTTGGTCATATGAACATTTAGCTAAGCAGACAAATAACATGCTAGTGATATATATTTATTCAAATTGATTCTCAGCACTATTTTAATTCAAGTATATTATATAAATGCAGTCAAACCCAAATTTGAAAGCACTAAACTTCAGTGCTTTCAGCACTTTGATTTAGATACATGTACATTGATAAAATTTACCACGATTACCTAGATTATGTTTATTTTCGGTGCAGTGATTACATGTACAATGTATGTGAATCGGTGTGACCATTCACAGGCGCTAGATATTCTGCATCGTACTCAACTGAATGTCAAACTCCTGTTCACCTTTTTACTAAATGAATTATTAGACAGTCATCATTTTTAAACGTGTGTATAAATATTTGAGTTAGTATAAGTACATCATACATGTGACACGAATTAAAATGATTTATGAAATTTGTACAAAGGTTAACAACATCAACTTCTTGTATAGTGTCCTCTCTCCCGTTTTTTATTAAGATGTTCAGATATAGGCCCTACTATTCATAGGTATAAGATCGTGTGTTATATAGCTTTAAAGTTAAAATACTTAGTGTTCAAATCACAGTAGCTATACATGTACATTGTATCTTCTTTAAACGTAAATGTCGACTTTTAAACATTCTGGTTTTAGGTTTTTCGTGATTAATACACATGGCTTTGGTTTTATCTATATTGTCGATGAAATGTACAAGTATCTCACTGCATATGCAAAGGCTTTGGACTAAGTGTCGCCAACATTGACTCGACTTGAAGCTGTTTGATATACAACCACATTTACAAGTGGTGCAAAACAACAACTAGAAGCATCAACAAGATAACGAGGGACATGTACTTGCTACACAGTAGCGCTAAAGACAGCCACATAAGTAGTGCCAAACATAACAGTAGCGCAAAACATAGCCAAAGTGCCAACATAGTTGCAGAGCCAAAAATAGCTGCAATACCAAACACATAAGTGCCAAAGACAGCAATGATGCCAAACACAGAAGCAGGGCGAAACATAGCAGTAATGCCAAACATCAGTAGTACCAATTACAGCAGTTGTGTCAACCATAGAAGTATCTCCAAACATAGCAGTAGTCAAACTTAGCAGTAGAGCAAATACAGCAGTTGTGCCAAACACAGCATCAGTGCCAAACATAACCATCGTCCTGAACACAGCCGTAGTACAAAATACAGCAGTTTTGCCAATCACAGCAGTAGTCCCATACAAAGTTTTTCACTTACCTTCTAGTCAGAATTGTTTAGACTTGTAAGTCAATACAATGTAACGTCACTTACTGCACCTATCCAATCAAATGCACTAGGGCTTTTGAAAGCTTATTTTCACAAGTCACTAGCTTAATGATATTATTTTGAGATCATTGAGCTAGTGACCTGTGTTTCTTCTCCATTCACAACTATTTTGTCAAGTAAAATATCAGCAGATACATGTAGAAGATTTCATATTCACATTAGGAGAACAGAGAAGGGAACTAAAAACATTGACAATTAAATTATTTTTTATTCATGAGTTAGAATATGAAATAAATAAACAGTGTACAAATTCACTTCAAACTAAAATTAATAATAAGTTAACAAAGGAGATAAACCTAAAATAACAATGGGTTAATGATAAACCAGGATTTGACCCATAAGAGAATGTCTAATACCATCAGTATTTGACTTGAAATTAAACATACCTCCAGTTGAGATATCTGGATGATAACGTCACCTAAGTGGTAAAAGGTCGTAACTAACATTTTTGCCGAAAATCAGATTTAAACATTTCTGTGATACACGTAGCAATGTGCATATTCTGTAAAAATATCTTTGCTATATTCCGTTTATTGACTTTGTTATTGATTAGAAATCAAAGGTCATAACAACTATTTTAGAATTTTAATGAGCGGTATAAGGTCTTAAGTGAAACTAAATTAACGGTAAAAGGGCATATTTGACAAATATGCCCATTTCATTCTAAACTTTTTTGCAAAACGTATGCGAAAACTGAAGTAAAAGGTAGTATTTGCCAATTACACCCTTTTCCTACTAAGCAAAACACTCGATGTGAAACATATCCCATAGCCCCCTTTATCTGAACTAATTAGCAGTTTTATAGATTATGAAGGATACCATTTCAGCACAATTGTTTCTGATAACAAAAGAATTTCACTAATAACATAATTTTCCATGTTCAGTTGTGCGAGTTTATAAGAAGGAATCATGGATGAAAAATATCAGGTTTGTACAATTTCATTAAATTCTTAAATAATCAATTTGTCAAATAGTTTATATCATATTTCAGAGACAATATTCTAATACTAGTAAATAACCTGTATTCTTATTCGGAAAAATAAGTTGTTCAATAGTGTGTCTCGTATTTTTATGCGCATGTAACTTAATCAATTGTGTCCAGGGATATATTTCTTTGATTATATTTAACTATCAAAATATAAAATTCGTTAATTAATTAGTATATGCTTTCTTTGTAGGAAGATGTATATTCCGAATGGTCAGATGATGAGATGTACTATGATATTAATGTCGCTGTCAATAAAGGTAATTATTTTAAACATTGTTGAAGAAAATAAACTTTGTGACTTGAAATGCTGATAGATACAATATTACTGTAAATGTCCATGAAAGGGGGGAGTTTATGCTAGTTGCTGATTAAACTATGTCATCATTATAAGTAATATGCATACTATAAAAGGACCAAGAAAGTCATGACTGTATACTATATAAAACCTTATCACTGCATATTTACTTATGTGATTTTTATTCAATAAATGCATTTAATTAAATTTAATACATGTTTTATTCCATATTCTTCATTTCAGACAAAGAAAGTAAAGACATGCAACATGAACATGAAATACATGGTAGTCACAAAGAGCACCAGGTGAGTCAATCTGAAATACAGCCTAGTAACCAGGGGCAACATGTGAATGATCAAGAAAAGCAGGCTAGTGAAGAATGTGTGGATGAACATAAAACATGTGCAAGTAAAGTGGAGCAGCACATTAATGAATATAAAAAACAGGCTAATAATGAGGTACAACACATGGGTGAACATAAAATAAAGGCTAGTAACGAAGTACAACTCGTGGATGCAAATGCAAAACAGACTAGTAATGAGGGAGAATGTGTAAAAGAACGTGAAAATGAAGCACAGGGTCAAAACGTGAATGACAATGGGATACATGCTAGTAATGATGGTCAACACGAGAACAAACATGAAAAGCAGACCAAAAACAAGGGACAGCATTTGAATGAACATGAAACACAGGATAGCGGCGGCGGACAAAACGTAAATGAAATCAATAGACAGCTTCACAGAGATCAAATTGATCAGGAAACAAGAGCGAACTTCGATTATACAAGTTCTTCTGATGACGATATACCACTTTCAAAGTTACTGGAACATAATGTTAAAGAAAAAGAAAGAAAGTCTGTTCGGCGAAAGTTAATCGATACAGATACTGAGTATTCTGATGAGTGTAATCAGGACATATCATATGATCCACAAAAGGACATATTAAATTCTACAGATTCAGAGACAGAAGAGTTTCGAAAAAAGAAAAAGAGAGAAAGGAGGCAGAAGAAAAGGGAACACATTACTTGTAGCAGAAACAAATCGTGGAAGAAAAAAGCATCTACATTTAAATCAAAGTCCAAGACATTAGTGAACAAACGAAAGAAGGAAAGCCCCCTACATGAAAAACTGAGAAGATCGATTAAACTTTTAAATGAAAAAGAAGAAAATAAAAAAAACTTACAAACGCAAGATGAATTTAAAAAAGCAGTGCAGCGTAGCAAGACACTTGCATCACTTAAAGCTCGGTTAAATCGACAGCATGAGGCTAGACTAGACCAACTGTTAGCAGCAAATGAAAGAAAACGAGTTCAAATCCCTGCAGATGGAAACTGTTTCTTTGCAGCTGTTGCGGAGAGTGTTGACAACAATTTATGTAAGGACGTAGAAACATTTCGAAATTCGCTATGTGATCAGATTCAACAAAATAAGGACATATACTTACCTTTATTGACAAGTATATCAGAAAGCGAGAATCAAAGTGATGTTTTTGAAAGAGATATAAGCACTATGAGACACAATGGTCACTGGGATGCAACTCTAGCCGATTGCATGCCTCTAGCTGTTGCTAACTATTTCAATTGTGAAGTGCGGATATATTCAAGTTCGACTTCGACTCCATTTATCAATGTTAAGCCATCAAACTGGGAACAAGATAAACATTACAAGCGAATTGAAATAGCGTATATTGCATTCCTGAATAATGAGCATTATGATGCAACTAAACCAGTAATTATACAACCAGACAATACTAAAATTCCTCCTGATAATACAACAAGAGATAATTCAATGGATCATGGTTTGAATGAAAAACATATTCCTGTTACACCACACAAACGTGCAGACTATAACAGCCCAAAACAAAAGCTTTCAAGCCGGAAAAGAAAAAGAAATGAAGAAGAGTGGCAGTCATCTGTACGTAAAAGAAACAAACTGCAAGGAAAATCGTACAAATCAAAATCGAGTAAAACAGTGAAAGGAAAAGGAGTTAAACCAAGTGATTGCTCTAAGTGCAGATTCAAATGTAACAGCAATTTTACAGAAACAGAGAGACAAAACATATTTGAAATGTATTATGCACTTCCAACTTACGAGAGGCAACGTTGTTTTATATGCCATGTGGTATCGAAAAGCGATCCGGTCAGAAGCACTAAAAGTAAAAGAAAAGTATCTTAGAAATACAGTTTTTTCAAAGGAGAAGAAAGCATCCGTGTTTGTCAGAAGTTCTTTCTTAAAACTCTCGATATTGGTGAGAAGCTGATACGGTACACTCTTAAAAGAAAAACGCATGGTACATTTCAAGGAACAGATTTGAGGGGTAGGCACACACCCAGTACAAAAATCAATGATGCAAGAGTGAAACTTGTGTACGAACATATAAAAAGTTTTCCTACAATGGAATCTCATTATGCCAGAAAAAGTTCTAAGAAACACTATTTATCCCATGATTTGAGCATAAAGCGTATCTGGCAACTCTACAAGGATTGGTGTAGTTCAAAAGGATATGTCCCAGTAAAAGAATCAAAATATAGACAGATATTCTGTGAGAATTTCAACATGTCGTTTTACAAGCCTAAGAAAGACCAATGTTCCATGTGCACTAAAATACATTCGACATAAATCAGAAGATACATTAACAGATGATTTACAAAAGGAATACGAAATTCACCAGCAACTGAAAGTTGAAGCCAGGGAGAAGGCAAAAGATAAAGAAAAAGCAAAGACATATCAAACTTACTTTGTGGCCACATTTGACCTTCAAGCCGTTCTTACAACTCCGTGCTCACTCGTCAGTGAGTTTTATTATTCTCGTAAACTTTGTTGCTACAACCTTACAGTGTACAATCTTGCGGACAGACATGTTCTTTGCCACCTGTGGGATGAAACCCATGGCAAAAGGGGATCTTGCGAAATTGCAACTTGTTTGTTGAAAACAACAGAATCATATTGTTTATCAGGAGCTACTGAAGTTACATACTATTCAGACACATGCGGTGGCCAAAATATAAATAGATTTGTTGCTGCATCATATTTATACATGATTGCTAAACAACCCCAATTGAAAGCTATCAACCACAAATTTTTACAGTCAGGCCATAGTCAAATGGAATGTGAAGCTGTCCATTCTACAATTGAACATGCGAAGAAGAAAACATCCGTCTATGTCCCTAGTCAGTGGAGCACTGTGATAAATATGGCTAGAAAATCAAACCCTTACGTGACAGTTCCTTTGAAGTTTGGACACGTTCTTAATTTCAAAGCATTTGTTTCGAAGTACAAGCTGAACTTGCAAAAAACATCTGATGGCAAACTTATCAAATGGCTAAACATACGATGGATTAGAGTTACAAAACAGAAACCTACACAGATTTTGGTAAACTATACTTTCGATGAGAAGGAATTTCAGACGGTTGACTCAATGCAGATGTCTACAAGAAACAAAGGCAGACCAAAAACATTGCCCCAAAACGACACAGAAATCGGAATGTGCTACAATTCCCGTCTTTAAGTTTCGATGCAGAAAAAGACTGATCTTGTAAATCTTTGCACCAAAGACATTATTCCCGAAGAGTTCCACTCATATTATGCTAGCTTACCCACAAACAAAACCAACAAAGACTTCCTTCCTGAAAATTCAGAGTATGAAGATGAAGAATATTAAAATTGGTGAACAATTTACAATAACTGCTAACATTGTAACAGACGAATTAAAAAGAATGTGTTCTAAACATAAAGTTGAAATTCTTCATTTTTTTATTAATGTAAACATGTATACAAATTTAAGTGAAAAATAATCTCTGATTGATTTTGTGTTTAAGAGTTTGGATGTATTAGGATGGCATCTTAAAAACAGACAATTGTGATTATGTGATGGAATTATGACCGAACTGTGAAATTTTTTATTTTTGTTACCCCTGAAAACTTGTATGGATTTTACGCATTTATCCTTTAATACTTTTAAACAGGTATATATTTTTATTCCATTGCTTACAGGACTGTTTATGCCATATTTTAGTAATTGTCACCCATTATTCTCAATACATATATAAAGAACAGTTATATTCAATGTATTTAAAAGGAATTATTGTTTTAATTTTATAGTGAATGTGCACAATTTAAGATAAAAGTGAGTGGTAAAAGGTCTGATGTGCCATATGCCACCCTAAGCATGTGTAAGTTTTGTCTATTTGGTAAGAATGAAAGGGTAGTATTTGTCAAATACTACCTTATATGAATGAACAGTTATTCTATTAACTTGAAATCCCTTGGCGGCATAAGGTCATAATTGCCATATGCGACCTTTTCATTCTAATGTCTTTAGCAAAAAGTAGAAGGAGAAAAAGGGCGTATGTACAGTATTGATGATATTGATTGATTGATTGATTAGATATTTTGTATGTTTGTATATTAGAATATAAAGATGAGATAATAACATCTAACATAAGAAATATTTGTTTTCTCTGAATTCAAGTTTTGATTTTTTTAAACGGGTATAAACCTTTAAACTCTGTTCCTGAAAATTATGAAAAATGCACTTACGACCTTTTACTTCTAAGGTGACGATAATTTGGTCATGTTATGTCCATATTAGTACTGTTCAAAGATATAGAAACTGCCAAAACCCTTTGAGGGGACTCAAGAGCAAAGTGCACAGTTCAGCTTACATATTGCTAACTATATGTAGATCTACATATGTGAATCTGGTTATCTTGCAAACTTACTTCTTTTTTACAATCTGAATCCTTTCAAATTTATACAACCCCTGACCATTGAAATCGCCTTAAGGTAAGTGATCCATTACATTACCTAAATACACCAGGGTGGAGTTCAACAATTGTAGGTAAATTTCTTGCTCAAGCAGTGGGGTTCAAACTCTAGACCTCTCTATCTCCAAGTGCACGTCCTAGCACTGGACTACTGCTCCTATGTAAAAAGATTTTCAAATCTATAAGGATTTTTTTTAAAAACTAGAAGAGCACTTTTTGTCCCTTTTCATATCTTGTAGAGCATTCATTCATAGTACTAGCCATAAAATCTCTTTGATTTAAGAATTCAACTAATTCATCCCTTTTTCTTCCCCTATAACCCTTTAAAACTGCATTATGAGGGTTTTCTCTGGATTCAGGGTTCCTGGTCTTGTATTTAAATTCTCTTCGTGTTATCACAGGAATAGTGACCCCATTAGGGAGTTTTACGAGATCATTACCAGTATAAGGATCAATCATATTTTCAAATTTCTTTCTTACATCAACAACATCTTTTAATGACTGTTCCCTGGCAGATTCTAAATCTGTTACAATTCTGTGTGGATAACTGGAACCTGAAAAGGAGAACATATAAATGCATATATATGAATGTATACAAATGTATGTATATATGTTACAAAAAGCTTTCCAGAACAAGCATTACAAAAACATTATCAAGGGTGATCATAATGTAAAAAATACTAAAAATAGCATCACATTTACTTAGTTATGCCTAGTTCATATCATGCATATGCACAAAATACAATGTCATCAAAAATTGAATTTAGGATGAAGTTTTCGGCCTTGTGTAAGGGCAGGTTTGTAGTTATAGACAAGGGTCCAGGAAAAGTAGGTTAGGTGGGCTGGTCATTGTAACATAACCTAAATTGTGTTGACATGGCATTAAACTCGCTGTATATATATATATATGTATGAAAACATTTTCTTTGTTTTAGTAATAGTTTGTTTTAAACTACGTTGAAAAACCCAATTCTAAGGAAGTTTATTGAATTATATGTATATTATAAGGGAAGTAACTGTGTCACACATATGACTACATGTAACATGCGCTTATCTCCCTTATCAAAATCTAATAGTTTAAACATGAGATGAACAGGACTCTAAATTGCTGTAAAATAGAGTAAACAAAACATTAGGTTAAATTTTGCTTAATGCAACATTAAAAGCTTATACATGAACATCTGAGCAAACTAAGTCAGTAAAAACCAAAGGAATAATTCAGTAACTACACATTGAATGAATGTCTCAACACCAGTGTCGGCAAAAAAATACATTTTGGTATGTTTAACACTGTAGCAGCACATAGTATAGGTCACATCATGGGGGTCAGTCAACCTACATGTCATTCTTAGAAAGGCTAAATTTCTGGATTCAGCACTTAACCAGTAACTAGCCGTGGTATGAGGGTATTGGCAAAAACCCAGGTTTAAAGTTTAAAACCCAGCTTGACAGACCTGTTTGTGTTTTAAGGAGTTTAAAAAGGATTTAAGGGGTTGTAAGAGGTTTCAAAGATTTTTATAAGCAGTAACACAAATGCACATAATACAAACCTAATTCAACACCAGCCCTTTTCAGTATAGAAGGTGGACACTTCCATGGTTTATGAATAAATTCCTCCGGCATTCTAGATAGTTCTGGTATCCATTTTCTAACATAGTCCCCTTTAGGATCACACGTCATAGCAGCATCAACTGGATGCATTACAAAGTTCCATTGATCTAAACCACTCATACCACCATTCTGCCACATCATAGCATTGATGGCAACATCAGCATCTAGTAGAGTATCCTGAAATATACACCAACTTTGTCATTATAACTGATTGACCATCACTTCTACTGACTGGTACATGTCGCAGGTTCAGCGCTAAAGGTAGTAATTCACTCTTTTCTTATATTGAGTTACAACTCAAGGGTTGCCTGCAAGACTGTAGTAAGTGCATTGCGTAAAAGAGTGAGTGACTACAGTCTTGCAAGCAATCCTTGAACTGTTTTGGGCTCATCCCACGATGTGTACATTGTATGGGCCGATTTTAATTGTACCTTACTATCTTTTAGATAGAACTTTAACTCAAAATCCTAAATAAATCACCAGGGACTTTCATAAGTAATAATGCTGTTCATGGTTCTCTGCTATAAAAGGGTGGTCTCTTGGCCCATGAAATTTGCAAATTGCAGCATACACCAGTAGTACATCCAAATAAATCTTGACTTGGGTACTTCAACTTTACTAAAGTCTGCTTCCAGTCTGGTTAGGATTATAGCTCAGGAGAAAGACAAATTACCAAAGGCACAAAATATTCACAGTAAATAAGAGACAGACAGTTCATCAAACCATTATTTCAGGGGTTCTTTAACACTAGACTTCCATCTTTGGTGACAACCATCATTCTAATATAAGAAGCCATGGTCATTTGAGCTGGACTGAACCAACTAACTTTTTTTGGTTTGGTTTAATCCCGTAGCAAAACCCTGTATAGATCATAGGATGGCATTCAGTCAACCATTTACTAGATGCATACTACGTCAGTCAGTGACTGACAACTTCCCAACATGATTTAGAATCAGTTGTCCCATCAAGAAATGGCCAAGAAAATTGATTTCATGACCAAACCCCATGAAGGTATGCTCTACTTCAAAATGGAACCCACAACATATCGGTCAGTAGACTTGTCTGCTACAGATTGAGCAAGCTTACTATAAGCTAAAAGTGCAAGGTAACAACTAATAGTAGTCATGAAGCTCGACCACTCAACCATGGAAGTTGGTAACAAAAAATGACAAAAACATTAGTTACATAAGACTATATTGATAAAACCGGACCCTTATGAAAGTAAGAACCCTACTTACCTGAAACCACAGGTAACCTTCGACCCAAGATATATGTAAGTAAGACAAGAGAAATGATGCAACAACATGTCTCATATAATTATTCATCCAACCAGTCAACCATAACTGTCTCATGGAAGCATCAACCAATGGATAACCAGTATTTCCTTTTTGCCACGCTTTAAGGTGGGCTTTGTTTTGACTCCACCTCTGATGCTAAAAAAATGAGAGAAAATAAGAGATGCTGAAAACTTAAGAGTAGACATTACATTCCACATGTAAGTATATTTTCTCAGTGTTTGCCCTATACCACTAGCCTGAAAGCCTGTGTCTCCTGTAAACTGATAAGGCTAGTGAAAACTTCTTATTATATATATAACAAGGCTAGTTGATGTTTTGTCACTCTCCGTAAACAGATATCCTGTAGAGCGTTGTCATACAGGCTCTCTACTTTCTCTGTGGAAGGTTACGTCGAGATGAACTTTGTGTCAACCAATCAATGCGTAGCTTTCATCTAGACGAAAACACTATTAAACACATTTTGATTTCGTAATTTCTATTTTTAGACCAAGGTTTGCATGCTTATTTAACAGCAGTAATATTCTGAGTCTGCGATTGGGCGGCTCATTTCAAATTGCGTGACGTAGACGATGTAAACAAGTTACGTATCATAACAATTTCGTCATGAATATTATCATGTGAAAAGGTCACCTGAACGTGAAGGTCAGATCTAAATTAGCGAGTATGGGAGTGTAAAATTTTAGATCTGGTTTTAATCAGATTGATAATTTGTGGTACTATAATAAAATGATCCCATTCCTAGCTTACATGTACATAAAAATCAACATATCAATTAAACTATGTAACATGAATACGCTTTGATTACAGTAAAATTAATTGCAATAAGCATAATCAGTTTTTCTCTAAATTTCATTTTATCCCATCAATGTATAATGTATATTATAATTTCTATTATATAATTTAATATTTCATGACATTGACATGGAAATTACAAGTACAGTGATCAATATGATGATACAATATACAACAATATCATTATACATAAAAACTGTTTATAAAAGTGCATGGTTAGTAAGATGGTAAATACAGTTATCTACTGTTGGTATCTACCATTGACAGCATCATCGGTTATCCCACGATACATTACTTCACTATGCTGTGTTATGTACCGTGGGCCATTTGGTTAGGAAATTCTCGTAATCATGAATAATTAATGAGCCAGTTGCATTGGTTCTGCAAGAAAACCACTGCAGAAAACTAGCCAATGAAATTACATTTTATATCTAAGGTTTGGTTTACCATTCAAAATAAAAACTAAACATGTGTGTTGGTTTCTATTTTAAGTAACAAAATCCAAGTATGATGTCATTGTTATTTCATTGGAAGAAGATTGGTCTCCCCTACCTCATGCATATTCATGAAAACGAGATTTTGCCATTCAAATTGCCCACGATACGTATGGAGTGTAACAGAAGAAAGTATTGTGGTTGCCGACAATGCATTGACATATGAAGCATACAAACCTTATACTGAGGTCTAGTAGGTGAGTAAGGTAAATCAGGAAATACATGTAACAACCAGTATGACAGATCTCTCCACGCCAACTTTCTTAAAAACTTTGGTGATTTCATGAAACGACCCTCAGATAAAACAGTTCTAGGACTTATCTGTCCAAAATGAAGATAAGGTGATATACGACATGTGTTTAATTCATCTCCTCTAGAAGATTCCTTCTCATACTTCCTGACTCCTGAAATTTATTACCAGTAATTTTAATGATTTACAAATACATGTACTTAGACATTGCAAGCTACTTTTAATAGGGAGAATAAATCAAGTTTTACTGGTTTGAAATGACATTTGTATAATGTAATTATGTACATAATAATAGTAATAATAATAACACCACCAATGACAACAACAATGACTACAATGATGATGATGATGATGATAATAATGATGATGATCATAATAATGATAGTAATTAAAAGTAAAAAGTAAAAAAAAAGTAAAGTAAAGTAAAAAAAAAAAAAGTAAAGTAAAGTAAAAAAAGGTAAAGTAAAGTACTTTTTACTTTTTTTATAATACTGATAATGATCATAGTAATAATAATCATAATATACCGGTAAGAATGATTTCAAACAACATTTAAATAAAAAGTAAATAAATAAAACTTTAAGACAATAATAGCAATTATATCAATATAGTTCTACTAAGTAATTCTACTAAGTAATTACAAATGGTAATAGAATACAGAGCTCTACTTACCAGCACTAAAGAACACTTGTAAGGCTTCCCATGCACCATTCTCAGAGAAATCCCAACTTTCACGTATAACTCTTGCCCAGTCAATCTGTAAGTGAATATGAAGAAACAATGGTGTTATTAGAAATATTAAAACAAAACAAAGAAAACCTTAAATCTTTAAACAAAATGATAAGGTGTTAAGGACTGCTGACCTGATTTCAAATAGGAATATTAAGACATCCTAGGCTAGAGTAAGTATGTAACACTTCTGATCCTTTGGTACAGTTAGTTCGCACTACCAAGGTATAATGTAAACCTTTTCAGGTGACCTTTAGATAATACTGCATGCCCACAATGATAGCTTTAGGTCTATGGACATAATGGAAAAATACAAGTGACTTTAAGAACGACAATGTTTCCAAAAATACACATGTATATCTGCTGAAACGATGTACAAATATGTATATCAACTATGTAATAATCTTGAATTAAAAAAGCATTAAAAACATGACCAATGGTAGCTGGCACAGTATCAAGCCACTAAAGTCTTAATGTGACTAGTGCCCATGATTAAGCACGACAATGCAGACTTGCTTCGAACATGACTGTACATTAAAGAATTCAAGATCTATAAGAGATGTATAAGTTTTACTGACCACAGTGCCATCTTTCCTTCGAGGCAATTTTCCAAGACCTAAATCATCAAAGGGAGATGAGTTTGGACGATTGACTCCAATTGGTAAACAATCAGGAGGTTCCACTGGGTTTCCAATAGGGTCTGGACATGATTGTCTACAACATTCCATGAAATGTGTAACAGATCCCATTCCTCGCATACATAAAGATTCAGTCATTATAGAACCAGGTTCATATAGAAGATATGAATGATATCTCTGACAAGTGACACCTTTCTTCTTCAAAGCTGAACAAATATTATCATCTCTCTGTTTTAGATATGGTTCGTATACATCATTCATTATTAAAGTTCTAGCACCAGTACTTTGAACTATGTCAGATAAATCCCTAAGATAATTTGATGAACGTCTAAATACAATAGGATTTCCATATCTCTCAGTTAGATCATGATTCAAAGTTGGTAGTGCCATGTGTAGCCAATACTTTATGGCACCTCCATTAGCAAGAGTTTTAGAAGGTCCTTCCTCCGTATCATTCCATAAGAACACTGGAATCACAGGAGCAGCAGTCTGTGCTGCGGCAACCAATGCCGGGTTGTCATGTATACGAAGATCTCTACGAAACCAATAAATAACTGGTGGATTCGATAATGGTCTCTCTACACCAGATTTCTTTCTTTTACTTTTCTTTTTTCTCTTTGAGTCAGTCAGACTTTCCGCAACATCGGGATGAACCGCTGATGGTGTTAAAGCGGGTTTTTGATACTCATCATGAAAATGAAATGTCATGGTACTCTTTTTGGTGGTTTGTTTATTACTTGAGTCTGTATCATTACACTTTTCTTTCTGATTCACTGTAAGTTTACTAGCATATGTAGGCACTGAGCTGTTTCTGAATGGATTCACTTCTGGTTCAGCAAGGCTGTCACTGGAGCTTGCTGAACATTCTTTTGAAAGTTTTAAAGCTAGTTCTAATTGCATTTCATAATCATCTTGAGCAGCTTGAGAATCGTTGGCATAGAAACCATTTTCAACAGAGCAATCTAATTTATCAGGCAATCTAAATCCATCGTCAATATTCTCGAAGTACCCCTGGTACACGTTCATTAATTGATTGTGTAACTTGGGGTGTGATTTCTGTAGCTGACTTATTAGATCAGGAAATCGTGAAACTGTGGCGTCATAACCAATCAATGATAGAATCATGCAAAAACATTCGTCTGCAACTAAATTCCCCGATTTTAGTGAATCCAGTAGATCGCTAACATCATTTTTGCAGTCCATCTTCAGGACCATTCATTCACGTTTATGTAATGTTTACATCAGACCGGTGTTGCTGTAAGATTTGTTTAATTATGATAATCACTCAGTCATTTGAGTTGGGGAGCGTTTCAAAACAATTGTTTTTAGAAAATTCGGTCAAGACTGAACTTGCGGTTAACCTATTGATTTCTGCATATAATGATGCGGAATAAATGACCGTTCAATTTATGAATTACATCTATGAATAAATAAACATTTTGGACTTTCCGAACAAAAAACACATCCCCATATTTAGCGGTCTGATGCCTCACAAAAATAAGTCAACATGATTTGTCTACCTTTGGTCGCCATTTTCAAATAGGAAGTGAAAACTTCCGAAAGTTTTTAACTTCTAGTGGTACCGTAAAGTCATTGATAAATGCAATAATTGATTTTGCATAACAAAGTTTTTGTAAGTTGTGATATTTTTCCGGTTACAATATTGTGGCTACAATCTTACTTGACGATTTGTCTGACCGAACAAAAATTACAAAGCAAAGTTTTTTACATTGTCTTGATAGAACCAGGCTAACCAGCATTTTTCTTTTTCCAGTATGTATTCAGATGTTTTATTCAGCTTGTGCGTCAGAATTTTACATACTTCTTTATTGCTAGGTGTAACATACATAAGATCACACAGGTCTAGCAGGCCCTATTGTCCCCAATGGAATTTGGACACATGCACTGCTTATTGTTATCTAATGGTGCTAATTGGCTTTTTCAGTTTATAGTTAGTTATGTACTGTGGATGTCTATCACCTTGCTCCAGGCTTTTCATTTAGGATAAAGGATAACTGTTGGGAAGTTTTATTGGTGGGGGGATTTGTGTGCATTTAGTTGTTCAGATCTTTTAAAAAATAGCATGTTTTTAATTCAATAATTGTAAAGAAATTTTCATTAGTTCATATATATTTGGGACTCAATTTTATTTTTGTCCAGTCAAATGTTTGATGCATGGGTACACAGGTGACAGACTCAATTTTTCCTTATTATAGTATATATAGAGAAAACTATGACTGTTGAACAGGCGCTAAAGACCTTTTCTCTATATATACTATAATAAGGAAAAATTTAGTAGACCTGTCACCTGTGCATGGGTGAAGAACAAAATTATTGCTCATATATATATTATTGCTAAAAAGAAGCTACACAGATTTTATTCTATAATCTTTTATGTACACATTTTTATTTAAACTGTGTTCCACAGCTGGAGAAACTCATCAGCTTGAGCCTCGGATCAAATCTATTGGAAAGATTGCTTTTATAGGCTTCAGTTATAAAAGGTTAAAACCATAAGCTTATCTTAACCCTGCACATTTAATTCAACTTAATGAATGGGATCTCGTATTATTATTATATTTTTTTTGTTGGGTTAAACACCGTAGCAACACATTGTATAGGTTATATCACGGCGGTCAGTCTACCTACTCACTGTTCCTGGAAAGGCTAAATCTCTGAATTCAGCTATTAACCAACTACTTGGCGCATACTTTAATTAGTGACTGACAACTGCCCTACATTATTTAGAATCATAGGTTAGAGGGAGAATGGCCGTAGAAATGATTCCATGACCAAACTCTACTAAAGTATGCCCAACTGAGCTAGCCAAGCTGCACAGGAACTTGTATTATAATGTTCATGATTACAGCATTACGGATTTGGCCAATGTCAACAGTCCCATAGGATAAGGAAAGGTGATTAGGTCTAGCTTAATATTCCTTCCTCATACAGATCAATTATGCATATTTGTCTTCCAGACTACAATGGATACAAATTACTATACAAAATCACACTGATGTTGTTTAGATAAACCTGCCATTGCTGCATTTATTTCCATATTTAGAGAAAACAAGGCTGTGCCCTTTTCAAAAGAAAAAAATGACAAAATCTAATGAGAAGAAATCAGTTCTTGAAATAACATCTACATATTTTGAAACTCAAATTGCTGTCAATTTATTTGAACATTTTAATTAATGATGTTTTTCTCTGAGAATTTTCAGTTATGCTTACAGAAATTGTAAAAAAAGGAAATCTACTGTAGTCTGTACAAATCCAAAATAGTAGAAGACATTTGCTCTAGAAAAAAGGGAAAATACTTTTTGGTCGGGAAGAGGAATTAAGTCCAACTTCAGCAACAAAATGGTTGGAAAATTTTCATTAGGTCCTGGTTAGCCCTTTTCCAATTCTATTTCTTAAAGTCATGTTGTTTAAGAGCTTTCTCAAATCTTTAGATAAACCCTCTCTTTCCTTTCCACTATCATTGAAACTGTGATACAATTCCCTAAAAAACATATTTAGAATAGCCCCGGGGCTCTTACTAATATAAAACCAAATCCATGTAATTAATGCATTAAACACCTCAATTCTGTACTCTAAAATAACTTGCTATTTTTATATTTTTACTATTTCAGTTTTGATTGCTTGAATCAACCATCACATCAGTTCTATTTGATAATTCCAACAACAATAAATGTAATCAAGTTCTACTATGCTATTGAAGTTCTGCTGATTGGTAAGTAAATATGATTATTCATCTGTTTTCTTGTGAAATTTGTAAATTAAGCTGTCGTGCTGTCTCCATGGCAACAGTTGTTTATTTATATTGCAATGGAGACATGAAATTTGAGGGAAAGTGTAAGATCAACGGCATAAAATGCTTTTGATCAACTTCACCGTGTTCTTATATAGTAAATTTACTGACTGTTTATGTTGAAGGTTGCATTGTTGTTTATATCCCAATAGAGTCAAGTGACACTGAGGACAAAGCTTAATGAATTATGAAAACAGAATGTGTATTTCTTTTGAGTTTTGTTATGTTATATTCATATACAGTGGTAGTTGTTTTAAAGCAGACTAGTAGAGTGCTACATGCTGACATGTTCTCCTCTTTGTACTGAAAAAGTTCTTGGAAAACTGCTGTGCACTGATGCACTCAGCCCCTTATCCGAGTTTGGGAAAATGACTACACCTATGTCACAGTCACACTTGACTATTACAAGATAGGTGGTTGGCAAAAAAGTGGTTTATTAACTTTATATTTGATATTTTTAGACTTGATATTTTTGTAAACATACTTATTGACTTTCTCCCTTTCTTGTGCAGTAATATTTAATGATTATAAAGAAACATGCAGGGCTTTTTTTCAATGATTGGGGAAGGGGCCTGGGGCCTTTTCTGATGTAGAACATTTGGGGAAATTTTATTGCAATTTCATAGAAAGGGGAACAAAAAATCCAAGTTAAACCCAAAATTTGGGGAAAACTGCATGATTTTAAATAAATTTCAAGAGGGGAAGGCGCCTATAAACGGCCCCTGTTATATAAGGAAAAAAAGGCCTGACATGCATTCCATCATAGCACCCTACAACTTTTTCTGCCCTTTTCTGCATTCTGAAAGAATCAATACATTCTAATAAAAACTTCATTTAATCAGGGGACTAGTAAGGTTTGCACCTGTGATAACAATATAAATTCCTGGTAATTATCCATCATTCCTGGCTCCCTAGGGGTTTTTCTAATGTTAACACCATGCTACTATGTGATTGGTAGTTCAATAAAGTTGTCTTTGTTTTCTTGGAATCGCATCTGCTGAGTCAGTGCTGAACCCTTTCTATAATTATTCTGGATATATTGATCTTTGCTTGGAAAATATTTCCCTACTATAGGAATCTGTCCCCTTAATTTACAATATTGATTATTTTTTGCTCAGAAAAAGTGCTTCCTATATCATCGGTAGTTTTAATCAGCTTACGGAAATCATTGAACGATTTTGTTGTTTTTTGTCAGCAAAGTGTATTGATGTCCATGGCATGGAATGTTGCTGTTGTTTTAGTGGTTTTTTTTGTATGTTGTTGGTTGGAATATATATTATTGTTTCGATGTGACTTTTAAATTAATGCTGGGTCATTTCTTGAAGAAAATGTGCTTTTAAATTGATGCCGGTTCATGTTAAAGAAAGTGTGATTTTAACTTAAGTGATTGATGTTTTTTTGTCAAATTTGTAAATTTCATTATTTGACTCACTGATATTAAAAATATGTTATTAATAACAAAAATGTGCTTTTTCAGTGATTGATGTTTTTTTTTATAATTTGTATTAAATTTCATTATAAATTTTACTCACTGATATTGAATTTATGTTAAAAAGAATTATTCTAATTTTTCATGATTGATGAAATGTGATTAGTTAATGACAATTTTCATTTTCTTTGGGGACGATAGATTTTTTAATATGCAAATTTATTTAAAAATTTTAATATTCCCTCTCGCTTATATTTCCATAATTTAAGTTAAAGAAATTGAAAAAGGATGAATATTTGATAATTTTGTGACTTTAAAATAACGTGATAAATTGTTTTAATGAGTATATTATAATATACTGTAGTCAAGGTCATGGTTCAATGATTGCATGTATGATTAGAATCTGGGGCAATGGAGTTGAATTGGGCAAAAATATTGATTTTCCTCAATACATGGAAATCTTGTGGTTTCTTATGTAAGGGCAAGCAAGTACTGGTAAAAAAAGTAGCCAGGAAAGTTGGTTAGTTGAGCTTGCCTCTGTACAGATCTTATATAGAATGTTGATAAATGGTGTCAAATCTCTGAAGAAAATGACTGTATAATGATCAATGTTGCTTTTGATGATTTATAGTCGGCCACACATAATGTTGTATATCATTTGAATTTTATTATAAAATTATGCTTTTGATTTTCTTATCACAAGTTTACAGGTTTAAGAGTTCAGTTATCATGATAATTGCAGTATACAAATGTATCTTGTTGGATATAATTGATTCATTTCTCTCATATTATACTCTTGTGATATTTTACATTAAATAAAAAATAAACTTAATTGTTTAATAATTAACTAAATCAGTGCTTATAGTTGATTTTAAGACTGTCATGCGCGTTTAGATTAAACATGAAGAACTATTGACATGCATTATGCTATAAAATATATATATGGGCCTAACATGAAAATAAAATGATATGTTTTGTGACGTTAGAATAGAAATAAATTTTGTAGTTGTTGTTTTATTATGGAAAATATTATGACATTTACTGTACACTTGAGTATATAGAAAGAAATTTTGAGTTGCATATTTTTGATACGCAGTAATGATATAATAATACCTAGATGCATCCAAACTGAAGCCTATATTTTATCTCTGAACAAAACTCATATTGTTATAGGTCTTAGAACAATTTGTCCTAAATGACACTGTTTAGTATTGTTGTATGGGTTAAAGTTTTCAGTAATTTTAAGGAATTCCGTGCACCAAGGTCATTTTTCCAATTCATGTAAATCCGGTGAGAAATTGGAGGGGGGGGGGTAGGTGTGAGAGTGTCAAAACTGGTGTTTGGCGATCACAATCACTGGAAAGGGAAGTAACTCTTACATAGCTTTCCTAACAAATTTTGACTGACATACAGAATTTATCAATGTCCATGTAAATTTTGTTTATAAGCTGCCCAGGCCTGCTGTAACCTTGATGCAGTAAAAAGTTAAAAGTTAAAGTGCGGTTTAAAGTCTGCTTCCATCTACATGTTCAGCCGACTTTACAATCTTGTACGTTAACTCCTGGTCACTGAAATTCACCCTCAGGCAGGCGATCCCTCACAGTACCCATTTACACCTGGGTGGAGTGGAACAATTGTAGGTTAATTTCTTGCTCAAGGAAATTAGCAGTGCCCCTAGTGGGGATCGAACCCGGGACCTCTCGATCCCTAAGCGCGAGTCCTACCACTGGACCACTGCTCCTACATAACTTGACCAGTGACCACTGTAAAATTGTTGTTACATTATAAATAACAAGTTTATAAAGAATCTACAATATTTAATAAAGTAAAGCTACAAGACTTCTACTGTTAATTGATAATAATAGTCAAGATGTTACCTCTGTCTACCTGTTAATTATTTGTAGTACAAATATTTTACTACAAAAGGTGTGGAAAAATGACTGTGTTTGTTAATATAAAGCTATGGGATTGACCGCTATGTGTGAATTTATCAATGTCATCGGTAAATGCATGATACATTATAGGAAGGCTGGTAGTCGATCGGCTTTACTCTGTTACGTGTTTTTTTATAATGAAGGTTGTACTTATTGACCAGTTTTCACAGCATGCTGTGTTTTTACCTATATTGAAGTATGAGACAGTCTGCTTGTCTGATAATTATCAATATTCTTTCATTCTCCTTGTTTATAAGATGGTGTTGTGATTGACTTGTCAATGTGGGATTGACTGGTCATCTTGAAATAATGGAATTTATTTATTTGATTATTTTACATTTTCTTTGTTAATCAATGGTAGATTCCTGTTCTATTTTAAGGTAGATTTATATGTTATTATAACATTCAGGTATGTTTTCTTGTTAAGGGACATTTTATTTTAAGGTAGATATTTTTTGTTACACTATGGTACTTGTTTCTGATACTTGTTTATTTCATGGTATTTTTTTTTTACTTATTAGGAACTTGTTACTTTGAGGTTATTTATACTTTGAGGCATCCCAGGTCCGTAGAGCAGTTGGTAACGCTCCTGAATTTCGAATCTAGTGTTCTGAATGCGGGAACAGGTTCGAATCCCACCCAGGGAGGTTATACCCTTTCATGAAAATTTGACAATGATGTCAATTTACCTCCATTAATAACATATATGGAGAAGCATCCAGCCTTGTGAAAGGGTAGGTGAGTACTGGTTACAGACAAGGGTCTACAACCAGAAAAGCTAGGTTAGGTTTTCTGGATGCGGTAAAATAACCTAAAAAATCGTGTTGACACAGCGTTAAACCCAGTATAAATAAAAAAAATACTTTGAGGCAGAATAAATTCTCATTACTTTGATGTTGAATTTTCTGATTACTTATAAGTTAGATTTTTGTGAACCAATTCAATTAATTCAAGCAATTGACTTAGTGAGTGACCTATCTAGCTGAAGTTATATACTACATGTATAATGTCATTACAATGTTCAGACAGTCATGATGGTATGACATTGTTAAGATACCTATAAAAATAATGTAAACAACACTGAATTCATTATACATATTATAATACATGAACTGTACATGTAGAGGGTTGCCTGCAAGACTGTAGTAACTTGCTCTTTTATGCAATGCACTTACTATAGTCTTGCGGGCAACTCTCGATGTAAAAGTTTGCAACTTTCATTACATTACTAACTATAGCTCAAATATTGCCTTGCCTTCCCTCTAGTTTTTTTACAAATTTAGAAAAATTTTAAACCTATACGTTTAAACTTACTATTTACATTTAGTCGTATTCATCAATTTTATTTGTATGGTTTTTCTACCTTTTCTTACTGTAGTATACTACAACTAGTAATGAATGACTGATGTATACTAGCAGTAGGGATATGACTAGGATGTTATCAATTGGATATTGTTGTTTTTTGAATTGTCTTAATTTTCTTACGTAGGTTGGTCTCAAATTACTTGATGTCTGAGATAATATTGCTGTAAAGATTGTACAAGTATAACGTGACAAAGTGACAATGTTGCTATTACTAGAAAGTATGGATCTAGTTTCTCTATTGAATACAATTGTCAGATATTCTACGTCTTGTATGCGATTGGAATAGAAAATGTAGTTTTTTACAGACGATCAGTCTGATCTTACTTAATGTATTTTCTATTGGACAGTGTGTGATTGGAAAATAATGGGATTTATATTCATAGCAATTTTCTTTTTTTTGATAATTTAATTATTAAATTTCATTCTTAATAAGTTTTTTAATATTTTTTTACTTTTATGAATTGAAATTACCAATTTAGAAATTGATTTTAGTCTATACATGGTATGTTTTGACGGTCAATATTGAAAAATGTCTTGATTAATTTAATAATAGGTATTTTAAAAATTTGAAGTAATTGTGAAAGTTGTATGACTCTATAAGGGTGTTATTTTCCTGGTAAATTTAACTCATAGTGTCTTGGAATTGGATATCTATTGGTAGTGAATTGTGAATTATTTATATAATTATTGTACAACAACTGTTCAAATTGGCGGATGATATGTTTTATAAATTCTGGATTAATTGATTTTAAATTGGAAATGTTTATATAGCCTCGTATAGTAGAGGAAGAGAGAAACTGAGTCAGGGAAAATATTGATGTTTTATATATAAGTGTACAAACATGACATGTGACATATAATTATAAAAATACCGAGTACAATGTGGACATGTTTTATGGAGTATATAACGTATAAAGTGTATTATGACTATATTTAACTTGTGGTGGCTGTTCTCATGTCTGTAGACAACATATCAGGTATTGGGCTTCCACATCTAGTCTACCTCACAGATGAAGGTATATTCTCCTCTGTGTACAGCGCTGTGAAATCAGAGTCTGATCGGTCCTCGGAGAAATCACAAGGATTCTGGTCGTGTTGTTGTTGTTGTTTATCTTGGTGGAACAACATGCCGATCAACAATGAGAAACAAATCACTAAACAGTTACCTGCGGTATGTATATAATACATTATTATACCTCACTGGAATTTCCCTATGCTAAAGCCCTATACCGGAGCGGGTGATATTTAGTTTGATCACATGGTAATATTACCCGCTATCTAAGGGAGACCACTTATTAACGATTAGTAGCCGTAAATAGCCGCGACCGTGGCGTAGTGGTTAGCATGTCTGACTTCGAATCCGGAGATCGCGGGTTCGAATCCCGGTCGCGGCAGGGTATATTAGTGATATAATTCAGTTTTTTTATTGTACTGATTGTTTTCTTTACTGTGTAGTTATTTGTTGTTCAATAAATATTTACATGTTACAGTTTTGTTCGGTATAATAAAACAAATAACACATGGCAGTGAGGGTGACAGTACAGATTATCAACCCTTGAAAAATAATATCAACCTCGGCTAGCGCCTCGGTTGATATTATTTTCCTCGGGTTGATAATCTGTACTGTCACCCTCACTGCCATGTGTTATTTATATATTATTGTATTGTTGGAGTCATTTGTTGTCACATGTATGTTATACCCTTAACCTGCTCAATTTTAATAATGGACTTAAATAGTCAAGAGTCTACTTCCTGGTCTTCTGTATTTATGTTTTGTCAACTTTACAATTCTTGTACAATAATCACGATTCATTGAAATCACCTTTACGGCAGTTGACCCTAACAGTACCCATTTACACCTGGGAGGCTGGGAGAATAACAACTGTAGGTAAATTGCTCAAGAAAATTAGCAGTGCCCCTTGTGGAGTTTGAACCCAGTACATCTTAATCCTTAATCTCACATCCTACCACTGGACCACTGCTCCAACTTGTCTTAAACTTGGGTCAGCTGGCCAGTCAAGTCAAATCAGAGGACACTGCTAAGTTCATAATGCAAAGTTGAGTAGCCATCAGTATGGAGTCAAGCCAGCCTGCTTTATGTGCTCTCTGGCCTTAGTTCTATACTGGTGACAAAGACTTTGTTGTTTCACCATCAGCATGGTTAGAGTTGGAAGAATGATTAGGGAGTAAAAGGGTAAGGGGTTAGTTTTACAGTTGCACTGAGCTTATTACGATAGCAAGTAGGGATTTCACACCAGCTAAAAACTTAAATGGTTTAATCATTTGTTTGAAATCTATTAGAATTGGGTAATCCTCAGCCATTTTGATTCTTACTGATTTTCATTGCTGTTAGTCCATATTTTGGGATGTTGAATTGGTTTGGCTATGAAAATGGGGTCTAAAACTGATTCAATACAATACCTGTTTACATGTTTAAATAACTCAGTCATGTTAGGACCCCCGCATAAAACACCATATATTTTGAATCAATACACCTGCATTTAAAGCATGTGAAGTTTTTAAATTGTTGAGTTGTACTTTTTCCTGTGATCTTAAATAAAAGAGAAATTATCCGATTCCAGGAACTGAAATCAATTCAGAGCTATTAGCGGAATAATCGTGACATTTCTAATAGCAAGACCAGGGGATTTGATTTTGGTTCCTTTAAGTGCTAAACAGCTGTTAAAAGTGCTTATAATGATGTAACCAAGTTGAGGAAAGCATTTTATTGGCAATCAATGTATCAGGGTTTAGTTTAGAGGTCTACCTAGATCTAGGTTTAACGTTTTTATACCCCCGCTTCGAAGAAGAGGGGGGTATACTGTTTTACTGTTGTCCGTGTGTGCGTGTGTGCGTGCGTCCGTTACAAAATTTCCGTCGCAGTTTTCTCAGCAACTATAACATGCAGCAGCCTAATGCTTTGCTTATTGCTTCATCCCATAGTCCCATGTGGTGTAAAGCGATTTCATGCTCCTTGCTCATCTACTTCCTGTTCGCATATTTTTAGATTTTTGCGGGGGTATCACTAGTGAGCATTAGCTCACAGATTTACTTGTTTTTTCTGGTTATGAATTATTTATTAGCTATTCAAAACAGTTTGTTGGACACTGAAATAGCTATATGCTCAAGTTCTGTTATAAAAGCCTTAAAAGGTTTTGAGATCTCTCTAGAGTTACTTGACTGATCACAAAATCTGATCATTCAATAAATTTGTCATTCAGCAAGAGTAAAACCCCTTTATTTTTAAAAAACAAAGAATACTATTTAGTAGAAGACATGAATATAATTATGTATATTCTATATAATATACAAAATTCTAATGTAATAATAATAATTTTATTTCGGTAACCATATCACTGTACATGGCATACAAATGGCGAATAGCACAGTACATTAAATGCTGTTTGTCATGCACATCAACTGTTTCACTGAGGAATTACACAAAATAAGGATCACTACCCCTTATTTCCATTGTGCTCCCTCCCTAATTTATTCTAGATATAAAATAAACACTGCCTCATAATATAAATGTTTTATTTGTGATAAAGTTTCTAAATGGTCATAAAGTAGATTGTAACATGTATGTACAGTCCAGTTTAACCAATTTATACTTAATGTGTCATTATATAGACATTTTGATGGATTGTAGCTAATAAAAACTAGAGAAAGATCAATGACCAATGTTTTCTATGTATACAAGACCATGTACTACATTTTATACTACTGTACTGTGACATATTGTAACTTTTCATTCAGAGTAATTAACTGTTTAATGTAGAAAACTCCCTTTTTAGCTTATCAAACTGTGGGAGGGCGAGTCTGAGTGTGGTACATACTCCTTCCCCCTTCAAACTGTGGGAGGGTGATCAGTTGGGAACAGACTCCCTCCCCCTAAAAATTTTATCTGTTCAAGCAGTGGGAGGTGTATCAGTGGGGTACACAGACTCCCTTCCACCTAAAAATTTTCTGATCAAGCAGTGGGGGAGTTCAGTTGGGCCCCTCTCCAACCCTGAGAATTTTCTGATCAAGCAGTGGGAGAGGGATCAGTGGGGTCCAGACTCCTTTCCCCCTTGAATTTTCTTTCAAGTAGTTGGAGGGGAAATCAATGTGGGGGCAGAGCCTACCCTAGACCTTTCAAATTCTGACTAAATTCAAGGCTTACAATTTTTGAATTGGAAATGAAAATATTCAGTAAAAATTGGCACCTATGATTTTATATGAGACATTTTATTGACATTGTATGACTCTGTAATTCGATGTAATGGCATCCATCTAAAAATGGAATGGCAATTAAATTTAAATTTTATATTTTATTAAAAACATAAATATTTTTGATACATTAATGGCTGACACTGTCATATATTAATAATAGATGAAATTCTTACAATAAATTGATAGTAATTGAATTTGTTGACGCCAGATTGTTTGCACTCCATGTATCATGTCAACAGTCTTGTCTTATTGTTATATGATAGCATTGATCTTTATTCCTTGATAGGACATCATGTGACTTCTAACTTGACTTGATTTGGATGACTGATTCTTAATAATTTCACTGCTATTCTCTTTCCTACTACTAATTCTAATTCATGTAGGACAGTGGTCAGTCACTGACAAAAGTGTGCACCTAGTAACTGGTTAACAGCTAAATCCAGTGATTTAGCCTTTCTTGGAACAGTGAGTAGGTGGACTGACTGCTTTGGTATGACCCCTCGATGGATTAGAACAAAGCTATTTCTAACTACTCATAAAGAAAGAAGGACATAGTCTATTTTTGCACTGACTCGCTGATCTGGTAGTGTTTAGAGAGAGAGATTAGGCTTATTGTTAATTGCAATCTAAGCCTCATATATTCTTTGTAGGGACTTATTTCACTATAATTAAAGAAGGATACTATTGATAATGTCATTAATGTCAGTCTATTCTCAAACATCTATATATCATGTACAACAAATATTTCATATAAATACCATTGGTTGATGGTGTAAACAGTCTGATGTTGTTTTTATTGACAACATGCAGAATCTTGGTAGCAATGTTGTTTATGGTGTTATAGATGTTTGATCGTTGTCTCTCAGTTCTTATATAAACTACTTCATGGGTCAGTGCAAGATTTACCATGTAGTAAGACTTATGTTTTGCTCTGACCCATCATACTTGTATCTTAAAGCTACAGTCCCATAAACATAAAAATAGCAGTGAGGGCACCATATGGGTGCCGTGTGATCAAGCTCTGCAAGGACACATACGAAATCTTGAGTACCCGTAAGGACTGTTACCTTTTTTACAGGGTGTGTGAGATGAGCCATGGTTACATGTATCAGTTTCAAAGTCAA
Organism: Mactra quadrangularis; assembly: GCA_025267735.1. Taxonomy (NCBI): domain Eukaryota; kingdom Metazoa; phylum Mollusca; class Bivalvia; order Venerida; family Mactridae; genus Mactra; species Mactra quadrangularis. The sequence goes on along the minus strand of CM046307.1, from coordinate 7,953,911 downwards.
AGCGTGAACAAAATCGTGGCAGAGTATGGATTAAACTAGCATATTTTCCAGCTAGGGCTCCGTACTGGTGTGTTGTTTTGTGCCATGAGCATACCATCACCTTAACACGCTAGGCATCCCACAACCTACTGCTGTCTGCACATACGGGTCTGCAACAAGCCACGATTTTAAGGGACTGAGGCATAAGTCTATATGAATACTAAATCTTTACAGAACTCAAGAATATGATTAAAAAGCCCAGGTCGATCCCTCCCTCCCCTCCCTGCCTCCCTTTCCTCCCTCCCTCTTAATGATGCCTGCAAATGATCACTGGTGATGGCTTCATCTAATGAAACATCTAAATAGGTCAGCATAAACTATTCTAACTACATGTAAATGAAGAAAAATATAATCTAGTTATGCACTGACCCATCAATTTTTTATTTTTAATTGAACATTCATATAATTACAAATACAATCAGTTGAATAGTTGAACTTGTCCTTTATGTCCCTGAGGGTACAATCATGTTGTATATTTACTGAATAGGATTGTTGCTAAAGGATTGGCATTAATTAAATTGTACTGTAACATTGTTGCATGTTGTATTGTTTATTATTGTGTTTACTTATATAAACGCTAAAGAGAATGTTGAAGTACTTCAACGTCAATGGTGTTACCTGGCAACATCCACCATGTAGACATCTACGCCAAGGGTTGGGAGACATGAATGAGGGATAGATTTATTGGAAAAATCTTCCATTCCATTTAATTTGCATTACATTTATTTCGATCTAGTCTGCTTCAATTAAATGTTTGTATTTATGTGTTTTTAATTGTCCTTGAACATACTTGTTTACAAACAAACACAGGGGTGGGGGGAATCTTACTAAACTTGTGGCTATCACATTGTAACTAACTTATCTGCCAGCCCAGCTAGTTCAGTCCATAGTGCACAAGTCTACTGATCGAGGAGTTGTGGGTTTGATCTCAAGGGGGACATGCTTTTCTGGAGCTTGGTCAAGAAATCATTTCTATGGCCATTCTTCCTCCTACCACTCATTCTTTATAATGTAGGGCAGTTGTCAGTCTCTGGGGTAAGAAAGCACATAGTAACTAAAAATAAAAAATCTTGTAACTGGCTAACGGCTAAATCCAGAGATTTGGTTTTACCAGGAAGGGAGAGTAGGTTAACTGACCGCTGTGATATAACAGACACAATGTGTTGCTATGTTGTTAAACCCTTCAACATCAATTAGCTTACTTGTTGATAACGCTAAACTGTTGTGTAGCCAACTCAACCCAAATGAGAGCCAGCTCAACACCTGAACAGAACAAAGTCAGCTATAGGAAAACATTTTACTACCTTGTGCATAGTGTCTGTGATTTCTGTCAAGTGAGGTATTAAGCCTACATACAGCGTCACATATTTATGACTCAGTACAAAACTAGTCTTACTACATGTAAATAAAGAAAGATATAGGCTTTATTGCACCGACCTGTATGTATAAACTAGTGGGAAAACGTCTATGAGACTGATTGAACTTACACAACAAAAACAACAATATGATGAATTATTCATGTAAATGTGTCTTCTCTTTAATTGATAATAAACAATCATGCATTGAGTTTTATTTGTTTTGTTGGTTCATTTGGTTTGGTTTTGTTTTCTTGGTGCTTTCAGTAATGGCCTTAAGTCGCCTTAGATTTTCTTGAGCACTAAGCCCAGTTTATTATGTTATATACGGTAGTAACAGTCTTTGCCTTAACCCACTAGCCTGAAGCCCAGGGCTAGTGAATGCTTATATTACATAGTCAGGCTAGTTGATAAGTTTGCCCTGACTTTACTATAAAACATTATAAATCTGGCTAGTGCTTTAGAAAATTTAAAGCAATGACTGTATTGATAAACAAAATTATCAAATAGGCTGACTCTATGAAATAAGTAATTTTTTCTAGCCTGAATCTAATTTCACCAGTTCTGAAATTTTTGATAGTTGGTGTAGCCGATGACTGTGTTTTACATTGCTCTTTGACAAGATATCAGTCATATGGGTATGGTCAGTCCTTGATGTTTCTGGAGAGGTTTTTATCTCTAGACTTAAGTTTTGAACCTGTGCCTGAAGTGCAAAACCCAAGGCAGTCACTGACAGCTGTCTTACTTGATACAGTGGTAGTCGTGAAAAAGTAACTGTAGAAAGTATAGCATGGTATTTTGGTTTAGTTTGAAGTTATCGGGTCACTTGACCGCTGGATTGACAAATCCACTAACTAGATAGCGAGTAATAATTGAAAGATGAAAGAAATTACTATCAAGCTGAAAAAATTGTATTAAGTTTTAATAGTCATTTTAAGTTAAGATCTTCAAATTAACTTGATTCCTAATAAGTATTGAAATTAGAATCTCTTAAAGTAGTATTTATTTCTAGTTGATAAATTATTCCATTAAAATACCCATAGAAAAATTGTATAATGCTAAAATAATTACTTGTTAACATTATTGCTATAATAGTTCATCATGCTTGAATTACAATTATTGTAAAATTATTGTAAATATCAGAGGATATTCAAGTTTCCATTCAGTTTCTACCACTGTAATGTAACCCTAGTTTTCATTCTACATGGCTAACAATACAATACATTTAGGTACTCTTAAGGTTCATATCTAAACAGGATTTTGTTTTGTTTTCTTGTTTTATATATTTATTTCAATTCTAGTGTCACTGGTGCATACTTTTACCCCACTGATTAAAAAAAATACTTACTTCACTACTCACGATCAATTAAAGTAGATACTCATATTAATGTACAGAAATCATTGAACAAATCATGTATTTAAATCAGAGGGGTTTATATATTTGGCACTGACAGTAGAATAAAATCTAACAATGATGTGCATAAAAAATTCAAAATGACATTATGTAGGCAAGCCATCAATGGAAGGCCGTTAATTATTCCTTTTGCAAGGGTGAGGCCTGTCTGTCTCGTCTGGAGTGAAGTGTTCCTCTCCATGATTGCAAACATACAAAGCAAACTTATATAGCCTAGGAGATATTTATCTATGAGGCATTGTTGAATTATAGTATATACTAATCTATTTTTGTCTTACAATAGTTTTAAAAAACACTAGAAAACTTTTACCATGATTTATGGTATGTATTTGTATATATGTGTGTCAATTATTATACTACACTGATTCCTACCAATGATGTTTCATATATTTTCTTCCGTCTTGTTATATTTGGAGATGTTATCTGTGTTTTGAATTATTTACTGTTTGCATGACAAACTTTAGTTACTATGTAAATGATCAAAATGATTGAATAATGAAGTAATGGAAATTTCTATTTTAAATTTTTCTTTTTATATTTGGTATGAAAGCCTCATCGGTAACCATAGAAACTACTTGTATTTTTTCCTTTCATTGCAACTGAAGAGTATTTAGCAGGGTGCTTACTGTTTTATCAGGGATCCAGAAAGAATCCCTAGGCAGTAAAATTCAGAGATTCCTTCTTAATGTCACATTCCTCTCAATTAATAGACAAACAAAATTAGATACAGATTTACTCTCATAAATTGTGATGAACAATTCATGGGAACTCAAATTCATGTATAAAAGCAATTTAAAGGGATCTTGGCAGAATCCCTTAATCATCACTGGGATTCCTCTGAAGTTTTTTGGCTCCTTGGAATCCCTTGACACACTGTTAGTGTCAAACCCTGGTGTTTAGTACCTTCACTTGAAAGAAGAAGAATACTCTGTTTACCTTGTAATATTATGATAAAAACAGTTTCTGTCACTCAAGGCTATTGCATCTCAGCCTTTTGACTGCTGTATCACAATAATTTTGGCAAATTGCAGAGCTTGGCTCAGACTTTGTAAGATTGTTGCAAAACACTGATAATAAACATGCTCATTTTGTTAGTAACATTTTAGAGTAAGTGCAGCAGTTTTTCTTTGTTGTAAGGTCACAAAATGTTCTGAGGTTACAAGTTTCTTGATTTCCCTTGAATGCTTTTTTTGTTTTCGTTTGCCCAATTATTGGGACTTAGTAAATAGTTGGGTATTTAGAGAATTCTGCATTTTCAGGGTTAAGCTTTTCATACCTGTTACTGTACTGTACATAACAATTTGAAATGTGAGTTGTTCCTATATAGTCTTAGTTCTTAAAGTTTTTGCGTGATATAACAAATGGAAAGTCTCTAAATTCTGAATGTTTAAAAGTAATGTTGTTTATGTATTCCAATGTTTATTCCATTGTGTATAACACCATGACAAGCTCTTAAGACCAAACTCTCACTTAAACAATGCATATAGTAATGATGTTACATGACAATATATTGGTTTTGACAGTTTCTCTCCTAGAAATCTATTATTTGTATTGGCCTTTATAATATCTTAGCTGAGACTCGCATGCAGCTTATTAAATTAGTGATTGATAACTGTGTTGAATTTATTGTCTTCATTGTCGAGACTTTCGTTTTTTCAGATACTTTGATTTTCTTATATATGGAATTGTTAAGTCGGACCCTTATAACATGACTGATTCAGGGGTCAACATATATATTTTTAAAGAAGATTGCCTGGTTGGACAATCAGCTCGTATATCTTGCTTGATAGAACGAACAAAATATTCACTAGCTGTAGCAAGTTGCCCATATCCAAATATAGGTTGTGAGGAGCATTAGGATGACTTTTAATGTCTAACCCAGGCTATTGCTGAAAAATCTTGTAGGCTTACTCAGTCGTCACCTTAGATTTTCTCAAATGCTCTCTTAGAATAATATGTTATATAGCAAAGGGCAAAACTAATCAACTAGCATTACAATCTCTGTAAACAGATATCCTGTAGAGCATTGTAGTACAGGATCTCTACTGTCTCTGTGGAAGGTCATGTCGAGATGAACTTTGTGTCGACCAATCAATGCGTAGCTTTCATCTAGACGAAAACACTATTAATCACATTTTGATTTGGTAATTTCTATTTTTAGACCAAGGTTTGCATGCTAATTTAACAGCGGTATTATTCACGGTCTGCGATTGGGTGGCTCATTTCAAATTGCGTGACGTAGATGATGTAAACAAGTTACGTATCATAACAATTTCTTCATGAATATTATGATGAGAAAAGGTCACCTGAATGTGACCTTCGTTTGAAAAAGGCCAGATCTAAAATAGTGAGTAGGCGAGTGGAAAGTTTTAGATCGGGTTTTATTCAGATTTCTAGCATTACTATATCAAATAAGTGAATTTTTTCCAGTTTAATCAATTTTCACAAGAGCCAGGTTTTCAGGATAGATGGTAAATGCAATGACTTCACGCTATCAATGGGTTTATTTGTAAATTTAATTCATCTTTCAGTTGCGTGTTCATCTATTGTGAGTACAGAAACACTACAGTGAGTATTTAAATAAGCAGTGTTTGAATAGTATGTATGAGCCACTGTTAGTTGAATAATATTGATAAAAAACAGCCATTCATATAAACTCATCTACAGTACCCACCAAAAGTCTGGAGACAAAACAATTTTACTACAATTCTTGAATTTTAATGATTATTTTTGTAGAATTATTATTTTTAATATATTTAAGTATAGTTTGTGATAAAATGAAAAAAAACATTTCATTAATGCAGCACATTTATACAATTCGGCATCTGATATCCTAAAGCCTTCAAAACCATGTTTATTGTAATTATTTTCCATGACATTGCTTAAATGCTATTTTTATTGTCTCGGCTGTAATTATAATGATATCCAAAAATATAAAGCAAAACTAAAAAGCATTTCAAAATAAAAAGTTATCAAGTTTAAGATAAAAGCTATTCAGTAGTCCTACAATCTGAAAATGTCTCCAAACTTTTGGTGGGTACTGTATATATATGCAAATAAATACCAATAAAATCAACAGTCAAGTATATGGCCCAATAGTAAGTAAGGCTATAAACTATTAATACCATTTATAGTTATGTAATGTCATACATTTACATACCAGGCCCCGGTTTCACAAAAAATCTTATTCTCATACTCAAACTCAAACTCTATATTTGACTTAAGTCTATTAACAGACTCAGTTGAGTACGAACGTTTGAGTTCGTTTCACGACGCGTCTTAAACTCAATCTCAACTGAGTAAAATAAGCGACTCATCTTTTCTTTATTTTTGTTGACGTAAGCGGCGTTAAAACGGCAACTCTTCCGGAAGTAAACAAAATGGAGGAAAGAATGATCGAAATTCCGCGAACGTATGTCATAACAGAGCAGACGACCAAAATGGAGAAGAAGAGATCAACCAACTGGAGCGAGGGGGAGAGGCTCGCTGCCGTTGTCTCCATTCTGGATCACAGTGACCTACTTTTCGGGAAGTTTCGGGGGGCTACGTGTGGTGCAAAGGAGAAGGAAATGATGTGGCAAAAAATTGCCGATGAATTGAATTCGTGAGTATATCATGTTAAACTTTATTTTGTCTATCGCCGTATCGGTATGTCTGTTTCTCAGTATGAGTTCAGCCAAAATGTTGTATGTATATCGAATGTCAGACGATCCGTCCCCAGTCACATCCGTTCTTGGACGATTCGTCCTTGGACGATCCGTCCCCAATATGAGGACGGATCGTCTAAAGAATGTTACGATGATTCGTCCCTCTTATGTGTATATATCACAATGGTTATTATTAATACAACCTGATATACTATATGTGTATTATGAGTTTATTCTTTTATGTCTACATTATTGTATATACCTTTTTTTAAATTTCAAACAAAATTACAACACAAAGAACAGCAAATTTAATTTCATAAATATGGGATACTTGAATGAAGATCAAGTACTAGGCATTGTTGAATAAAGATGTATTTTAATCAACTTGATTAATTCAAAATTAATTCATTGCTTTAAATTGAAAAATAAAAATGTAAACAATATGAATAAAATAAAATTAATTTCCAAAATGTCTTTTATTTTCATATTTGTATCACATTTTAGCAATTTTGATATAGATATATGTCACATCCTTTTCGATGAATACTTACTTAATAATCAAAAGTTGAATATATGTACATAATTCTTTGTATAAAGTCAATTCCCGTGTACACTTCTATAAAATGGGGACAAATCGCCTAAACTCTGATATTTTGGGGAAGGATGGTCCATGGAAAAATGTGACTGGGGACTGATCGTCTAGAGGGAGAATAGTCTTGGGGACAGATCATCTGTGTACTTGTATATCTAGTCCAGCCGTTGTTAATTAAACATAGATCTAGACCAAATTTACTGCCACCCTGAATTATGAATATTGTCATGGAAATCATAGATCTATCTTTCCTAAAAAGACATCGTGCTAAAATATTACTACGATATTTTATCGATGACAACAGTTGATCAATCCCATATTTACTGTATGATTTTCTTCTAGTGACCCCCTCCACCCATTTTTTAAAAGATTAATCATATTGAACTGAGACAAGGGATCAAAAAAAACATAACCAAACAATAATTTTCATGGCATAGGCATAGGCATTTAACATGTTGGAAATGGAATCAGTCATAAGGAAAAGGTGATGGTTAATTAGGTATATTATTTCAACATGGCTTTAAAATCAAGTTAATATTAATCCAATATTCACTGCTATATATGTCCAAGATTTAACTGATAGCAGAATATTGATGTTCTGATTAGTTTTTGATTAATCTTGGATGTCCATTTGTTTGGTCAGTTTCTCCGAATTAGCAGGTAACAGTACATGTATGAGCAATATCTAAAGTTATTTTACCATGTTAATTTATTTGACAGGATAATTGTTTTACATTCTTTCTAAGACAAAAAAGAGATAATGATACCATTGATTGGATCTTTTTATCACATTATTTTTCAGATCAGGTCAGGTTTCAAGTCTGAGAACACCTATTGAGGTGAAGAAAATGTTTAACAATCTAAAGACAAGAGGTAAGTAATAACCTTTATTTTATCATAATGATTGAAATTCCATCAAGCATTGAGTACTGAAAAATCTAATACATTTAATCTGTGATGATGAAAATTACTTATTCTAAATATGTGGAAAAAGTTAATTTGTCAACTAACCATACAAAAATAACAAAGGAAAGGTGACAGTCTTGAAAGTTTGATGTTTATTTGTTTGATGTTAAGAATATAATGATAAGCATAATCCATACTGCCCTCGTGGTACCTGCAAGTCATAAAATATACAAGTGATGATACTAATTGTAATTTTAATTAGCTACATAGATAACTAAAATTCAAATATGAGTTGCATGGATTATTTAAATCATCCATTAGAGAGCCTCAAGGCATGTTGGAGTTAATCTTTCATGTAATTGTTTTATCAGTATATATTCCCTATTTTGGAATTTTCCTTAGTACATTTATTTTCACTTGATATATTAAGAGATTTTGATTGTGCATTCCTCTCAAATATTCAGTGACTATGCTATCTTAAACTTTTGCTTAGTTTCCATTATCACTTCATAACATTATACAAATACTACCTTTTTAAAAGCAAAAGACAAGTATGAAGGAAGCAAGAAAACTGGGGGTGGGCCCAGTCAGTCATTAAATGCTGCAGAATGTTTAATTATTGATCACTTAAAGGATCATAATGCAGCTCAGCTAAATGGTCTTCAAGAAGGAATTGATACTTTAAGTGGTAATATTGTATCATTTATATTTGAGTGTGTTAATTATACAAATTTCTATTTATTTGTACATAATTATTACATAGAACAGAGTAAAAACATTTTAGCTGACTACTCACTACTCAGTATGACTTTTCTGAATGAATTTGTAGTTGAACAACATTAAAGTTGTGACAAAAAACAATCAGATTAGTTGATCTACTGACTATACTGTTACCTGTTCACAGGCATCATGAATTTGGTTGTGGGCTTGGGTTTTAAGAATTCAATCACTTAGGTGCACTTGAATCACCCATCTTAATGTCCTTATACTCTAGGCAATGATTGATTCCCTGTGCACTTATAACATTTTAACATGAATTATTATAATGAAACAGATATAGGCTTGTCAAATTAATTTCAATATGAATAAATTTTACTTGTTGCTGAATATTACTAGCCATCATTATGTATTTCAAGTAAAATAAAATCATGTTTTGTCAATTGTGTTAAAACATAAAACTGAAATAATTCTATTATAAGGTAACAAGATTAGAATCACAGAAAAATATTTACATCTGTAATTAATTTTGACTAACTTTTTTCATATTTTAGGGGTTCCTATGACTTCATATGTGCCAGTGCAAGATGTATTTATTGGGAATAATGTCATTGAAAGGTATAAACTTTGATGTACTTATAACGATATTATATCTCTTACGAAATATGTCATGTTGTGAATAGGTAAAATTTTAATTAATGACAATTAAACAAATCTAACTTTAATTTTTGAATAATTTTCAGCCGCCAACTATGTTAGAAACAATTTGAAAGTGACCAGTTGTTTTCAAAGTGTATCTCAGGATTAACAAAGCAATTAAATGAGTGACTTTTAGATTTCTTTTGAAAGTTAAACATAAATAAGATGATAATTCTAGGTTATGTGTTTTGAAATATTAAACATTATGTACATTTTATCTGACTTACTGTTTAAATCCGTGTTGAAAATATCTATAAGTAAGCCAATCATTAACCCTTTTGAACAAATAATGACAATAATAATTTTTGTAATCATTACACATATTAAGTATTTTGAATATAATTACATTGAATATATTGTTATTAAATTGTATTAGAATTTTAGAATTTGAAAATATTCTCCATGAGTATGCTTATTGGTATTAATCAATCTTTCCTTTGTAGTGACACTTAAATTTTAATGGTATAAAAAAGAATTCATGCAAGCTTTCTATCAATAACTGTCTAGCTACATATTTATAAATGATTTTTATTTTCAGTAGTTTTACAGAACCTTCTGAACAACATGAAGTAAGTGATATGCCATCAAACCTCCCAACATGTGCTGGCGATAATAGTACTTGTGATAAAGGTATGTAATTCTCTGTGGCATCTTTCGATTTTAAAGTGCTATATATTTTTACAGAATGAAATACCTTCTTACACATTACAGTCATGTACTGTTTATTAGGATGAGATAATTTTTTGTTCTATTTTAATTAAAGAATACACAAAATCAACACGCCTGCTTTCATTCTTGAAATATAGTGGTGCACTATAAAATTGCATAATGAATTCAGCCTTCTCAAAAATGTCTATATTTCTCAATTATGATTAAACAATTTCTAAATTCTCTTTCTATGGGTGTTTATTTCTGTCATTAGATAACCATGTAACTAACAATTTAATTAAGAGGTTAACTAGTTATGATAGTTAACTACTTATACTAACTTTTTACGGTACTATGATTTTTTCCCCAAATTTGGGAATTTGGCCCATGTCCTTAATAATTTAGGAGTTTTATTGGCATTATTTGTTTTAAAGTGGGATAGAATACCTCACAAGCTTAATATAAATAGAAGATATAGCAAAGTTTTTGTATATATTCTTCATTTTGTAAGGGAAAAAAAATAGAAAATAAATGTTGCTGTGGCATATTATGTTTAGCTGAAACATACTTACAACTACTGTTTTCAAAAGAATAATGCTTAAGGTTAAAATGGGAATTTTGGATTGAAATTTAGGAAAGCAAGGTATGATTTAAAATTGGGAATATAGACCATAAACGGCTATAAAATTGCTCAGAATTAAACATTGCCGTAACAGGTTAACCATTTAAATAACTGGTTAGTTATGTGGTTATCTGATGGCAGAAATACGCCTCTATAGTTTTCTGTCAATGCTATACAATTTTGATTGAGATGAAATATCTATTATATGTGCTTTATTAATTGATTAGCTATTGCAGTCATAAGCATGTACAATTTTATGATGATTTTGTGTAAGTTTTTAATTTATTACTGTTGCATTTTAGTAAGAAATGGCAAATTTTAAGTGTTATTTTAACTTTTAATTATGCTCCTTTATCTTCAGAGAATACAATAACTTACACAAAGAAAAATTCATCTAAAAGAAAAATTGCCTATGAAGACTTATATGATTTAGAAAGAAAGAAAATATTAATTGAAATCGAAATTCTAGAAGCAAAAAAACAACAACAACAAGAATTATTTGAGCTGAAGAAAAAGAAGACAATGCAAGAAATAAATTAAAATAAACCGAGTATATTCTGTATCACCTTATAATTATGTTCTGTTACATACTTTTTACAATTCATGTTTACTTCTATGTATAATAAACATTTCATGTATAGTTCTGTGACATTCAAATTATACTATTTGTCAATCATTGATATGTATTCAGACAATATTGCTTTTTTAACAAAATCTGCATATGACTTCAAATATGATTATTGTGAAATATTACAATTTTTAAGTGAATGATGCCAAAACCAATATAATGATTTTAGAAAGGGAGGTAATTACATGTACGTGTATTTTATAAACTTAGCTTTTAATTACCAAGGAAATCGTTTTTAACTTTACAGATTCAAGTGCATGATCTAACCATGCTTATAAGGCAATGTTTACTTTAGATAAGTACCTGTACAAATTTACTTATACATATACATTTTGCCATAACATAAGCTCAAACTGTTTGATAAACATATATTGTCCATCATTATTTATTGATGTAAACTTTTTTTTTTTTTAATATTTTATCTATAGGAAGAGTTTATTGTTTTTTTTGTGCAAGATTTGGATAAGAAAAAACACTCTAATTATGTTTGTTTATGGGGAATTAGTGCTTGTTTCTTTTAAGACAATCAATTCATTTAAAATGCTTAAGTATTGGTTAAGAAGACTGACAATAAAAGATAATACATATGCACACATTATGTATAATTTAATGAAGAATTGGTGTCTGCATGTTGAACATTAAAATGTTTAATTCAAATGTATATTGGGTTTATTTGGAATGTTGATTTATCAGGATATTGGTAATGATTTATTTCACTATTTAAGGAACAACTTAATGATCGGTTTATACAATATTGTAATACTAGACTGACAAATTTAGTTGTACTTAAATTTTATAATCATATTTCAAATTTTATTTTACAGTATTTTTTTACATGGATTAATTTTGTCATAGTGATACCATTTCTTAAATAACGCATTGGATATTGCAGTTGGTTTAATCCAATAAGAAATCAAATGAATGAAAAAAAGATTTCAGTTGTAACCAATTAGAATATGAATTTCATTTCATACTGGAATGTATTATTTCTGTAGATCATAGAGAAATGTACATTCTTAACAAATACTGGTTTATACCAAGTATGGTCAAACTTATCAATCTTTTATATGTAGAAAATAATACAGTACTTAGAAAAGGAGAATTTTATTATATATAATAAAAATATGAATACTGTTTTGTTGTTAATGAATATATATGTTATTTTATTTAAATATATTCATATATCTAATACATATTCATCAGTTCATTATTAATTTGTAATCATAAATTGTATTTTTTTAGATTTTTACATGTTTTTGACACAGAATGATAATATCTATCTACTCATAAAACAAATCATGTATTTTTTTGACAAAATGAACATTCCATACATTCTGTGACATAATTAAAACTTCATATATTTGTCAAAAATAATGAACATTTTAAAACAATTGTTCACAAAAAATAAACACTTCAAACATTTGGTCACAAATAATAAACACTTCAAACATTTGTTCACAAATGATAAACATTAAATACAATGTGTCACAAGTGATAAATACTTCAAACATTCAGTCACAAATTGTTTACAATTCTTGTATTCTGTACATATAATGAACAATTCATTACTATATTTCCTGACATAACATTTAAAATCATGCATTCTGTTATATTTCAAATTCAAACAGCATTACACAATGATGCATCTGAGATGAAAATGTTTGCATTTATGCTACAGGTTTTTCAATATGGCATTGTACATGTCTTCGGTTCTTTGTATTCTATTTGTAGATCTGGAAATAAATCATTTGAATATTTTACTAATAACATTTATGTCTTTGTGTTATTGTACAAAATGACTGTACAATATTATTGTTAAATATGTATGGAATGTTATATTGCTTTCGAATTTAAAACTACTGTTTAGTTTCATTGAAGTGAATTTGGTTATCTGTGTCATTTACTGTATAAACACATCATATGCACCATCACTGACTTACTCCTAAAATATGGGCTGCTCTCCTTCTTTGTTATTTAAAAATTTTTATCATCATTTTTCTTTATGTACATGTTGATAAAACTTTCTGTGATAATAAACATACATATGTGATTTAAAGTTTCAATATTATCTGTTTTGAAATGAAATTTTTTATACTGTTGTATTAAATTCAAAAACAATTTTGTGCTTGTTTGTTTTTAATACCGACCTTCAATTTGAAAAATAGGCTGCTGCAATACTATCTCTGTACCTTCTTCCTGTCACATCTTCATCTATTGGTATTATCTGTTGGTCTTCAATCACTTCTTGATATCTTGGATAGCTATCTCCATTTTCAATTCCAAAATTGTGTAATACGACACAGCTGACCACTACATCAGGGACTGACTTGATGTTTAATCTCAGACCATATGATAAGCATGGAAATCTTCTTTTCAACACACCAAATGTCTGTTCTATTATTACTCTAGTTCTTGTCAGTGCTGAGTTGAATCTACGAGTATAACAACACACACATACACACAAATTATATATATGTTGGAGAACAATTTAAAACATGGATGAAGATTCTTTATTATATACAAAATGTTATACATTTAAAAAAAGTAACTATCAAGTAGAGAAATACTGTAATGTATAATAGTATTTAAACTACCAAATAACCTGGATATTTCAATGACATGTGTATGTAGTAGATATTATATAAACATGTTAAACTTTAACTCAGTATCATTCTTTGGACATAAATGTTCATGATACTTTCTTAACATGATTAAACTTCCAGAACTACCTAGCTGTCTAATAAAAGCTCTTCACCGTCATAATATGATGTAGTGTCCATCAAGTGATTCTGTTGATGAAGTATTTATCATATATTATGCAAAACACTATAATAATCAGTCAATTGATATTAAATATAATATAAAAAATGAAATACCTTTCTTGGACTGGTGTTCTAGGATTAGAATATGGGGTCATAAGGAATGGCCTGCATGGATACCCGGAGTCCCCTATTAATAAACTGTTGGTCTGTCCTGAAAAGGAAACAATAGTCAATGTTAACATTCTGGTTTGAATGGTACTATAGGTATTATTAATTGTTCAGTAAATTTTATTGCCTAGTAATGTACATTTATTGCCATGTGTACAATTTGCTAGCAGTTGTAAAATGTCAAAATTGTAATAACAATAAAATCTTGCAGAATGAATACTGATCATATATACATTGTGTATTTCTTAAAGATTCCAAATTTTTTTTAATTAAGCTTTATGATTGTTATTGTAAGTGATCGCTATATACATAGACATATGTTCAGAGAATTTAATAAATTGTATAACGGTACATACCATTCTCCATAAGTTGACATAGTTGTGACTCTCTGAATATACGGCTGTCATGTACACTTCCTGGCCATTTGGCAACCACATTTGTAATTTTAAAACTTGCATCACAAACCATCTGAAATAAAGAACATATGTTATATAATGCTGTACAATATACACTGTGGACATCTCAAGGTTTCTTGCATCTAACAACATTGCATGATGCTTCCAATTATGTAATTAATGTATACATACATTTTAGTGCATGGTGATAATCTTTGATGGAAATTCATATTTCAAATAATTATTACTATCCCATTATCACATTTCCAACTTTAAATTAGTTTGTCAGAGAACAAACAAACTTCATATTGAGCCAGTCATACTTTATTGATACAAAGACATTGTGTAAGTTTATAAATTATGGTATATATTGAAGTATTTGATAATCTAAATATGAATAAATTCAAAAATACCTGTACATTCATTGAATGATATCCCTTTCTGTTAACATAATCCGGTTCATTTATACTTGGTGCTATAATTTTAATATGGGTACAGTCTATGCATCCAATAACTCTAGGGAACCCTGCAAAATACAAATATCGGGACACATTAACATTCAGTGTGATCTTTCTCGCAATTTTAATGCATTTCAATGAATTCACTTATGTCCTAAAGTTATTGCTAGCATGTTTATAAACAACTTATAAGCAATTATAATTCCATTTTTCTTCACTTCATCCAAGTGATCAACTTTTAAGATTACAGGCAAAGATGTAAATTTCTGTACAGTTGATATACAAGTTTAATTTAACACTAAGCTTTAGTATGGACATTGATCTTTACCCTTTTAACTGTGTGTTGTACATAAATGTATATAAACATAGCCTCCTGTTTCTAATAAGTGTGTTATAGAATAATTATATTCCTCCATACATGATATGACATTTTAATTTTATAAGTTGAAAAAAAATTATTCTATCCAATAATTAAGAAAATAAATATATGAGACGAAATGTGTGCAAAGAACCGCAACTCCGTGTTTACTTGATTAACACAAGGCAGCGGGAGATTACTCTGTCTATTACTTATAGCTCTATAAATAGAAAGATTGGCCGTCGACTAAACGATAGTTTGTTTACATTAGATACTGGTCCGACCAATCAAAGTCTTACTTACTTGCAACATTATAAAACTGTCGCTGCACATCCATCACTGTGTCAGACGGGAATTTTATGAAATATCCAGCCAGCTGCGCAATTGCACGCGATGCCTGTTTCACAGCACGGCACACTGATGCTTTGGAAACTCCATGGATGTCTCCAATGTTGATATAGTGACCTCCAGTAGCAAAAAACTGGAGGGTCACTAACAGAGTTGTAAGTGGTGGGAGGGGCGACGAACGGAGCGTTCCCCTCTCTAACGTGTTTACAAGCAAACCAAGAATAGACAAGATAGATTCTGGGTAGAATCTATATCTGTCCCTAATCTCTTTTTCAGAAAGAACCTCTAATGGATTGGAGCGGTCACGAAATACTCGCTCAACACGATTGTAACGCTCAATCCTGTTGATTCTCTCCTCGAAAGAAGCCATTTTTGAGTCTGAGTCTTTTGATTTGAGATAGCATAATAGCTGTCTCAAATTAACAGACTCAACTCAATTGCTGAGTTTGTTATTGAGTCGTTACTTTGTTTGTGAAACACAACTCAAATTCTCAACTCAAAATGAGCTCACTATTTGAGTTTGAGTTCACTAATGGACTTAAGTTTTTTTGTGAAACCGGGGCCAGCTGTTTCCATAAAACATAAAGTGATCTTTTATAAAATAATAACATACATGTATTTATATGCTACATGAATGTTGTAGGAGCCTGTAAGGGGGGGGGGTAAATGGTTAGGAGTCAAGACCCCACTGTCATTCAAACAAACCATGGTTTCTTTTGTGCCCAAAACAAACCTTGGATATTTTGTGGATTTTCATCTTAATTTTTATTATTATAAAGATGTAGAATATCAACCCCCTTTTAGGACCAAAAAAAACCATTACAAACTTACCTATGTTGTTTAAAAAGATTATGGTTTGTTGGTCCTCTTGCATTGATTTTTTCTTAACATCTGTAATTTTATATGACCATATAACATTCAACTCTGAAATATTCGCAGCATTTTGGTTGTCTTGGTTTTCAACAACAACATAGTTGAGTGAGTGCAAAAATAGTCTTACACGCTAAACAAAAAAGAATGTATAGTCACTAGACCCATCAACATGACATTGTAAATACAGAGAAGTCCTGTATTGTATGATAATGGACAATGTCACTCAAGTGCAATAAGTGAAGTCTTAGATACATCTTAAAAGCAGCTTCTCAGTATGCTTAAAGGAACAATTTCTGGACATTCATAAACAAACCATTCAATTGAGCAATAACAATAGAGTCTGTGCCTCTAGGACAAACATGAATATATTTTCTACTACAAATCATTCTAGACTATTCTAATATATTTTCTGTTGTGATTTGTCTGGTAGCCTACTGACTTAGTAAGTTCATACAATTCTAAGATTTTTCTTGTGCATTATAATGACTACAGAAGACTCAAGAGTATCACATATTCATGTAGCTACAAATACTAATGTTTCATTTAAATCAGTCTTAACTTTCATGTTCTGTAATCGTGATGTTATTATAACCCCACCACTGTTAGTGATGGAGGATTAGAATAGCAGTCACTTTGTTGGTCTGTCCTTTTGTTCGTCCGTCTGTCCGTCCAAAATCATCTTGGCAATAACTCCACCATAGGTGATGGATTTTATAAATACCTAATATGGTTAAATGTTTACCTATATGGGACAGTGTGTGCATAAAAAATCTGTGTTGATACCTCAAAGGGCGTGACCTATAAATGGCAACAAAGGTCAAATATTTCAATCCCAATTTGTGGTGACCATTATTCCGAACATGCCTTAAGCCAAGTAAGGCCGTCCCCTTCGACATGGTGGCAGGTGGGTGTGTGGGGGGGGATATTCAATATCACTTCTGTGATAGCTGTAACTTAACAGAAACAAATTCTGTAGTTCATGATTTTGAACTTTATTTTTAAATGGTTCTTTTGCTGTTCAAATGTACATAACTTCTGAAATCATAAAATTCAGGGTTTTCAAATTTCAAACATTTTTAGCTTACTCCTTTGTTACAAACCCCTCATTGAAGGAGGATTTATAGGAGTTAATGTTAAATATTCATAGTTGGAGACAATATTTTACATTATAAATCAATTATGTGGTTAGTTTGATGTAAAATAGAGCAAGAAAAGCAACATATCAAGGCTGATGTGACAACTGTCCATTAGTGAACATGTCTCCTTTTTCTGTTTTTTAACTTCATTGATTCTTCATCCGCAGACAAAACCGAGACAAAGGCAAATTTATTGTCCGATAGCATTCCTTTAGCTGGGACTGTCAAAATCTGAAAGTATTTGACAGGACAGACTGTTCAAGAATTTATACTGCCTTTCTTTAGGTTAAATAATACATCGACCATCATTGATGTGATTAATTCTTGGAATTGTTTAGAAATTCTCTGAGATCTAAGGAAACAAATGGTGGACTTAGGTTCTGATTAGCAGATCTCAGAACTTTGATTGTTTATTGATTGAGGAAATATAAGACAGCATGAAGAGATTTTTATTTTTCCTTTTAACATTGACAATTAATGTGGGAGAGCCATTTGTTCTTTTATACTGAAAGGAATAAAATGTCATTCACTCTCGTAGGAGTTTAAACAAGGCGTTTCAGGTTTTTAAATGCCAGTTAAAGACTAAGATGTTTTTTATGTGTATGACCTTGGTAGACCTTTGACTGCATGTAGGCTGTCTTGATGCTAGTGAGTGGGTGGGTTTGGTGTAAATCTCTCTTAGAGTCTTTCAGACTTGATTCTTCTGATCTTCACCAAACCAGATTAGAATGATTGTCACCAGGATAAGTATGATAAATTCCACAACCAGTCAAGGCTTAATTGGGACTTAAAAGTTGGATACAAACCTTGAGTCAATCTTATTTAAATCTGATAAAAAATTATCCACTTGCTTATTTGCTTGTTTTTCATCTGAAATACTAGTAGTACAGGTCAAGTTCAGGTGACCTTAGCTATTATTATATTCATGACACAACTAATAACAAATCAACTAATCACAATCTATGAATAACACCACCATCAAAGTAGCTCAGATAGAAACTCTGATATTCTGATGATTCATAGTGTTTCATCTAAAAATCTATGAATTGATTGGTCAACACTAAGGTCATCTGAACATGACCTTAGGTGCAATGTTGAGAGATCCTAAGACAGCTGTCTATAGAATATAATTCTGTTCAAGAAGATTGCCTTTGAACAATTTTGGCTTGCTTTTTTGTGACCTTTTTGACAGCTTGTAAGACTGTCTGATTATAATAGAGGTATTTTGCCAAACCAGGAGTTGTAGTTTTGACACATAAAAAGTTCAAGCAGATAAGACCTGTTTAGTCATAAGTTTTATTTCAAGTGGTCAAACAATCAATGTTGGCCTCAATCCCAGTATCTTTTAGGTCTACATGTTACATTCTAATGTTATATGAATGTTTACCTAAAGTCTCAAGGCTTACATGGTACAGGATATTGGTCCTTATATATCAGGAAGAGATTGTTCTATAAGAGGATTTCATGATATTAATTTTAACCCTTCTTCATCAGGTTAGCAGTTTCACTTCCTCTCACTCTTTCTTTCCATCATTCTTTATTATAGAGGGACTTCCTGATTCTACAATCTAATGGAAATTTTAAGCTGACTGCATTATGTTACAATATTTTGTGTTATTCTGGTATTTAATTCAACTTATCTGCTCTACTTTCATTCTTTATTAGCTCACCTGAACATTTAAGCTCAGGTTTACCATTTAGAATCATTGAATACTAATCATCTGTCTATTTTGTGTGACAATATTTCTCTATTGAGGTTCTTGTAATGCTCCATTTTTCAGTCAACATGGTTACAAACCTACATTTTTATTACAAAAATTATAATTTTTGATAATAAATAGGTCATGTGAGGTCTCAAACTAGGTCACTAGGTCATGACAAAAACCTTATTTGCTCAGGTGAGTGATCAAGCACTATTTTGGTCTTCTTGTTTACAATATTCCCCATTTTAGTCTTGAGTGTCCTTGGTTTTATTCAAAAATCAATATTTTAACTAAAATATTTGTATCCTGCCCAAATAGATCATACTTTCCACATTTGATGGAATTTTCATGGATTTAGGGTCTCTGCCCTTCTGATAACAGGGTTAGATTCCTCCCAGTAAGAGCTTCAACCATATAATTACATCAAATATAGAGCCAACCATCTTTGACCAGATTTCATGAAGTCAAAATTTTCTGCTGTATGGTTTTTGTTCCTGTAAAATGTTGCAGTATTTCAATGGATATAATTTATTCTATTATTCAGAAGTTAATTCCAGTCAAAATCTTTGAGTCTGCGAGACTTATGGAAAATTTCTGACATGTTGGGGCAAGACCTTTAGAAATCCCCTCAATAGCATCAACAATGCTACACAGATGGGGACTCTTAAGTCTGTTATAACATTAGTGATGATCTGAGTTAAAAGTTGAGACAAATTATTAGATTCCTTAAGATAACGTTCCTCTCAGAATTTCTTCCATACAAATTATGGCATACCATACATAGTTTGTTGCTAACTTTGGCCCCCTTTCAGTAAATGATAGATTGCTTTAAGGTCCCTGGAGTCTAGTTAATGATATTAGGAATATTGTTGCTTGATGAAACAGAGGACATTTCTATAGGTTGATGTCTTAATTAGATTGATCAGTTTTTCATGAAATTATAGAATTAAACATGTCTCAGATGAATGATCGTCTGCTGCAATTGTCTGCGTCTGCTACTTCCGTCTGCTCTATGATTAGATTTGTTATATTTATTCCAATGGCTACATTTTTTGTCTGGGACTCAACTTCGTACAAGTAGATAAATGATTCAGTCTTTGATCAATGTAATCTTTAGGACTAAAAATGATGCTTATGTGGCCAGACTGATAACTTTAGGATTCAAGTTGGTTCATAACCCATCGTATCCTTATCATGTTTCCTGGAGGGGAAACATCTTTGTTCTAATTGCTATTTAGTACCAAATGAAGTGGACTTGAAATTTATGAATATAATATGTAAGAACTTTCATAATCAAGTTTACAATTTAATTAGGTTAGACTAATTTTAGAATTGTCTTGAATACTTGAGGATTTAAACTGTGTTGTTACTTTTTGCGGCTCACTAAGTTATATTTTACATCTTTTAAAACAGCAATTATTATGAAAATTAAACTTGGATTTAAACCCTTAGAACTGCCCTCATTGTTGAAACTTGGGCCAAAAAATAGCCATTTTTTTCTGCTAATGTAGTATGAAGGCCTTTTAAATGTATTTTTATATTTCGTAACAATGAGTGTGACAAAGGTGAATTTCAGAATTATTCCCTGTGCAATAACTTCAGCAATTGTAGTCATAATAAACCCAAATTCCTGTTTGTACCAAGATGATAAACAGGCACCAATTTAAAGGGATGCAGCCTGTATATAACACAGCATTGCTCAGTAATAAGTCTTTGGATAGTAGAAACAAGCGTGTTAATGTTTGTTGTTGTGTATAGAAACTAAGTATGTAGTAGTTGTCTCCCATTGTTTGAGATTGTTTAGTTTACTATGTAATGTTAAAGAATCACAGACAAAATTAATGCCTTATGACCACGCAGTAGATCATAGGAATAATACCATGGTCAACCTTGTTTTGTGAAATGGCAACACAGATTTTGACTATGGTCACCAATTGTGGTCACTGACCATGATCCACTATGGTTATCGAACATGGTCAGCCATTGTCAAAGAACATGTGTTGTTTTATGAATATAATCCATGCTAAATGCTTATCAAGTTATTTATTTATTTATACTGGGTTTAACACTGTATTAACACATTTTTTATGGTTATTTTAAGGTGTCCAGCGCACCTAACCTGGCAGTATTCTATGAGTTTATGTCGTCTGATAATATGTTTATTGTGAGAAATGTTGCTATGTTTTTATACCATTCATTTAAAGAACGAGACCAATATTTGTCAATGGGTGCGTTGCTTAAGCAAATCGCTACGTTTCGCTTCGTAGCGAAATCCTAGGAAACGGCTTGCTACAATATATCGCTTCATTTCGCTACGTAGCGAAAGCTAGCGAAAAAATTCTTCGCTACCCCATTCGGAACTACCTCGGCTTTCACAAATCAAAATGGCTGCCTCCGCCGAAATGTAACTTCCTGTTTGCCGACAATTTATGTTTTTACGTGTGACTGACTAATCATGAATTGAAATCAATAAATATTTGTAATTGTTCATTTAAACATAAGTTTTTGCAGTGATTTTGTACTTGTTAAAGCCTTATTTAGTCTGAAATCGCCCCGAAAACATGCGATAGCAATGAGCGCAAAAGTTTTACTCGGCAAAGGCCACCATCTTGGTTTGTGACGTAAATAGACATTCGGAACCACCTGGGCGATGATCGCCGAGTTGTT
Source organism: Mactra quadrangularis (assembly GCA_025267735.1). NCBI lineage: Eukaryota > Metazoa > Mollusca > Bivalvia > Venerida > Mactridae > Mactra > Mactra quadrangularis. The sequence continues at coordinate 7,931,776 of CM046307.1, read as the reverse complement.
CCAAATGGTAAATAGCAAGCCGTTTCCTAAGACGAATCGCTACAAGAAAGCGCTTTTTCAAAGCGAAACGTAGCGATTTTCGTTAGGCAACGCGCCCAATGTTTAGCTAACAAGACTTAGTACACTTATTGTCATTCTAGTCAAGCCATGTATTGTTAATATATGTATATGTATGTATTTGATTATATATTTGTGTATAGGCCGGAGGCCTTTTTGCGCAATAAAAGTTTGAATTTGAATTAACCTAGCTTTCATGGACCCTTGACTCTATGACCAGTACTCACCTACCCTTCCACAAGGCTGGAAACTTCCCCATATACCTTTATAATGGAGGAAAATTAACATTATTGTCAATTTTCATGGAAGGATATAACCTCCCAGGGTGGGATTCAAACCCGTACCCCCTTCAGGACACAAGATTTGAAATCCAGGTGTGCTACCAACTGTGCTACTGACTATTTTATCAAGTTGTAATATATAAAAAGACATTATGTTCAGTAATCATTTATCATGGTTTTTGAATGTATAAATGATTGTAAAATGACACTATGTGAATTCTACCTTAATTATTGTATTTAATGTTTTACTTCTCATACACGACCACCTGACAGTGTGTGTATTGATCTAAATTCTTATATTAATATTACATGGATCAAAATATAGCATTTATCTCCATGGCAACAGTTTTGTAATATAATTATGTTTTAGTTATCATGTCTGTTATCACAAAATTGGTAATGAGTATTCAATATTTTGTACTCGTTTTGAAATTAATTACTTTTTGAACTAAAATGCATGTTGCGTACATGTGGAGAAATTAAGCTTGTAATTTCATGTATAATGCTTGCTGGAGCCTTGTTGATGTAAAGAGGGCTGTTTTTAATGGAGGCTCTGTGGCAAACAGCTTTGATTTTTGGGAAGACCCTAATGCCAAAATATGTTTTTCAATTTAAGTTTAAAGCCTTAATTTTAAATTATTTTTATTTGAATTTTCAAGTTTTGGAAAATTGCATTATTGTTAAATTTCATTTGACTTGCTGTGGCGCATACATTAACTTCACTGGTTGAGTGGATTAAAGTGAGTACTTAAGTGAGTATTTAAATCAGTGGGGTTAATAGAATTTAACAATAATTGTTTGTTTTGATTATATATAGATCTGAGTATATTTTACCTCACTGTCAGTTTGTATTACTTATTATACAATATTATTGTAGGTATAGAAATAAATGAGGGTGTCTGGAAAGTTCATTAATTGTTTATAATATTTTATTAAGATACTAGTGTTCTCAGATGTGTGGTATAAGATTGAGAGATAAAACCATGGAAACAAAGACTTGTTGTTGTTTCTGTTGTTGATTCTATGAGAGCTTGGTGTTGGTTTACAGATTAATTGATAAGTTATCTGGTTGGTCAATTAGTTACTGGCATCTAGGGACATTGTCCAGTAATAATATATAGATCAGAGAGTATTATCTTACTGGACTGACCAACTGACCAATATAACTGATATTGATGACCAATATTTTATCTTCCTGGTCAGTAAAACTGACCAACTTCTGTGATAGCCTTTGTTCCACATAGTTTGACCATTGTCCAGTTTCTCTGACAGAATCAATTCAGTATTATCAGTGAACATGTATTTATTGCTCTGTAATAGAATTCTGGACATTTTCTGCTGGACAGATGTTTAATTATTATTTATGACATGTAAGGGTCATATAACAAAAATAAATACAACAAAAAACAATGGATAGCTGAAAACATTCAAGGCCTGGTGAAATCCTGAAATTTAGGAATTTATGATTTAAAAAAAATAGACTCACACATACTAATGTTTTTGTTACAAAACATACATACTTGCATGAATATATAAAAAATAATGATGCAGAAAAATAATTGCCAAATTCATGAATTAAAGTAAATTTCTTTTGCCTCCAAACTTTTGGTGGGTACTGTATAATAGTGTGGGAACTTGGTGTTCAACAGATGCTTGTACTCCTGTGGTGAAAATTATACCCTGATCTAAGTTGGATACAATAAAATTATCTTTGTAGTAAGTTTTTACTACATTATCTTGCTGAGCATTGTTTTAAAAATATTACAAAAACTTGCCAGATATGTAATGTTTTAAATCATGAGGCATCCCCATTTTTTGTGTTGTACAATGATTTGTACAGATGCTGGGCTTGTCTCCTACTGTATGTAATGCCCTTGAGAAATAGTTTTTATATTCAGAATTTTATCTTGTTTGTTATAATACAGTTCCCTTCAAAAACATTTTGGTGAATGACATTTTTAGCAGGGCTTGACAAATTGTTAAGAGGCAACTCTTCCTGCAGGACAAGCAGCTGAGACTTTTCACTTGTTCTGCTGCAATATGTACTTGTCCTGTACTCCACTAAAGAAAAATGCAATTAATTGTTAACTTGTATAAATCATTTATAAACATGATCTGAGCTGATCAATAATGAAATTAGACAGATTTTAGCGTTCCTTTTGAAAACAACATTGACTTTATGTAAAAACTGGTGTGTTCTGTTCTATAAGTGTTTAAAACTTGAAAATTAATTATTTTTGGCTAAAAAGATTTTACTTGTCCTGCAGGACATTTTTATTGCTGCCAGAATAGCAAATTGTTCTGAGTCAATTTAAACTTGTAAATACAAGTGGATGAGTGGATTTGTTGAGCCCTGCTTAGAAAAACTGATCAAGCATATCACAAGTTATTTGACTGTGATTAAAGCGTTTTTATCTTACAATGTTCAAATCATATGTTGATAAACAAGTTTTATGCGCTCAAGTGTTGGAATTTGCTCTGATTACTCTTTGTTCTTTTTTTCATGGGTTAATTCTAATGGATTTTTTCTAAAACTGGATTTTGTCCAAGAACTTTGGGAGAGCACTGTAGTTACGAAAATAATGCTGAACTAGCTTTGTATGCAGGTCAGCTCAGTACAATTATGACACATTAGTTATAAGTGTTTTCATGTGGGCAAGCTTAATGAAATTTTAGTTGGTAATGAAAAATGATGTATGAATTGTTTGTAAGCATTGTTTACATTGATATTCATTCATTTTAGAACAATTCATCTTTTTTATTTTCAGCTTGTGATTATACCCTGAAATTCATATTTTCTCTTCAGAAATAGGTTAATGTGACACCACTTGTATGTTTCATATTATTGCTTTCAAGACTCAATCAAGAAATATCTTCAACAAGATGTTCCGTGCTATGCCGGCTTCATTTTGTTTGAAGTATGAATAGTCATATTCACTGTTCAGTCATACCGCCAGGAGCGTACCATGACAAATGTGTTCCCCTGCGAAAAGTAGTTCTTCAGTTCATGAATAGTTCATGAACTTTGGTACATTATTCAATTTAACTGTAGTTCATGAACAATCCAATGGACAGCAAATGGCCGGTTCATGAACAACTTTTGAACAGTTCATAAGTAATTGAAACCTTCGAGAACAGTTCATGAACCAAACTTTTATAAATGGTTTATGAACCAACCTTTCAGAAATGGTTCATGAATTGAACTTAAATAAATAGTTCATGAATTATTGAAATCCAATTAAATGTACCTTAAGATTCTTGAATCAAATTTCATGAACTTGTTTAAATGTATTGGTCCTATGAAAAAGTTTTATGATCATTGAGTGTTCATTAGATAAATGTGAACAGATGACGAACAGGAGAACAACAGACAATCAGCAATCACAAAAGCCGACTCTGAGCGTTTGTTCTGGCCAGAAGTAAAAATAGTCACACAATTTTTTCTTAACATTTATCACTTTATGAACATTGTGTTCATGAACCACAATTTCATGAACTGGTACTAATAATTCATTAACTCTGTGTTCTTGAACCATAAGATCATGAACTGGTATTTAACAGTTCACGAATTATCATGCAGTTCACAAACAATTTGGTAATAGTTCATGAACTGGTCCTTTATTCATGAACTGTTCATGAAGTCATGAACTTCTTTTCGCAGGGGTAATCAATTAGCATTGTGAGTCACCCATAAAACACAGGGTAAATAGTCAGCAACTACTGTTCATGCTACATACCTGTTAATCACAAATAACCAATGGTACCATATCTTCTATCCATTTCTTTCTTAACAGAAGAGAATTTCATTGGACTAACAGATATGGTATCTAGAGCAAATTGTATTGGTTAAAAATTTAGGTGAAAAGTTGGCTTAGACAACTGTGCCCATAAAAACAACAGAAAATCAATCTCATACATACCAAACTTGACTTAGTAAAGGTATTACTATTTTATTTGATAGAAACTTACCCAGTTATAGTTTTGTTTGTAAGCATGCATGACTATGAACTTAAGGGTAATGGGTTAGATTCTTGAACCTATGCCAATGGCTGACAACTGCTTAATATAGCAGTTGGAGGAATAATGGCTGTGAAAATATTTCTCCACAATGATATTTAGGCCTTGAAATGAAATCAAACCCAGTAACCTTGGATCATCATTAAAACCTGCCACTTACTGAAAATTAAACTATCTTCAATAATGAAGAAAATTTGTTAAAACATAAAACAATTAGGAAATATGATTATTAAACAAGCACCAATCAAGTAGCAACCTCTTATCATCGGTATATTATAATTATTAAAGACAAGACGCGGGTTTAGCGCAAAATGGTCCTTAAGCTCGATCTTTTCTTATATTGAGTTATGACTGTTTTGCGTTAAACCCGTGCAGAGTGAGTCTGATCTAGCAAGACTGATCTAGTATAGACTCTGAGAGAGAGTATGATCTAATGTAAAAATGTGTTAATATCTTCAAGTATTCCATATTTCTTGTAACCACATGCTTATTATTACACTTGAAGCTCAGTTTGACATTGATTTGTACCATTTGTCTGTGAAACTGTGAGTGTAAGAGAGAGAGAGAGGGATTTGTGAAAATATTGTGGAATTCTTAAACACGTGGTTCAAAGACCCTGGGAAAATGTTCTCCTCACATTTATAGCATTATGGTTCATATATGACAAGAGTATGTTTGTGTTATCATTTTTGAAGTGATTTCAAATTTTGAATGTTGTTTGAATGATGTCGGTTGATATGATGTCCGATGCCATAATGTTGTTTAGTGTCATGTTGTTATAATAAATGATTTATTGTTGTTTCCATTGTTTCGTACCTGGTGTGGTAATTAATTATATTCTTTTGATGGATTTTAGTAATTTGAATGGTTTGGAGATATTACTATTTCTATTGTTTTACATTGACGGGTGTTAAGGGACCCAGGTCTTAAATTTCAGGATTTTGGGACCCAAGATTTCACATTCTTTGTAAAGGTAACCATAATCAAGAAATTAAGAATTTTGAATTTTGAAAATTTTGAACTTTCTTTGATGGTGTTACGATGTGTAAGGACACTGCGAGTAAGCTGAGCTTAAATTTTGTTGACAATTTTTTGAAGGATGGTAATTTTGTGTGTGAACTGTTAAAATATTGGATTTATTTTTTGTGTTCTTTGACAAACAATTGTGTCATTATGATATCTGATTTGGTTATTAAATTTGTCTTACCAATGTCATAATTCTTCTTTCTGTTGTCAGACATTGTCTTAACTTCATATCATGAAGCTAGGGGCTAGTGAAAGTTGGTTACATAGTTGGGGCTAGTTGATAATTTGACTCATTACTTTAAAACATATAAAATCAGGCCACAATGTATTTGTATGTTTTAAGTTTTATTCTTTTCAATATGTTGTAGTGATAGGTCTTGTAAATACATTAAACTCATAAGAAATAATCGACCATTGCACAAAATCCTTATTACTGTTTTATTTTTGTTTTTACTACTTATATTTATCACTTTCCAGTCTGCTTCTTGGTCCCCCAGTTCTGAGCTAGTTTAAGGATAAAGTTTCTTGCTCAAGGAAACCACAGGGTATGGTCTGTTTTGGATGGGATTTGAACCAATGTGGAGCTGGCTAACTGCTTGGCCATGCTCTCTCCTTATCATATCATTCTAGGACTAGAAGTCAATTAGCTGAAGGCTATACAAGCCTGCGAAAGTTTTATGTTTCCTTTAACTTACTGAGAGAAAGATTAATCAAGAACATTATATATTGTACAAATGTGTCATGAATTATACCAAATTACAATTGAAGTGTTTTAATCATTTCTGATTGCTGTAGGGTAAAAAACATAAATGTTATATTTTATTGGGTTGATTGTTATTTCCAACATGAATGAAACGTCTATTACAAACATTCTCTTGTTGCTATGACGATAATTAAGATGTCTTGCACGCTGTAACATTATTGCTTATGACAGAGCCAGCTGTCTCTTATTTTAAAGGGATATTGAAATCTAGAACACATATGTTTAAAATTTAAGGCAAGAGTTACTCCTGCTGTGAACAGAGTAGCTTGTTCTTGAGAAATTATAACATGTTGATTGGCCAATAGAAGAATAGTCTATCCACAAGTTAATATGGTAGGAGGTAGACTAGTTTCGTACTGACTGGTCCATTTGTTTTCTGAACATTTTAGAAAAAATATGTTAATAATTTTACTTGTTTGGTTTAGATTATTAAATTATTGAGCACTATAATGTATATTTGTCATGATTGTTGTCATCATCATCAGCAGCTCATCACCATTATCTTCATTATCATTGCATTTGCTATCATTACTATATCCATGTGTTATGTGAACTTTGTAACTAAAACGTTAATGATTATTTCAAATGAACGCTCAAAAGTAGAACTGTGCTAGCTGCATTTGGTTCTTTTGCTCTTACTGGCCTCCTGAGTCACAATTATCATCATCATCATTGCTGTTGTCATCATCATATTCAGCATTTTCTGCATTATTATTATCGTGAATGTCATCATCAACATATTCTGCTCTTTTTGCACCATCATCATTATCATCATCATCATTATAATAATCACCATCATCATCATCATAATCACCATCATCATCATAATCACCATCGTCATCATAATCACCATCGTATCATAATCACCATCGTCATCATAATCACCATCATCATCATAATCACCATCATCATCATAATCACCATCGTCATCATCATCATAATCACCATCATCGTCATAATCACCATCATCGTCATAATCACCATCGTCATCATAATCACCATCATCATCATCATAATCACCATCGTCATCATCATAATCACCATCATCATCATCATAATCACCATCGTCATCATCATAATCACCATCATCATCATCATAATCACCATTGTCATCATAATCACTATCGTCATCATAATCACCATCGTCATCATAATCACCATCGTCATCATAATCACCATCATCATCATCATAATCACCATCATAATCACCATCATCATCATAATCACCATCATCATCATAATCACCATCGTCATCATCATCATAATCACCATCATTGTCATAATCACCATCGTCATCATCAGTATAATCACCATCATAATAATCACTATCATAATAATCACTATCATCATAATCACTATCATCATAATCATTTATATCATCATCATCATTAACATCATCATCATAATCACCATCATCATCATCATCATCATAATCACCATCATCATCATAATTACCATTATCATCATAGTTTTAAATCACCATTTTCATTGTCTTTATCACCATAATCACCATTATTATCATTGCTGTTGTTGTCATCAACTTTTTTACAGTGAATTTGTCCACCATCATCATAATTTCTGTAAAAAAATGTCATTATCAACTTACTGAACAATTTCTCATGTCTTTAATCATTTTTACTGCTATTATCATTATTATAATTATTGATTAGTTACGTTAGAGAATTGATGATGGTTGCTTGATTTATATGCAGACAGTTTAACTATTTCTATGACATTTTGTTGCTCTCATCGTTATTCTCTCACTACAATTTATTCATGTCTTGGGATTTCTAGGCTGTTAGAGTTGGTGTGATTATCTTTTAAGTTCTATTCTGGTCTAGAATTGTTGGAGACCTGCTTTAGAAACATTGATTTTGACTATCATATTAAAGTAAAGAAACATCAATCTGGTGTGAAAGTTACCATATATAAAAGTTTTTAGGACTTTTGGAAGTTCAGTATTTTTGCAATCTTTGAAAGCGTAAAAGTAGTGTTTAAATAATAAAAGTAAAAAAATTGCAGGTTTTTTTTAAATTTTAAACTCTGACCCATGAATGTTTTGCTTTCAATGTCATTATATAGGAAATATTGTGATAGCAACATTCCCCTCCATTTTTGTCTTTGCTTTGACCTCTTTGCTTGGACAGTCTGTGGTAGTGTTTGGCCATAGATGACCAAGCATTTTGTTTATTATAATTAACAATGATATGGTACATTGGACAATTGTTGTGTTGTGTTTTCTGTCATTGAATAGCTAGTTAGTATACTAAATGATTGTCTATATGATAGATTTATGTCTTATTTAGCACATCAACAATATTACAATTACTGTTCATTTATATAGACAATGTGACTATATACATATCAACCGTTCCATTAAAACCAATATTTGGAGGTAAAACAATTTGAAAGTTTATTTAGTTTAAACACATTTTATTTACATTTTGCAATTTGCAATGTATGTATGAATTATTTATAATAAATGTTGAATGTTGAAGTGACTATGAATGAGTAAAATGCATGATAAACGTGAATCACCTTATTCACCTATTGAGTGGGCAAGTCCATTATTTTAAGTACATAAATAGGCATGGCCTAATATACGGACTGTATCTCTTTTCCATTAGATTTTGTGTGAATATCTTTTTGTCAGTTATTGTCAGTATTGTCTCTAGCATAATTTAAAAATGCTGAGGATGATGGGAATGTTTTCCCCGTCTTGTATTCTTGTAGTGCATGTTGGGTAATTATTTCTAAACAATATGTGGCATTGTAGGAATGTATTACGAGAATGCTGACGATGTTCAATATTGAAGTTTTTACAGCTCTAGAGTAACTTTGGGCATCTGGATTATTTGGATTATAATACTATGACAGTTGATTGTGATGTTATTGTTTGGATGTGAATGACATTGTATGTCTAAGCTGAGAATAATTATTTTGTGTGTTTCATTCATTATTTGGCTGCAGAGGTATAATATGGACTTGTACTTATTTGTCTTCTTGCTAGCTTTAATAGTTGTAGTGTGTCAGCTTACGACTCGAGAGGTTGTGGGTTGGTATAATTTCAGTTCAGACCATGGATTTTTAACGAAATACAATTTTACTTATCTTAACTGAAATAGTAACTTCACGTTCAATTGCTTAACAGTGAAATGAGTGACACTTGATGAAAATTATTGTATATTGATGGTATAATTACTTGAATTATTATACCCCCGCTTCGAAGAAGAGGGGGGTATACTGTTTTACCCTTGTCCGTGCGTGTGTGCGTGCGTGCGTCCGTTACAAAATTTCCGTCGCAGTTTTCTCAGCATATTGCTTCATCCCATAGTCCCATGTGGTGTAAAGCGATTTCATGCTCCTTGCTCATCTACTTCCTGTTTGTCGCATATTTTTAGATTTTTGCGGGGGTATCACTAGTGAGCATTAGCTCACAGATTTACTTGTTTTTTAAGTGAAATTTAAAACATTAAAATGACATCATAATAGGAACAAAATAATATCGTTGTTTTTATATGTTAAATGAATGTTACTGAAAATAAAATTCTTGAAAGTAAAGACATTCGGAAGTTAAGATTGCTTTTATTGTGACTTTTAAAAAAAAGTTTTCAAATCATTTTCTTTGGAAAAAGTTGTTGTTTTATCAAAATTTACATAATTATTATGTCCTTACAATATTTTGTATTAGATGGTGAATTTATATCTAATGGATAGTCATCAAATATTATTAGTTACACAGTCAGTTACTGACCGGATACGGTGTGATACCGGGTCAGTAAATTAATATTGGGTGAGAGCATAGCTCGAGCCCAATATTTATTCACTGACCCGGTATCACACCGTATCCGGTCAGTAACTGACTGTGTAACGAATTTATCTTACCGAGTACCCCCATCTGAGTAGAAAAATAAGGTTTCGTCAGCGCTATCATTTATAAATTTTGTTACTGACTGGATATTAGAATCTACTGACCTAATATGGGATAATACATGGTCAGCACGTGACCGCTCTCGGCCAATGAAAAACGAGTATTCTGTACGAGGTAAGATAAATACTAAATATCCACTGATGATCAAGTTCAGTATTTCTTTATACTTGTTCAAGTGTTTATATATATATTCAATAAATACACAAGTTTTGTGTGGTGGACCAGTGGTTGTGTATTTCGGGATTTATTGACTCAGAGGATTTCTGCGCTTCACTTCCTAGTTCAGTATGGTGCAGGTTTGAATTGTGCACTCAGTATGGTATAGACTTTTGTTTAAGTCAGTATGATGCTTGTCTTAAAGTTCGGTATGGCATAGACTTTTGATTAAGTCAGTTCAATGCTTGAAGTTATTTGAACAGTATGGTGTAAAATTTTGTTAAAGTCAGTTTGATGCTTGGAGTTTATTGGACAGTATGGTAAAGATTTATGTTAAAGACCGAGTATGCTGCTTGGAGTTAATTGTTCAGTATGGCATAGACTTTTGTTTAAGTCAGATTGATGCTTGGAGTTTATTGTTCAGTATAGCATAGACTTTTGTTTAAGTCAGATTGATGCTTGGAGTTTATTGTTCAGTATAGTGTAGACTTTTGTTTAAGTCAGTATTATGCTTGGAGTTTATTGTTCAGTATAGCATAGACTTTTGTTTAAGTCAGATTGATGCTTGGAGTTTATTGTTCAGTATAGCATAGACTTTTGTTTAAGTCAGATTGATGCTTGGAGTTTATTGTTCAGTATAGTGTAGACTTTTGTTTAAGTCAGATTGATGCTTGGAGTTTATTGTTCAGTATAGTGTAGACTTTTGTTTAAGTCAGATTGATGCTTGGAGTTCATTGTTCAGTATAGCATAGACTTTTGTTTAAGTCAGTATGATGCTTGGAGTTTATTGTACAATATGGTGTAGACTTTTGGTTCACTTTTGTTGGTTGGACAATGTTTTACAGAATAGTGTAGATTTTATTCCTGCAAGGAAATTTTTAATGTTTAAATGATCAGAATTATCATCTCTCTGTTTGTTGCAGACTGTTTTTGTTTGTTCAGTGAATCTAATACAAACAGATTTTGTTTGAAACTGTTAGAAAAAAATATCTTTATTCAATTTATGGATTTTTATGTTTCCCTTGTGGTATTGTATTTTAAATGACATTGTACATGATGTCTAATGTTAAGTTAGAAACTCATTGAAAGGATCAATTTATGACTTGGGTAATATTGAATGTTTATATTTGTATCCCTGCTGTGAAAATAAATATATTAATATCAGTGTCTCAAGTATTGAAGTAACTTGTTTGGTTTAAGGTGTAAAATATTCAAATTTATCAAGAATTTCAGTCATAACTCATATTAAGGGGGTTAAAATAGAGAGTTATATATTAACTTGGACTATTTATTAAGTATTGGTGACTTTATATACTAAACTTTATTATCAATACTGACCATATAAGTAAGGCTTATATTAAGGATATTATTTTATGATATCTTCCTTGAGTTGATGTATTTGTAAGATAGGAAATGATTATATCGATGACACAATGAATCATATTTGACTTTGATTTGATTAAAACCTTTGTTCTGGCTATTGTTGTCATAAAGTGGCTGTTGTTTTGATCACTGCATTGCTGTTGTTGGAACAAGTTATTATATTATTATTTTACATTGCACCGGTTGATGACTTCCGGCGCGCTTGATTTCTCTTTAAAAAGCGTGACGGAACATGTTCCAGGAGAATTGCACCAGTATACATGCTCAGCCTCCGGCTTTACTCTAATAATGACCCTCATCCTGCACTAAAGCTTGGATGAGGGACCATTTTCAATGACTGGTTTGATTTAATTTATTATTGCCAACATTTTAATTCTAGTATTGAAACTGTGGGGTCTTTTCATTGTAAATGCAGTTCTCAACATTAACCTTTCAAGTAGGTTACCCTGAAGGACGACCAAAGTTCTGTAAACTTCCCTTTCCCATACCAGTGTGTTGTTGCCCAAACAAAATGAAACTTTTAAAATTTATGGATTAAAAAGTTGCAGCAAAAAGTTAGGTAGTCACAGGCAATTGAAAGACATTTAAGGTGGTGACTGCTGTGCTGAAGAAATGTTTGTCACCTTTTGGTTGATGGGTACATGAATACTGGTTTAGAATAGTTAACTTGGTGTGCTGGCTGGATAGTTGGGTATAATATGCTAAATAAATTACCGATCAGTCGAATATGTTGTATTATTAGTAGAAGTGTTAAAATCTACTATAGCCAGATCTCTATGATATAGTTGTATTAGGAAACCCTTTGTTTGTCATTTATTGAGAGGTAACTCTGGCGGATAGGTTAGTGCAGTTGGTAGCATGCCTGGATTTCTAATCTAGTGTCCCCAAGGGGGTATGGGTTTGAATCCCATCCGGGGAGGTTATATACCCTTCCATGAAAATTTGACAATAATGTCAATTTTCCACCATTAATAAGGTATATGGAGAAGTTTCCAGCCTTGTGGAAGGGTAGGTTAGTACTGGTTATAGACAAGGGTCCAAGAAACTAGGTTAGGTCCACTGGACGCTGTAAAATAACCTAAAAAATTGTGTTGACACGGCATTTAACCCCGTATAAACAAAAATTATTGAGAGGTAATGTATATAATACAGTAAACTAATCTGATAATCTTATATTTAATAACCTTTGATCTTATCAGCCATTAAAGATTAAATCTTAATACCTTAAAATTAACCTTTTCTTTGTTTGAAAACAGGATAAGTGCAATACCTGTATAAAATGTTCTATTACCCTTTATTGGTTGTGATAATTTGTCGTAAAATCTTCATTCAGTGGGAGAGACTCTTGAATGGTCACCTGCTTTTGTGAAATATTATACCGTAGGACAATCTGTCTTTGTTTGAACTGTTTTACAGAAAACTGTCACTGCTGAGTAGAATAAACACCTCCGTCTATTAGAAGTTGATTTAATTTAACGTTTTTTCCCAGCATGCATTATTAATGATTAGATGGTTGTATTGTACTGCAGAGCCTCTCTCTGGGACTAGAGGATTTACACTCAGCGTGAGAGAACTATTGATTAGTTGAGAGGTTACCTGTTAGTTGATGGTGACAAGATATTCTGTGATGGTCACGACTTGTGACTAATTGGATCTGGTTATTCATCGCAATGTAATTTCCCAGGTTGATCAAATAGTGATTTTTTACAGGATTTTGGTGAAATTTTATGTATTTTGAAAATTTTGTTGTTTTGTTTTTACGGAATGTACGGGAAATATGATTGCTTTAAACTTTAATTTAAAGAGTTTGAATGTTTTAATTGTCTCTGAATGGAAGGATGAATTTGTCATTTGTGATTGTGGATTTTTTTCTGGATTCATTTATGATGTTATGTAGTTTTATATGAATTTAGGAGAACTCTAAGATCTATGAAGTCAGATGACAAAGAATATTGTTTTGAATGGATTTGAAAATTAATATTAGATAATTATAGAATCTTGTAGTGGCGATCTCAATAGTTGTCATCAAAAGAGATTTTTCTTTTTTACATGTATATAAGTAACCACTGTATCACAGCAAACTTATTGCGCAGATAAAAGTTTTCAGGATTACTCCTTTGGAAGAACGTTTTTTTCCTATGTAAAAGCTGCTGAAATCACCCAAATCATGAATTTTAGGATTTTGTTAAATTTGTAAATTTTGTTAATTTTGAACTAAATTCATCTATTGTTGAAGTTGGTATGACAGAATCATGGGTGAAAGTTTTCAGTATTTATGAGAATAAATTACTCTATGTAATTTGTATGAAATCTGTCTTTTTCAGTTCTTATAAAAGTAGGTTTTCAGTATTTTCAAAACTTTCAACTTCCTCCCATGCGAAATGTTTATGATACTTCAGCCTTCCAATCTGATGTAAGTTTGAATCTGATCCACTGACCTATACTAAAGTATCTCTTAAGCTACAACATTTCTTCCTTATTGTCTGAACATCCAGTACTTGGTGACTGAGGAAGATGTGAGTGAGAATATTTGTAGCAACAGTGAGAATGTAACAAGAGGACTTCGCCCATCTTCATGAGTGAAAGTTTTCAATATTATTATTGATTTCGAATTCAGTATTTTAAGAATAAAATTCTCTATGTAATTATAATATATGAAATCTCTTTTTTTCAGTATTTTGAAAATAGGTTTTTCAGTATTTTTAAAACTTCAACTTTCACCCATGCATCTTTGTAGTACAGTTTATCAACACTATTAAAATACAATTTGTATATCAAATTATTATAATTTGATATTCAGGGTTATACCTAAGTTACTATTATTGATTTATTAGGAGGCTTAATTTGTCCATTTAAAGTTTAAAGTTAAAATGTTAACAATATCTAATTACTATTCATTTCAAATAATAGGTTGACTTCCTTGAATAATTTATTAAGTTGTAAAATTGATGTCTCCCTTGGTGACTGACAGTATCCAATGCAAAGTAGTCTATAATTACATTGACTGTGGTGCATACAGGAATACATTCATTTATGTTGATCAAACTTGGTAGTATTGATTTTGTCTTGAATAAAAATAGTAAAATTGTACTACTAGTTCAATATTTTAGTTGTAGAAATGCACAACTACAAAAATCTCATGTCATAATTTGTTAATTTTAAACAATGAATAAGTTACTGATTTTTTTTTATTCAACTTTAAAAATTTTGCTGGTGATTCATGCATTATCATACTTCAGTGAAGTGCCACTCCAAAGATCACCTTGATTATTGCAAAATCATTATCATGCCATTTTTGACTAAAAAAATTAAGTCAGCATTGTTTAATTTCGAAGAAAATGGCCGAGCGTTAGATATATATAAAAGTATTATTAAAGCCCCTATATCAAAAGTAACATTGTTTTTGGCTGCAAAGAAAGTAGACATTTATCTATTTCAAACACCTCTAATGAACAAGATTTTTTCAGATAAATGCTAATATTGCTTAGATATGTTCATGTTATTTATTGTATTTAAAAGTGAAAGTAGATCGAAACCGAAAGTAGAATTCGGATGTCAATACTCGAAACAATAGTTTTGATCACAGTATGTTAAAGATGAAGTCTTATTAGAGAAGAAACTTACACAGAATAACATTTTAGAATTTGACTCTTTGTCAAACTCAAATTTAGAAAACAGAATGGTTTGAACTGTTAAGTGTGTCTTTAATGCATGTTATATTTTGTTAACTTCATGATTGTAAAACAGTTTTCAAGTCTACTGTTGACAAATATATCTTGATATTGTGGCTTTAAGACCATTGATTTTGATGGTCCCAATAATAGTAATAGAATTTTACTGTACAAGATATCAAACATTGCATTATAACCAGCTTCTGTGGTCAAGCGGTTAAGTTTACTGACTTCAAATCACTTTAATCTCTTACTGATAGATGATTTTTGTCTTTGATGTAAAACATAAAAATGGTCATGAAAATATGAAAATGTCTTGTGGGCATCTCTCAGGTTGTGGGTTCAAGCCAAGATCCAACCACTCATTTTAATGTGAGAAAGTTAATAAGCAGCTTTTCACATAGGTGACTCCCAAGAGACATGATTAGTTGAACTGTGAAAAATGGTCATTTGAGAATTGAGAAATTTTAATTTTGAATTTATTTGTTTGGCCTAAATGTTAAATTAGGCAGACACTATAGATTTCATGGGTTATATATTACAGTAACCTGATATACTTGTTCTCTATTGTTCAGTCTTATATTATTGTTCTCAATGTTAACTTTCACCAATTACTACTTCAAAAGAAATGTTACCACAAAATTTCGGATTCATTTCCTGTGTCATATGATTTCAATTGAAGGCGATTTCATGCATTTATGGAACTGTAAAATTTTCATTTAATATTTTGTACTTTTTATTAAAAGTTTGTTGGTTGTTTACTCCCCCTTTACCACATTCCTATTTAACCTGTCAAGATATTTTGTGGACTTAGTGCAAAACGGTTGTAACTTATTAAAATTCTAACTTGAGTTATGACCATTTTGCGCCAAGCCTGTGATTTTCAGTGTAAATTTTTTGAAGACAGGTTAATTGATTGAATGGTGTTCATTAAGTTAGAGTATGGACTGATTTGTACCAAATACTTGATGTAGTGTAATTTGTCATTTTCGTTGAGTTTTGATCATACTTTTATGATGATCTCTTAACTACAGTATAACCTCTGCTAACGGCACCTCTAACGAGCGGCAACCTCCGACGAGCGGCATATTAGAATTCCCCCCGTCGATTTTACTCTATGATTTACCTCTAATGAACGACACCTCTGCAGAGCGGTAAACGGCCGTTCAAATAAATTCCCAAAGTTAATCTTTACCTCTATACAGCGACACTAAGTCTAGCAAGGTTTACATCAATAATCGATAATTATCTATAACCGGATGATTTAAACAATAAGCGAAACCCCTAATCGTATAACACTACCCTCAAGTGTCATGTTGCTAAATCATTTGTCTAACAGGGGTTAATATACAAGTGACATATGGTTTCCATGACACCAACGAACGGACCTTAGATGAGGAGCGCTTTGTTTGGTAGGCTGACGTCATCAAGTATCAGATGCACATACGTCTAGCTAGTTGACGATAATAAATGAAACTTATTTGTTATTGTTCTTTTTATTAAAAGCTTCGATGAAATGAATTCTGTTTTAAGATTATTTGAGGTTTAAGATAATATCAGATATTTACTCCCGAAAAGACGACGATAATTCCTGCTAAATAGTATTCGCCATTAGACAAGTATAAAAACATTTGACAGTAACAGAATCGATTTCTCTTGTGTATTGCTTTCTTTAGCATAAAACTAACCATCATGCTAGGAATTGTCAACCGTTATAATTATTTATTTAAAAAACTTCGTAATCTTATTAAAACTTTTTTTACTTTAGTCGATCAGCGCTCGCTAAAAACTGTATTTACATTACGGAACGGATAAAGGCCAGTTTTCCGGACCGAAAACGGCCGTTTTCGTGATCGGTAGAAAAAGTCTACCTCTGCAGAGCGACACCTCTGCAGAGCGGCAATTTTTTCAAACTCCGCCGAAAGTCGCTCTGCAGAGGTTACACTGTACTATCTTGATTTCAGTAATATTGAAATATTGGTGTTTTACATCAGATTTTATGGTGTTAGTGTTGTTTTTATCTTAGAGACCATGTTGTTTCTGCAAGTTTTTGTAAATTTTCTGGTGTTTTTGACTCTCAGTGAATTATTTACTAGAATATTTTCTCTGAGAAGATTTTCTCTGTAAGTTTGTTGATACCAAAGTGTTGGATTACCCCAGTGCAGTGTTGTTGATGAATGTAGGATTTACCCCAGTGTTGTTGATGATGTTGTTTTGAAAATATGTTTACAGTAGAAAACAGGTTGATTGAGTGTTGTTTTTGTAATTATCACATGCATTCTGTTCCAGTTGATGCCAAATTGCTGAGTTTTTCTTTGTATTACATCTTCCTTGTAGATTCCAGTAGATTATGGTTGATATAATGTTGTTATCAACATCATAATGATGTTAGACTGTGGTCTCTATCAACTCCCTCCCTCCCGTTTCTTTCTCTGTCACCTCCTCTTTCTCCGTCACCTCCCTCTCTCTTTCTCTGTTACTAGGAAACTCAACACTGAACAGATTTTTACCAGACAGTAAGCCTTGTGAAGATCAAACTTTTACAGGATCATACCAAGTCGAACAGAACTGGAGACATTATACATATTTTGACGAATTGAAAGCTTAGTGGATGAGATCATTTTTTGCTGGACAGTCGGTCCTGTAAACCTGCAGATCTAGACAGACCTTCTAAATTTTTACAGTATTTATCTGTCGGTCTGCCATGTTAGGCGGTATTAACTGCTTGTTCTCCCCCTCCCTGCTCTCTTCTTTCTCACCTCTCTTTCTCCCTCCCTCTCTCTCTCTCTCTCTCTCTCACTGGTTAGGGTTTAGCTCAGGCGATAATCAGATTCTATCAGGTGGCTAAAGACAAACTCTTACTGTGTGTTTAGTGTAGAGGAAGTAATTGGCTTGTTAATGAAATTAACAAAATTGATCTTATCAAATTATGCATGGTAATATTGCTTAACGAGCATGGTAATATTGTTTAACGAAGCGTAAAAGGCATTGATAATAACTGGCACTTTGTTCTATACACTGAATTTACAACTGTATTGTAAAATGACTGGTTTTAAGTCAGGAAGTATAACGGCAATGCTATGTATTATTTCATTTTCTTAACATAATGTGCTTTTTGTTTTGCTATGAAGTTTTTATTTTGTCACACTGTCTTGTAGTGAATAAAGTAACAAGATTTCAGTATGTAATGAAGTCTACTGGTTTTAAATGAGGAACATTGTTTTATGTATTTGATATATTTATGTTGCATACAACTGGTGCATTGATTAAGGATGTTATATGTAGCTGTCTGGATAGAATCTTGAAGTGATTTAAGTGTTATATGGCCTTTTAAGTGCTTGTCTTACAAAGGGTCAACAACTTGAATTATTGTGGATATTTTATTTAGTGCTTGTCATATTTTGGATATTTATTTTCTGTCTTAGAGGGTGTATACTGTTTATTCAAGAACTCTCCTCTTAGTGAAGGTGCTTATTTATTTTGGAAAGCTTATTTTATTAAGGATGTTTGTCGTTCAGTAAGCTTTTCTTATTTAGAGTTCTCAATCATTATTTAGTTAGAATTATAACTTGACAGAGTGCTTAGGACTTATTTAGGATGCTTGTCTGTCCGATACAATCAGTTTAACTATTTTATTTTGAAAGTTTGTCTTATTCAGTTTGCTGGAATATTTTACTTAGGAAGATTTTAAGAGTGCTTGTTTTATTCAATATGGCCACAACAAATGGATCATATGTTCTATGGATTTGCTCGCACCTTAATTTTGATGGTTTTTACAAAAAAAAAAATTTTTTATTTCCTCGCTCGCTCATAAAAATTTGGTCAAACAGCTATATAAAGCAAGTGAATAAAGACTTTTTTAAAAAAAAATTCTTCGCTCGCTCGCCCCATTTTTTTCTCTCAGAAAAATCCATAGAACATAATTATGATCAACTTGTTGTGGCCTATAATGCTTGATAAGTGTATTTTGGGAGTTGGTCTTATTCAATATTGCTTGATAAGTGTGTTTTGGGAGTTGGTCTCATTCAATATTGCTTGATAGTTGCTTTTCTGGATTTGTTTTATTCAATTTGAGTGATCATAGTACTAAGGGAGTTAACATTTTCTCAAAGTGATTAGTTTATTCTGTATGCTGTCTTAAATTATCGTATTCAGTATTCTTTTACGTGGTGGCTTTGTTATTTAGGTACATTAGCTAAAATATTGTATCAATGTGAGATTTGGTCTGCTAAAATGCTCTGGCTATCTTATTTAGGTATATTTGCTTGTATTATTCAGTGCTTTTGTCTGGTTATAGACATAAATTGCTGACAAAGTGTTAAAGGTTTAGACACACTGATTTTATTGATTATTGTCACTAATAATATAATAGTGATAATGATCAAATAGACCAGACTGGTCACCTGTACAACTTGCATCTTTTTAATTCTAAATTATTGATCTACACAGAGAGACCCATGTGATTCAGAGATATTGCGCAATCATTTATAACTCATGAATATTAATTAGATATTTCTGCAGTAAACTTTGAATACTCTCAGTGTGTTTGTGCTGCTGCTGTGTGGATATTATTGTAATATTGAATATTTATGAGTACATGAGTGGTGGCAGCTGGATTTCTTGTATTCCTACAATAGTTTTATTGATTAGATAACTATTCTCTATGAGCAATGTATTGTATTGTGTTGCTTTAAAGCTTACAGACTGATAGACTCAACAAGTCAGTATAATATTAGTGTTCTGTTGAGACATTGTTTAAGTATACAGATAGGGGTGGTTGAATTTCTTGTTTTTAGTGAATGGATGGTTAGTGAGAGTTAAGTGTTAAAGCTTATGGATTAATAAGACTGATAATATACTTGGGACTATATAAATATGATTATATGAAAATAGTGTTATGTTTGGAAAAACTTGACAATTATTTTACTGTGTATAGACTTATGAGATGATAGTGTTGCTGTGTAGATGTGATATGTTAGGACCATGATTGGAGATGTGATTTAAAGTGATATATAAAATAGTGATTCTTTCTTATTTGTGTTAAAACTTGTGATATAATATAAAAAGCAAGCATGTATCAAGGAATGGTACTAGCTGTTCATCCTAACAAGGAGGAGTTATGTATGGTAAGTTAAATGTCTAATATTTTTCTTCTTCCTATATAAGTGCAGGCCCTACTCTGGGGCTTATGAAACACTTCTTTGTACATATTAACTTGATTCTATGAAATGGGGCACTATATTCATTCAAGTAATACAGTTGGTAAGGATCTGCTATGACCTGCTATAATAACCACATTGGTTATATTGCTGATTCATGGGAATTTATTATTGTATGTCCAAAATTGTCTGTATCAAGTCAGATCCTTGTAATTTCACTTTTTGAAAAAATTAAAGTTACAACATTTTGATTAGACATTATGACCAAATGCCGAATTTGATAAGAAAAAGACCCTTACTAGACAATAATCCCTATTAAGGCTTTTGATGGTCCTTATAGTGGATTACATAACTGTATAATGTTTTACATCTTACTTAATTCTATTAAATGATTTAGACATGTGGCTTTATGTACATAACATTGTATGTAATAGTTTTCAATTTGCTTCATTCATTGGCTGATTACTCCAGTTTAAAGCTATTTTTGCCTTGAACCATCAAGTTCGAAGCCAAATACTTGTGAAAATGAGTCTGGGGTAGTGGAAAGTACTGATTTTATATAGTCAGACTAGTTGATAATGTTGCTCTGTACTATATAATATTATACATTGCGTTAGTGCTTGATTAATATTTAATGTGATGACTGGTTTAAAATGTATGAATTTATAACTGATTGATTCTGTCACATAATTCTGTCACACAAATTAATCATTATTGATCTCACTTTCCAATGACCACAGCATAATCTTTCTTTCTTATCTTTCCTCTGTGATTTAATAGCCTCTTTGATCCTGGAAAAATTAAATAAAACATTGGTCAACAGAAATTGAGCCATGTATAGAATATGACATAAAATATGACGGACAATTAAAATGATAGTATAATATTAAAGTTATGATAACTGTGTGGCTAATCATGTTTGTCTTGAGTTTAACCTTTTGAAATGATACTCATCAATATTATAAATGAATATCTATTTTGTCAAATCATATATCATCAGACTGATGTAGATTTAAACACTTTTAAAACAATGCTCCTAAATTATTGATTAGTCAGAAGTCTTAAAATTCTTAACTGGTTCTTAATTAATAGTAAAAAATAACTTATGACATCAAATTTATTTTAAAGGAGTAGTTATATTATGATTTACAAGAATAAAACAAATCATGGACCCTTGTTTATTAGTGTTAAACTTGAGATTTCATGTAGGTCTAAAAAATTTGCTTGTTTTGTAAGTAATTGTAATGTTACTTCAAGGGTTCATGAGAAACTCATGAATGTAAAAATTTCAAGGGTTCATGAGAAACTCTTGAAAGAAGTCAAGAAAATATATTTTTAGACTTAGTGTAGCACAACTTTTACAGGAGTCAACAAAAAAATAGACTTAGTGTGTCTCAGCTTTTACTCTCACTTTTACTCTCTAAAACAAAGAAATGGGAATCAGTTAAGTGTAATAAAAGTTAATAATCTAAAGATATGAACATGTTATCTATGTTATACAAAGTGTTTATCATGAATTATCTCCCCTTATCACTGCTATATTGTATATTTTATATATCAGTAAACATTGCCTTTATCTTGTAGTATGATGACTAGGTATTTATTACTGCTTGTAATTTCATGATGTAGAAGCCCTCTGTATTGCGGGTTTAGCGCAAAACGGTCGTAGCTGAATATAAGAAAAGAGTAAGTTACGACTGTTTTGTGCTTAACCCATGATATATATGGACTCCCATGTGACTTGTATGTCGGATGAAGTCATGCTTATTTTAACCCTGTGATGATGGTGAACACCCTGTTTTAATGAGATTCACAGATTTTGTTATTCTGATATTATTGCACATTCCAATGTAAGAAAGGCACATCTGTAACAGCTTTCATAAATTGAGCCTTCATGTCTGTAAACAGCCTGTTATTATAAATTACTTGTAATAATGGTGCTCAGGTTCCTTTTAATATAATATTGAAAAATATAGTTTACAGAGGTGCTTTTCAATACAAAGGCTATTGATGATTGTCAGTACAAATTCCAGTGGTACTTTTTGGTAGAATACAAACTCTGTTTGTCTTTTTGATATTTATGCTATTATTAATGTTTTTTTATTCACATTTCATTGGTGCTTTTTAATACAAATTCAACCATAGTGCTTTTTAATAAAAATTCCGTTAGTGTTTTTCAACAAAAATTCCAATTCTACTTTTCAATACAATTCCATTTATGGTTTAGTTATAAAAGTATATAAATTAAACTTGATCATACATTATAATTATGACAAATGGAAGGTCCAAAATGCTTATTTGAAATTTTTTTAGAAACATGACCCTGTATATAAAGACTATTCTGCTAATAAATTGTCAATTTTGTTAAAATTTTGCTGTATTTTGAACTATAATACTAATAGTCATTTCTGTATAACTCAGGATTCCATATGTCACAGGATGACGTCACCATTTCCACTGAGCTTGCCAGTTCATACAATTTGATCTGCCACATTAATTAATATTAATATTAATTCTCTATTATATATTATTACATAAACAAAAAGAAATTTCCCTTTAAGATTCATACCTGTAGTTTTTATTCTCTCGGAAATTACCCTCCAGGGGTGTTGTATCTTGAAGTCATTCACCTAACTATGTAATACATATGTACGTTGAGTCAATGTTTCAGTTTTCCCATGAAAACTAAAAGACTTGATGTTACAGAATGTTGTAGGAATGTTGGTTTTGATGAACACATTGTAGGTATGAGTAAAAGTCAGGAATATTATGAAATAATATGATGCACCTTGCTGTGCTTGCTAACAGATGTTCAGTTATTATAATGCAATGTGTGCCCCTTGATAATAATGCTTGTGAATGGTGTGTCCTGAATTAAGAACAATTTGTTAAAGATTGCGCAATATTTGTTTGTTTGTCTCAATGTTAGCTTAGTTTTAATTATTGACATCTTGGACAACATTATGTATAATCAGTAATTTCATTATATAATGTGAGTGGTTCCAGTGGGAACACAGCCCGATTGGTCACTTTTATTTCATTTCTTGCAACTGCGGCCCTTAACTTTAAAATAACTTAAAATATTTGGAAATCTCCATTTCAATTCATAGTCAAAGTTTAAAAACTAAACTTTAGCTTGCTGGTGGCAAATGTAACTGACTTAGCAAACAGCTTTGGAATCTGACTAGTTGTAGAGTAATATTGAAATGTTGGTCAGGTTCCAAGCTGTTTGACAATCAGACATTGACTTAACTTAATATCAGAAAATTGGACAAAAGTTTATGATTAAGGAAACTACACTTTAAGCTGGCCATTGTACACTAACAGAGCATGGAAAGAGTTATGACAGAATATTAGTTGTGAATGGAGACACAAGACTATGTATTGATCTAAACTTGAGATTTCATTATGTATTTCAAATATATTTTCTATGGATTTTTTCATATAGATCATGTTAGCAGGACTGCATAGGGTGGGTTATCATAAAATTGTTCTTGTTTATAATAAACCTTACTAATAGTTACTGAATAAAAAACCTTGCGTCATGTAATATTTAACAATAATCAATGGTTTATATTATATGTATTGTATTCAACATATGGCTAATAGAAAAAAACAACATGAGTTAGTAAGGTATTCTCTTTCTTTTCCAATTATTCAAACTACATTAATCACTCTTCGGTTTTTTCTTCTTATACTATAAATATAGTTATGACTTATGTTATGAGGCATACATTTTATTATCCTAGAAATGTATACATAATTCATGTATCATGACCTGACTCTATAATAGTTAACATGTAAACTAACACCCCTATCATTAGTTCTTAGATATTTATCATTGCAATGAATCAGAGACTATAGGTAGCTGACATACCAATGTATACATACTGTGTTCTCTAAATATTTGTGGACAAAACTCTGTTTTTTGTGGGGGGGGGGGGGGTATTAACCTATAAAACATTCAAGGTATGAGGATCTTAAAAACTTCAGAGAAATCCCAATTATTCTTTGGTGAGAATTCTGTGAAAATCCCTGTAAAACTTCCTGTTCTTATGTGAATTTGAGTTTCCATGAATCATTTATCACAATTTGCAATTCAATATCCACACTTAAGTCTTT
This sequence comes from Mactra quadrangularis, assembly GCA_025267735.1. Taxonomy (NCBI): domain Eukaryota; kingdom Metazoa; phylum Mollusca; class Bivalvia; order Venerida; family Mactridae; genus Mactra; species Mactra quadrangularis. The sequence goes on along the minus strand of CM046307.1, from coordinate 7,907,210 downwards.
AATCTGAGGAATTTCTGAAAAACAGTCAATCATGATCAGGGTAAACTGACCATGGTCAACCATGGACTCTCACAGACGGGGCATGTTTGACCCTTGTCCCATTACCACAGATTAACTTGTTGTTTGCACACTCTGTTTTCCTCAAAAAAGTCATAGAACCTTTGTAGAGTACTGTAAACATAAACCAAGTTCTTCCTGACTAGAGTACTATAAGAGTTACTTCCCTTTGTTCATTGATTTTCAAACATAATGTTTGTTACATTTGCATTCTTGTGCATATTTTAACTGGGTTTTAATTGGTTCATTATTAAATTTTGTTTTTGTTATTAATATTTGATGTGTATGGCATGTATCAACACTTTAATTTGTTTATTTATGGATACTGGCTCACCTAACCAGTGATACAGTATAACCTCTACAGAGCAGCTGTCTCCATATCAAATCCTCTGCACAACAACAGCTTTTGATATTTCTCACCAGTGTAATTTTAATTCAATTTATACTCAATCTGATTAAAACCCGATCTAAAATTTTCCGCTTGCCTACTCGCCAATTTAGATCTGGCCTTTTTCAAACGAAGGTCACGTTCAGGTGACATTTTCTCATCAATATTGATGAAATTGTTATGATACGTAACTTGTTTACGTCACGCAATTTGAAATGAGCTGCCAAATCGCAGACTGTGAATAATACGGCTGTTAAATTAGCATGCAAACCTTGGTCTAAAAATAGAAATTACGAAATCTAAATGTCTAGATGAAAGCTACACATTGATTGGTCGACACAAAGTTCATCTCGACGTGACCTTCCACGGAGACAGTAGAGATCCTGTACGACAATGCTCTACAGGATATCTGTTTACGGAGATTGATTTAACCTCTGCAGAGCAACAACCTCTAATCGGCAACATACTGTAGTCTCTCACGTAGGGTGTTGTTCGCGAGAGGTTGTATTGTAGTTTTCTTTCATTAGAAGCTAGGCAAACATCTCTTCTAATAATGGAATGTGCCAAAGTATTAGTAAATCCCTTAAGTCATTGAATCTAAACCATAGTTTCAAGGACAGTGAGTATGTTGACTTGTTGCTGGGGTATGACTGAAAAATTGCCTTATATACAACCTAAAGCACCGGAGTTAAACCCATCCCTGCCCAAAAAGGAAAGGAAAAAATCACTGAAAACCATACCTAACATCCTATTTTGATTGAATAGCATTGTGTTTCCCAAGAAGTTATTAATTATTCAAAATTGACTACTTGAAGTTCACAGATTGAAATTCTAAGAATCAACCTCATTAAATGGAAATTAAACATTCTGTAGCATGGAATATAAAATTGCCCACAGCACCATTATAAGATTTGACATGTAAAAAAACTTACATTAAGACAGAAGGTTGATCTCAAGACAGAAGATTGATCTCATTATAACCTTGTATGTCTGACAAAATCCTTCTGAGAATTAATAAACAATATAATTATCATGCCATATTCATGCTATGTATTACATTGATGGGTCGGGGCAAAACTAGTCTAACTACATGTAAATAAAGAAGAATGTAGACTTGTTTGCATATATTCATGAAATCTGGATTGTTTTAGTTACTGTATAATTACAATACAATCATTGACAACAATGAATGAAACAACAGAGTAAACACCATGATTATCATGAGTAATAAAAGTGTCATAGTATTTAATGTATATATAAACATTATTGTGAATGATTGTTTAAGGCTGGTTGTATGTAGATATAGATGTATGATGTTTGACAGGCTACTGTACTGTGTATGTATGTTATAAGAACAGAACAGTTGGGAGTTCAGTTACCGCGAACGTTACAGAATGTTCTGTAACGATACATTCGGAACTCCTCGACCATTTGCGGCGAATAATCTTGGACATATTTAGACGCTATTTTGAAACTACCGGTGTTGAGGTAAACAAATATATGGCCGAGGAGTTCTGAATGTATCGTTATGTAACGTTCTGTAACGTTCGCGGTAACTGAACACGCCCCAGAACAGAACTGAACATACACTTTATTTACCCCAGGTTATGTACAGCATTTGATTATTTACAAAACATCATTATGATCATTATAATAGTATACAGAAAATGGATAATAGAAAGACAAATTACACTTGGTATATACCTAGGACCTTACGTAAACTATGTCAAGATGAATAAATGTTGTCTCGAACTCATAGTATTGACTTCACTCCACCCACACTGAGAATTACAAACAATGTTTTTTTTCATATTATTGCTGAAAATCATAGGTCCTCATGGCTAAGTAAACACAAGGTTTTAATCAATGACAAATTCATGTCATTTATCTATGGAGCTTACTTTTGTATTTATAATTTTATAACATGTTTTTATTATTGATTCTATTTCTGAGGCATCTGATAGGCGGCATTCTTATATAAGCAAATATTTATGACAAATAATAGCACCAGTGCTTTGATTTGTCATTAAAGATAGTCATAGCAATTGTAGGTTTGACCATATAGTCGAAGCTTATCAATAAACTGTATGCAGCAAGCATACTCAAAGTTCTAGAAAAGATTGATGTTTTGTATAAAGGTCATGGTGGAATTATTCATGAAAATTATAATGTGGTGGCTTTAATTATGCATTCATAAATCTTTACATGCATGTATGGCTTTAATGACTGCATGACAATGTTTGAAGCTTTAAGCATGAAATAATCTAACTGCCCATTATTGTGTTGCTAGTCTTTGTTTATATCAGTATGATACTGATAAACCTTTAATGACCAGTGCCTCTCAGTTACTAAGTTACTCAGTACCATCATATGCGATACTAAAGTATCTGAAGGAAAAAAATATTTATCATAAAATATAGGACCTAAAACCATTATAATTCGGTTGCATTAATACTATCGTCGATGGCTTTCGGCACTATATAACCTTTTTGTGCTGATGCGCCGTAAAAACCCAAACAAACCAACAAACTTTCAGTTTTATCCACATCTCTTAGTTGCCATTTCTTAGTAATGGCCACCTCTCAACAACAGTCTCTTCTTACATACAGCTAGCCTTTTACTGCAGATACCTCTGAAAAACAGCCACCTTTAAGCAACAGTTATTTTTCTACTACATCACCTTCAGTAAGGCCACCTCCTTGTGACAGACACCTCTCAGTTGCAACCACCTCTTTACAACAGCAACCTGATACCAAGAACCACTGCACAGTATGTGACCCACCTCTCATAAAACAATCCCACTTAAAGACCATTATTAATCATGATTTTTAGCCAGATTTTTCAATGAAAAAGTTCGGCTTATAGTTTGGCTAAACACGGGCTTCGGGCAGTCGGGCAGGCATCCGGTGTCGTTTACAAGTGCGTTAAAGTTTTCAATTTAGCATATTTCTGCCATTTATTGTCAGATCTTTATGAAACTTCATACAATGACAACATACTATGTGATAAACAGAATAAGAAAGTAACCACAACTCGATCTGGCTTTATTATGGATTATTTCCCTTTGTAATTTTTGCGTTAAAGTTTTCAATATGTTGGATATCTCTGTCATTTATGGTCAGATCTTGATGAAAATCTGGCTTTAATGTGGTTATTACATTACATTTCTTGTTTAATGTAAAATACCTAAAAAAAATACAGTCACCTTTTGATGACAGCCATCTCTAGCTAGCTACTATTGTAAAAAGGTTTTCCTGTATTATAGTTCTATCATTAAAGTTTGCATACCATTGAATTTTTACCCTTTTTCATTTTACATTTGTAACATGAATTTTTTATAAAATGGTTTATTAGCATTGTACACTGCTTATCACATTGTAAATTACCCTTATTTTTTTACATTGCATTCGTTTGAAATATTATTGTATTTTATGACTAGATAATGGGGCGTTTAAATGTCGGGTCAACCGTCGCCTTACAAGATGGTATGTGATATAGTGGGATTAGTTTATATATGAAGGTATAAACATTTATAAACTGTTTTTTTATGATACAATAATATATGCATATTTTAACTTGATACTGAAGTAATACAGGTATTTTATATGCAACTTTACCTATCGCTGTTATATCGTTCAATCGTCAAACCAATGTCATACATCTCTGTGTTCAATCTTTGATTGAGATTGATGTGAAAAAAGATACTAAATTCTTGGACGTTATAGTTTTCGAGAATTAATTTTTTCAGCAAGAAATACTATTGAGTTGAATATTAAATTTTTTTTGGTTATTTAACTGTGTGAATTAGATATTGGAGTTCATATAACATCAGGATTCAAGTTTGAATAATGTAAGTTGATGTTTGATTTATATTAGATGACTGCACATCAATGGTGAGGTGCAAAACTAATCTACATTCTTTATTTACATGTAGTTAAACAAGTTTTGCGCTGACCTATCAAAATGTTGTTTGTAATTATAATCATAATAAATCTTAAAAGATTTGACCCAGTCTGTTTGGTTGATCAACCTTTGAATGCTGTGTTTGGGTTTTCTCTAATGAAATGATGGTCCACACTGCTGGGACTGTAAGTTAAAGTAGGTCCACTCAGGTGTGACATACCATGAGGGGGGCTGCACCCTCTTCAATCCCCAACGACAAAGGGGCACCCCCCATTTGGGACCCCCCCTGAGAAATCTTTTGATGGGGGAGATGAAAAAAAGTAATTTTATTTTGGGACAACTTTCCTATAGTGAAATTCACTAAATCCAGTTAAAAACACTAATTTCAAGGCCTGTGGTGGCCATTTTGAAGGGGGGGTCCAGACAGGTAAAAATGCAGGATTGACCAGTTAGAAGTTAATAATAGTTTTGATTTCAAGTAACAGTTGCACATTGGCATGAATTATTTCACTTAGCTCTCAATTTCAGTACAAAGTTAATGTATTCAACTCTATATTGTACCTGATATAAGGGTTAGGCTTAGAACATTCATTGTTGTACTTTTCCTTTTCAATTTGGTATGGAACACTCCTTGTTTTACTTGTTTAAAGTCCTTTTCAATTTGTCCTTTTCAAATCCAATCAGGTGTGAACCAACACAGCAGCATTTATGACATCCTAACATTTTATAATATCTTCCCATAGATTGATTTTCTTGAATAGTTTTCTTGTTTTTTTGCTCCATAGTTTCACAGTGTGGTTTGATAAAACCATCACCTTGCATCCAGGGGATATTACTCAGAACATGATAGGACTTACAGCTGCTACCTGCTTGGCACTCCTAACTCTAGTGTCTGCTGATTATTTTGTGAACAATGAAAAGATGCTCTGAGGCATAAAATGTCCTTTGAGATTCCAAGACTGTGAATAACCTAATGATATTGTTTGTCATTATTAATCATTGATAATAATTGGATGTAAAATTTTGTTCCTGTATCATTGATTGCCAATTAAGGTAATTGCTGATTGACATTGGTCTCAATTTCTGTTCCCCTGTCTCATCATAGGGGGTCTTTTACTGAAACTGCAGATTAATGCTATCAGTTGAACATTACGAAATGTATAATTTCAAAGATCTAGTTTCACAGAATAGTGGCAATTTTTCTTCCATTAATATTAGCCTGTCAGTGTATGACCTAAACGGATGTAAGGTATTGTATGAAAATACATGGGTTGTCTGTCATGCTAGCATATGCAGCTTGATATTGAATGACAACATCAAGCCCCTGTGGTTATCACTTAATATGCAGTTGGATATTTGAATAGAATTTTCATGACATTGTTCACTGGCTAATGTTTACAAAAACCATAAAGCATTTATCAAGATTAATAACTTGTTTTTTACATGACAATCTAATAGGCTTTCATTTAATCTCTTTGTTTTCAGGAATATTCCTACATCTGGCCGTCTGGGAAATCAAGTTTGCATTTTTTGTTGACATAAAGTCTCATTAATATAAACAATTGCAAACTAACGTCTCCCTGCCTTATATTTTCATTGAAATAATGACTTCTCCCTGCAAAAATCAATAATATTTAAAATGAAAATTTCCAGCATCATGATAATTGTAATAGGACACTACTGTTGAAAAGATTTAAAAAATTTAAGATGAAACAATGATATTATCCCCAGGTTTGTTTTTATTATGACTTGAGAGATTTTTTGTCATGGATGAACTAAGTCAACTCACCGACCTGACCACATCGTTTGTAACGGTGACAAATCTGCCTTGAAGGGTTTTATTGTATTTGTTTACTCATTGATGAAATAAAATGTTAGAATGTGGTATTTAAAATCGTTAATGTATTTTGTGAGTTAATGTCGCGTTTTAATGGAAGTATTTTAATTGTTACTGTATGAGTAATGTTTACCTACATCCCTTCAATATTTGAGAAATTTGTTTAGTCAGAGATTTTCTTTATTCAAATTGGTGTTCTTGAGCATTTTGGTCATATTGTGTTTCATTTTTAATTAGGTGTTGTGATTTTTGGTAAATTTAATAATTTGAAGGATTATATATGGAACAATGAAAGAACAAATAAAAGTAAGATTTTTTTTAATTTTCTGTCAACATGAGTGACATCTTTGAAAGTCTTTGTTATTTTGACTCTGTCTATTTTATAACTGGAGTCCCTTGTAAATTGAAGTAAAAAATGGTCATTTTGAGTGGTGGGGGTATGAATCTTGGTCCAACATTGTTTATGTATACCCAGATAATGTATGTTCTATGATTTCCGTTTTCATACTGGTTTAGATTATTACAATGGTTTCCTTTGTCTAATGAATGACAGTTTTTTTTCTTATTTTTTACTTTTTACATTCTTTTTACATTGGTATTATAACAATTTCATAAAAGTTAGATTGGGAATCTCTCCATTGTATTACCACTGCAGTAGATCTGATGGTATTCTACTGTTTATATCAATCTTTTCATTGGCATACGGTGATGTAATACATTCATAAACTTACCTTATGAGCCATCTAAGGTAGCTGCCTCCAGTTGAACAATAAATGTTGTTTTTGATTCCAAGACCCTCCCAAGTTTAGATAACTCAGGTCTCTTGCAGCATGATAAAAGTGACTGGTTGATTGGACAGGTTACATTTACACTGAAATAAAAGTCAATATTGGACCATCAGAATGTATAGTGGTAGTGTATATAGTAAGATCTGATTTTAATGAGTAGGCAAAATGATTTAATAAATTAAAAGTATCTCATTGACAATTATGTCATTTTAAGTGTTCAGATGGCAAGAGGTTGCTATTAGATTTCATTTTAAATAAACAAAAAGGTGGGTTCTTGACATGTTTAAAATCAAGGCAAACAAATCCAGATATCACACGTTTAGCACAAAAACGGTCGTAACTCAATGTAAGAAAAGAGTGAGTTACGACCATTTTGCGCTAAACCCATCATCCTGATATTTATTAATCCAGCATCCTAACCTCTGTCAACCACACCCACTCTGGATTTTTTTAATTTCGATGTACAGGTATCAAGAAAAAACTGCTTATCAAATACTATAAATTAAACATTATGATATATATTTCATCACTACCATAGAAAGGCTGGGCTTATCAGTCTTTTACCTATGGAATGATAATGATAAGGTAAAATTCAAAGAAAGTGATTCATCTTCCTATCACATGTGCTTCGGTGCTCTGTAAGAATAATGTCTTTGTGAAAATTACATTCCAAAGGTATAAATCTGAACATTTATTGGTGTTAGACCAAACATTTATGGGTGGCAGGCCTTGTTTGTTATCCATGTTGCAGGAGATATAAAATTTGTGTGATATTTATCAGAAAGTGTTATAAAAATATTTTTATTTCCTATTTTTTTACTACTTAAACATTTATTTTATCTGGTATTGAAGCATATTTGCGCTTGGTAGGTGAAAACATTAAATATTTTGAATATCTTAGTTAAGCTCTGGAACTTTCTTCAATGGAATATTTCCTAAGCTTTGAGTTACTGTGTTGTTGGTATCAAATAATCAGTTTATTGTTCCTTCTTTTGATGGTTATAAGCACTAGTTAATTGGAAACAGTTTTCAAACTTTTACAGGATAATTAGTTAAGGCTGTACTCTGACTCCAGGTAGATATTTGTGTTGTTGGATGATTATTTTATAGGCTTAACATCAACAATTTGTTCCAATTATGAACAATTAACATTTTTGTGTTCATTGTTCATGTTAATAATTGTGTCAAGGTAAAGGTTTTTGGTTTCTTTTTCTCAATAAATACCTTTGTTATGGCTTTAAAAGCTAGACTTTACAAGGGATTTACTCTGCTTCTTTGGGTGGAAATTCTTCATCAATTTACAATGGTATAAAATTACTAATTCTTTATTTTCTGCATGATGAACTTTCTCTGAAACTCATTGATGGGTTTCTCTCTATGGTACAAATATGGACTGTTAAAATGAAATGTATGACTTTGTGTTTGGTGTTTTTCAGCTATAATTTGCAACAAATGTTGTTTGCACTCTGACACTGTGGATTTTAATGCCAAATATTTTGAGTTGCAGAGTTTTTGAGTTCCAGATTACAGTTGTGTTGCCATGACTACCATGGTTTATTTTAAATAAAATATAGAAATGAATGGATTAATAATTAGTATGTAATTTTTGTATTTTCAGATTGCTCGTTGGAGTAAACTCTGGAAACTTATACAAGATGGTGAATGTGACACTTGTGCTGATTTTGTGATAGATAGTGACCTTGACCTTGACTGTGATTCGACCTTTGACTCGAAGGTCAAGAAATTCCTAATGGATCGGTCAATATTAAAAGTTCATCTTCCTAATGGAGGATTCAACATGGTGAAATATGGGGATGCCACAGATATTAAGGTAGGATGATCTTTGACTTTTATATTGTTGTTTTTGTGCCTTAGCAGTGATTGGCTGGCTCAACTTGGAACCTGGCAATATAGTTTGATTCTCAGTTGAGGCAGGTTATACCATACGCTAGCAAAATGATTATATTGCTCTGTATAGGCAAAGTTGTTTGTTCCCTTTGGATGTGTTTGCTGGAACTGGTAAATGAAAATAGTAAGAGGAACTGTAATCCTTGAATAATCAAATGACAGTACTGATAAAAACAGAGAAAATTCAAGTATACCTGAATAAGTAGAATTGCAACTATCGAAAAATTCATTTACATATTCTTGTATAAGTAGAATCTCAACCAGTCCAACAATGTCAGCACAAAACTAGTTGACATCCATATTCAATTACAATGTGGTTAGACTAGTTCTATGCCGGCCCTGTGAAATGTTCATTTACCAGTAATATTTTTGTAAAAATGGTAAAAATTCAGTTTTTATTACTATTATTTTATACATCTTGACTTTTTTCATCCTAATATTAATAAACTACTCCTGGTATGTTTAGAATGTTAGATAGTGATAAGCAATTATTTATATTTAGTGTCATAGTATAAAACATGAATACTTTATTACATTTTATTTTCTCTCACTGACTTGTTATGTGCTTTAAAGTTTGGCTGTTAGGACCATTAAAACCAATGGTCTTAATTGTAACAGAGTCCCTTTTCTTCTCAATGAACTCTTTAATTGATAGAGAGGTCTTCCTCATTCTTATTATATAACTCATACAGGCCAATGAAATGTATCTTATCTTTATTTGGGGCATAAAAACTGTCAAAAACACATGATTTTGCCATATAACCAATGCAATCCTTATAGAGGAACTACAGTAAATTTTGCCGTTTAAAGTTTGTGATATTCAGTTTTGGTTTGTTGTTTGTAGTTTAAAGTAGCATGTTTCTAGAATGTACTCTATGGCAGTATAAGTCCATAATTGATTAAACATTCATTGTAGTTGATGTAGAAAGTAGAATTATTTATTTATAGAGTTCATTTAGTACAAACTTAATGGAGGGGCTCATAGACTGGCTGTAAAAAATAATCAGCTTGGTTTATTTTGGTCAAAAATGCAACTTTCTACATTCAGGAGTTTGATTTTCTGGGGGGAGGGCATGAAATGCTTTTACAACCATTCTTCTGCCTAATTACAATCTTATTACAAGACTGATAAGAAATATCTTTAGAAATATATTTGGCGTTATAGAAGATTCATTTTGTTTGAAGTATAAATATGTAGTCATATTCGCTGTTCACTCATTATACTGTCCGAAGCCTTCCATGGAGAATTGTTAATCTTTTAGTATTGTGAGTCACCCATAATACACAGAGTAAACAGTCGGCAACTTCTACGCTAATGTTCATCACAAATAACCAATGGTACCATATCTTTTTTATACATTTCTCTATACTGGAAGAGAATTTCATTGGACAAACAGGAAGGATGGAGCAAATTGTATTGGTAAAAAAATAGGTCAAAACTTGGCTTAGACAGCTGCTTCCTCGAAAAAATTTGGTTCAGAGAGCTTGGCCTCTCCTGGGACAGTGAGTTGAAGACGACTGACTCCAGCAAATGCTCAATATAGCACTAAAGATTACATTACATTGGATTATTCTGCAGTAAATGATAAATTAATGATATTTCACGAGTGATTTAGGATGATGAATGTAATAGGAAGAAGTTTCATCACATTACAATGTAGTCATTATTGGATGTTATTTGTACAGTAATATAGATTAGCTGTTACAGAACTTCTTGTCTGCAGGATAGTTAATGTTTAAATTACATGCAATGAGAGCATAGGATTGTGTTCATCAATTGATTGTTGTTGTCATGGAAGATCTTTGTTACCATGGTGATAATGATTATAAAAAGTTTTGTAGATATCATTTATACATTTTAATATGTTCTAATTATATACATAGCTTTAGAATCCTTGAAGGTGCTCTTGAATGAAACTTGGACTATAAAATGCCACTACATACAGCTAAGCATGCAAAAGAATTTTCATGAATATTCTTAGAGGATAATACTACAAAGGATCCATTACTCCAAAATACTTTTTTTACTCTGATAGAAGTGTCTACAATGCCTAATTTGAGTGATTATGGTTTGGATAAATGTCCAGTCTATGATATGTGCTGTGCAGATTTAGCAGGGTAGATTCCATGGAGGTCTCAAGGTCCCCTTAGCATTCCCAAACTGGTTTGAAAAAGAGCAGGATTGTAATTACTGTTTTACTGCTGACACTTCCTACACCCCCACCCTGCTGGAAAAATAATTCCTGATCACTCCCTGATGCATAATGTGACAAATATTCAACAGCAAGTCTAAATTCATTTCCCAGTACACACAATGCACAGTACTGGTTGATTTTTTACTGTCTTTGATTGACATGTATGGTTGTTTGGTGAGATGTTTTACTTCCTTCAAGATGCTTGCTACATTGTTATAGATTTTTGTTCTGCTATTCAGCATATTTTCATTGGCAGGTCTATAATGTCTAGTTTTCTCAGTGCATGTATAGAGAAGATTTCTCTTTCATTGATTGACATGTGTGGTTGTTTCTAATTGAATATAACAGTATCCCCAATGACCACTGGTGTACATACGATCATGTCTTGGTCCAATACTTCAGCTGTTGGCATATATCAAGTCATGGTTCAGTTATTTAATGAGAGTAGAAATCATTATGTGCTCTTTTCAAGTCTGTTGGTAGTAAAATAGTTTTCTCCTCAACCTGCTAGGCCAAAGCCTGAGGACTTAGAAAAGAAAATTACTCAATTCATATTATCGTGATAGTTAATAGTTTTGTGTACATTTATTACTGTAATATAATTATAATGAATCAGGCTAGTGCTTGTCATCAATTTGCATGGGGTTTCCCCCTGGTCCCAAACCCTGAGTGTTGCCCTAGTCCCATCAATGATCAGGGGCTCTTATGTCCCCTTGCTTAAGTGTATTGTTGTTTTTTGTATTTTTCATTACCCACATCTTTGAATTGCATGTTAATATTCCTTTGAATAAAACTGATGTTTGTTTTAAAGACTTTCATAGTTTACAATTTCACATTTAATAGTAGACATTGCATTTTCCAACTAGCCTAAAGCCAGGGAATAGTGAAAATTTGTTCAGGCTAGTAAATATTACTTACTTATACATGTATATAATATAGTCAGGTTTGTTGATAATTTGGCCTTTTTGACTATGAAACATAATAAATCAAGAGAAAATTGAAGGCAATAAGTTGAGTAGAATCAAATGTTGTATAAATGACATATCTGGTTTAGAACATAGAGATCTATGTGTGTTAGTACAACTGTATCCAGGAAGATAAGACATATTAGATATATATCTATAATAAATCTTTTGTTTTTATTTATACTTTATCTTCCAACTTTCTATCAGTCCATCTTTCATGTTTTCTTCCTATCTGATGAAATGTTACAAAAATTACTTGAAATGTTGCAAAAAGTATGATGGAAAAAACCTTCATATGATTACGTATAGACGTGTTTCTATGGTATACACCCACCAGCAGGCAAACTGGTATAGTCTGGTTTACACCCTCCGTAAGTCAGACTGGTATCATACTCTGGCAGACTGGTTTCCAAGTACTCTAAGAATGACGTCAGCAACTTTGATATACAATATCAGCACTCTCACTGATATCTTAGTATTGTTGATATTGTAATCATATTGTTTTTTATTTGATGAATGTGAGAGATTTTACATATTTTATTGATAATGGTATACTATCATTATAATTGTTTTTGTTGGTGTTGTTTTTATGGTGCTTTAGAACCCCTACCCCCTGGCTAGCTCACTTGGTAATGCACAAGTCTACTGATCAAGGGGTCATAGGTTCAATTCCTTGGCAGGGCATACTTTCATGGAGCTTGGTCTTTTAAGTATGTCTATGACATTTTCCTTCATATCACCGATAATCATGTAAGACAATTGTCGGTCACTGATGAAAGTATATGCCCAGTAACATGTTATCAGCTTAATTCAGAGATTTAGCCATTCCTGGAAGGGTGAGTAGGTTGTCTTGACTGCCGTGATATGACCTATACAATGTGTTACTATGGCATAAACCTGACCAAAAAATCTATCTGGCTGCACTTATACATTTTTGGTATCAAATTGTTTCTATCAGTCTACCTACTCAGTTTCGCTGGTGATGCTTAGATCTTTATACCATATAGTTTGTAGTCATGGATCATGGGTTCTATTCCAAGGCCAGACTAAATACCTCTGTAAAGTATGGTCCTGAAGTACTTTCTTAAGTCAGGGAGACCTTATCAGTGCTTATTGGCAGCGTTAGCGAGTACTGGTAAAGAATAGTGTCTTTGATTACATTGAAACACTGAAGCCCGAGGGCCAATACCTTAGTAAGTGTGCCGTTATCTGCCATAAGGTACATTTGCCCTCTTAATATAATAAATCTGAAGAGTAAGCAAGGGAGATAACTGACTATATATTTATATATCTACGATAAACTGTCTATGGCCTAATGGATATATTGATAGATATATTGATAGATTCTAGACATAGTGTTGATGTACAAGTAAATACCTTCAACCTCTCAGTAGTATTGTTGGTATGTAATATTTCAACACTTTCTAGAATGTGATGATTTCTTGTTAACTTGTATATATAAACAATTGTCTACAACTATTAGCAGATATAAACCAGGTCTTTAGCTTTCATTACATTCCTAACACTGAAAACAACAAATATTTTCAAGTAATTTCCATCAACAACAAAGCATGATTCTAGTTAATTTGAATGAGGAAATTGAATAGTATTAATTTTGCAGTTTCTTCATTTTGATTCTGCATAAATACTCAGTATCTATATGTCCAAGGGTTAGTGCAAAATGGTCGTATTTCAAGTTAAAAGGAGTGAGTTACGACCATTTTGCGCTAAGTCCACAATGTGTATACAACCTAAAGAAGTGCAGGAGTAATCTTTATGAAATAGTATGTTAGGATTTGATCTGACTTTTGTTTGAGCTTATGCTGAAAGTGCAATTGCTGCACTTTGAATTATTAAGAAATGGAAAAGATATTTTAGTATTGGTTTTAATGTTTCTTTGTTTTGTACTTCTATCAAGTATACATATATGCGTTAAGTCTGGTGTTCCAGAAATCCGCCACCATCCAGATTTCTTGGTAAAGTGTGAAAACTCTGGTAGAAGTCGAAACTTTCCTCCTTTTTTTCCTGCTGTATCCACCTATGATTCTGATGTACTTATATAACAGAAAGAAAGATAAGAGATTTCAAACATTAGCCAACTATTAATTAATTTCTTCTAGTTATCTTATAAGAGAATGGTTAGTGTTTGCTCACCTGAGCATATGCTGATGGTTTAAGATTACCTGAGCATGAAAAATTGACATATCTGTTTTTCTGCTGTCTTCAACCATGTCTTCTTGGCAAAATCTATAATGCATAGAACTACCAATTTTGGCATCTCTTCTGGCATCTTAAAGTGTCCTTAAAATTGTATTCAAATTATTTTGGGTCGAAAAATTATTCCATTCAAGGTCTTAAAACTATTTAATTGGGAGTTAAAATATAATGTTGCTAAGGGTCAAACTTTGCTTGTTGCCTTGGCTCAATATGACATTAGTTTTATATTTGGGTAAAAGTCTTTTAAACATGTCTGCAACTTGAGCCTTTTGCTATGCTATTTGACTTTTAGGCATAGGGTTATTTATTTTGGCATATGGGTTACTATAAAGGTCCTCTACAAAGATCATTCAAATTTTGCTACTGGGTCAAAATTTACTACACAAATTCATAAAGGTCCCTGTTTTGGACCAGGTGAACATTCTAGTTCCTCCAAAATACTTGCAGTTAAACTTGAAATTTGATGTTAGACAATGATAAAGACCAGTCTTGAAGTTTTCAAATATTTTCAGTCAAGTACATCTAGTTTGAACATTGTTGAGTGTAAGCCAAACTTAGCATTTAATTAATGTAACATCTGCGATAATTATAAGATATTTATACATTTTATTTTACTTTCTAGTTATATTATGTTACATCTACATTAATTAAAAACATCTTCCTATTCTACCTGGTTGACTGGCAATATCTGCCTTGGAATTTTAGACATTTTTTTTGTAGAATTGTTAAGGTTCTGGTTATGTCTTTAGATTCGGTATGAAACAAATTTATTGTTATATTTTATTCCAATAATATTCCATGTAATATTCAAGTACAATATTATTAAATTCTAAATTATTCAACTGTCATTGGCACATTTATGAACCCCACTGATTTAAATATTCACAGCAGTACTTCTGTACTCAAGATCTATTTAAATCAGCGAGGTTATATTTTATCAGAATATAAGTCTCTTCAAGGAAACTGTAAGTTAGAACAACTGAATGAAGTGATATGTAACAGCTACTGAATTTTTTTCTAAAGATCAGGTTAAAGCACCTCGAGTAATTCAGCCACTAAATGATTCCTCAGTGTAATTACCTATTTATTTAACTTAATAACCGCCCTTTGTCTGTTTATTGTTAGTTATTTTAATTACCTCCCTTGTCTGTAAATTGTAATTTAACTTAATTATCTCCCTTTGTTTTTTTTGTTATTCAACTTAATTACCTCCCTTGTCTGTAAATTGTTTTTTAACTTAATTACCTCCCTTTGTCTGTTGTTATTTAACTTAATTACCTCCCTTTGTCTGTATATTGTTACTTAAATTAATTACCTCCCTTTGTCTGGATAGTGTTACTTACCTTAATTACCTCCCTTTGTCTGTATATTGTTACTTAACTTAATTACCTCCCTTTGTCTGTATATTGTTACTTAACTTAATTACCTCCCTTTGTCTGTATATTGTTACTTAACTTAATTACCTCCCTTTGTCTGTAAGTTGTTATTTAACTTGATTACCTCTCTTTGTATGTTAATTGAATGATGATAATATTTGTCTCTAAACCACAAAATACTTGGTAATTCTCACAGCCTTATATGGAATCAAATGATAAAGGCTGTTGTTGTTGAGAGGTGACTGTTGTTTTTATTTGAGAGGTGGCTGTAAAAAGGAGGTTATTATTGTTGTGAGGTAGCTATTATTTATAATTTAGTAAATGTTGTTATTAAGAGGTGGATGAAGAGATGAAGGTTGATTAGAGGTGACTGTAATTTGTGAAGGTTGTTGTTCTGAGTTGACTACAATTTAGCATGGTCATTTTTGAGAGGTGGCTATGATTTGGGTTGCAGGTCTTGTTGTGAGGTTGCTTTTATTAGGTGAATATTTCTGTTGAAAAGGGGTATAATTTGTGATGATGGTTGTTGAGAGATGGCTGTTATTGTAGTGGTTTTGAAGTCTGTGGTAGTTATAGAACTCTAAAGAAGGTTTGACTGTATCAATTATAGCATCTTGACAAGAAATGTGTCTAGTATCTCTAGTATAGACATTGAGGGCAGTTTTCACTTTATTTATGGTATAATCTTAATTGTTTCCTCATTTCTATGATTTAGTGGTAGTAGATAGTTAGCTTTCATTGACTATATCTTGGAATGTCTCTGTATTCAAGAGATCTTATATTTAGTACCTACTTTATTGGATGAAACATTTCTTTGTATGAAATTATAGACCTTTGTCTTGGTTCCAGTATGCTTGTAGTTTTGGACACTTTAGTTGTGTAGTTTTGTCCAAAACAGTTTTTGTTAAGTTCATTGGCGTTGGCTGTTGCTGAATTTACATATTAGAGAAGTTGCCTGGCAAATGAAAACTTAAAAATTAATGTACAGGCAAGAGGATGAGTGAGAAGCCCCTCCCCATAAATAACCTAATTAATTAATTCAAATCAAACTTCTATGCCATTAGGTCTTGCTCTAGTTACTCATACACCACTCATAACCAGTTACATATTTTCTGACAGCTGGCTATGGGTTAGTTGACAGTTTCTTCATTGTTTATGAACAATAAGTTAACTCAGCATTAAAATTGTTTATTTAACATTCAACCATGATTGTGCATTGTATAAAACTAATATTTTATTATTCACTGCATAGTTTGACATATTTGATGGACAGTTTATTATGTAATTTATTGAGCCTGGGTTAAAGTATGATCTATTAAATATAGACAGGAAATAAAATAAATGTTTTATATTAATATTACATGTATGGTATTATTGTTTCAAGATTGTTTATTAATGAACTACATTGAAATTCTGTGTTTATGTGTGTTGTTGATGTAATACAACACATTGTGTGGCTGTGTATGGGTTTTAAATGCTCATGTGGATGTGATTTAGTTTCTCATTTAAGTTAGACCATGGTTATAACAATGGACTTACTGAATGTAAAATGAAATTGTGAATGAATAAGTTTTGTTATCATTTTAGCTCAGTTTTTTTTATAAAAAACGAAAAATCTATTATATTCAGATTCAGCTCTGTCTTAAATGTATGTCTTGCCTCTAAATGAATGTATTTGTTGTAACGATGAACATGTTGTACAAGTTTAATAAAGATTTGTTTGGTTCTGTTCTGTTCTGTTCTGTTCTGTTCTGTTCTGTTCTGTTCTGTTCTGTTCTGTTCATAAAGGTGTGTGAATAGTCTAAATCATCTAACATCTGTGGTTGGTTATCTAGTTCTTGAAGAAGTGAAATTGTTGTGGAGTTAGAAAACATTGCTATTGAAGATTTTTAAAATATGGATTCTTAAAATACAGTGAATCATTGTTATTGTTTATATGCTCAGGAAATGGAAATTCTTTATTTTTTAGTGGCTCTCATATGAAACACTGTTGTGCCTTAATTCATGATTATTCATGTGTTCAAAATTGTGTCTTTAAATCATGTGTTCAAACTGTGTTTTTAAATCATACTGATCAAAACTGTGTATTTAAATATTCATTTCCTGGAATCCTTGAAATCTTCAGATTTCCAGGATATTTCAAAAACAAATCTTTTACCAATAGATTTGTTGAAGTCAGTTGTTATATAAATATTCTGGGTTGCTTTATGAATGTATAATAAATTACATGTATACATGGTTCTATATAAATCACCTTGATTTAAACATGTATTTTAAGTATACATGATACTTGATGGTCTAAGAGTCAATCAAACTGATTAAAACCCGATCTAAAATTTTAACGCTCGCATACTCGCTAATTTAGATCTGGCCTTTTCCAAACAAAGGTCACGTTCAGGTGACCTTTTCTCATCATAATATTCATGACGAAATTGTTATGATACCTAACTTGTTTACATCGTCTACGTCACGCAATTTGAAATGAGCCACCCAATCGCTGACTGTGAATAATACCGCTGTTAAATTGTCATGCAAACATAGGTCTAAAAATAGAAATTACGAAATCAAAATGTGATTAATAGTGTTTTCGTCTAGATGAAAACTACACATTAATTGGTCGACTCAAAGTTCATCTCGACATGACCTTGCATTGACTAAGTAGAGATCCAGTGCGACAACGCTCTTCAGGATCTCTGTTTACGGAGATTGAGAGTCAATTTACAAAGTTTTTTATTATGTATGCATGATTTATGTTGAGCAATCTGCATATTGATGGGTAAGTGCACAACTAGTCTAACTACATGTAAATAAAGAATAATATATGAAGATTAGTTTTGCACTGGTCCATTGATGTATTTTATATGTTTGCTTGATGTATGTTACGAAATGATGATGCACATATTTTATACATTTATGTTAAATATACATGTATATATTCTTTCGAAGTCTATGAGTATTAAATTTAGCTATCTATAGTTTGACATACAGTCCAACTCCTCTTAACGGGCCACCCCTTATAAGCGGTAACCCTCTGTAAGTGACCAGCTTGTGCCGCGACCGTTGAAAAATGCTCTATAATGCACCCCTTATAAACAGTCACTCCCTTCCTCAGCCAGGGGCCAGCCATTTTGCCTTTCAAACTGAAAGTTGATGATGTAACTTAAAACTGCTACTGTTTACGGTTACATATAGCCTGGTTTAGCTATATTTCTTCTTACTCTTAGTTCTACAATGTTAACTACCGGTATGTAGAGATCCAAGATGCCTCATTGCCTCATGAACTGTGTTCACTCTAAGATATTACTGCATTTGTAATCAGCATTGTGGAGTGATTAACTTGTGTCTGAGTGTTAGTGGATAATTCATGAAACATTAACATGTAGAGGAGTCGGTTACTGCTGAGTTGATACCAGAAAAAAAACCTATAAATTATCAAGAATGCATCATGTTATATTAAAGACTATGGTTGGATAAAAAAATTTGCTTGGGTTACCTTGGTAATCTGTAGAACAGATTGTTTTTTTGAGTAAAAAATTCAGCAGCATTTTTTTCATTTTATTGGAATAAGTTATAGAATAGGGGAGGCATGTCAGTGTGGAGTAATATAAAGTTTGGAGACATTTCCAGATTATAAGCATAAGGAATAGTTTTTATCTAAAATTTGGTGACTGTTTATTTTTAAATGAATTCAAATTTTGCATTATTCATTGGTTATCATTAAAATATTAACTGAGACTACAAAAATAGCATAAAATCTATGTTATGGAAAACAATTACAATAAACATGGTTTCGAAGGCTTTAGGATATCAGATGTTGAAACTTATAAATGCCTTGCATTCATGAAATTTGCTTTCATATTAACACAAGCCATACTTAAATTTATTAAAAATAATGACTCCGCAAAAATAATCATCAAAATTCAAGAATTGTTGTAAATTTCTTTTGTCTCCAAACTTTTGGTGGGTACTGTATATGTTATGTTTTTAATGCTCAATTGAATAACTTCTACTTTGTTGTTAGTTTTTATTGTTGATTTAAGTTGATTGTTAAATTCATTATAAATATTTGATAGAGATGTGTTATGTAGCTGGAGATATGAATTAATTAAAGCATGGTATCCGAGATGTTACTCTCTGCGTCTGATTTAACAAATGAATGAAGAGTTTCAGGCGAGATGATTCATTTTTAGTTTTTGAATGAAAATTTATGGAACTGTTCCAGAATTGTAAAATTCTTTACTTCTGCATTCTTGCCAATGTTTGATTGTGTGTTAAATTTAGATTTATTGTGTTTAAAATAAGCATGGTGTAAAAAGATTAGCATTGAAATGAATGCAAAACATTGTAAATGGTAGTAATTTCACTATTGTTATGGCGGAGGCATTGTTGTTCAGCGTATGAACACATTGAAAGTTATAAAACATCTTTAACATTAAGATTACAGGATTACATGAAATGTAAGATGTGTGTCAGAATATAATGATAAAAAACAAGTGAATGTTACATTTTTTGTTTTCTGTATGAAAAGTATCAAGGTGAAGTGGTAAAATAAACGTGTGTTCAGGATTAGGAATTTTTGTTTGGATTTTACTTGAGTTTTATTTAGTTTATTTATAATTTACTGGTTGGATTTACTCATTGATGGTGATTGCTGGATATGATAGTACAATAATCTGTCTGCATTGAGTCTCGATTAATTGATTCTACCAAGTGTCCGAACAATGTGGTTCTAACAGAGATGTGACTGTAAAAGATGGTGTGGATTTAGACTTGCTAGAACTATTATGTTAGTGTTGATTGATGTGACTGTTAGACATGATCCTATTGAACAATGAGATGCCTAAATGTTTGAGACGCGAAAGTGTGCCATATTGTTGATGTGCTTGGCATGATCTTGGTGTGCAAGACATAATTTAGTAACTGCCAATTATGAGCATAATGACTGGTAGTATTAAAACCTTGAATGTTGAAACATAAATGTTTTGAGATGCGAAAGTGTGACAAAGTCTTGATTTGTGAGACATGATTGTTGTGTGCAAGACAATGTCATACCTTACTTTATGCATATAACTTCATTAAGTAAAGTTAAAGGGGATATCAAGGGGAGTTCATGAACAATGCATTATGGTAGTGAAAAGTTCATGGTTTCATGAAATTCATTTTACAGGAAATAATCTTGGTGTGCGCAACGAGACATGATCTTAGCATGCTTTGAAACAAGCCTGTAAGATGGTGCGAGGCATTGACACAGTTCTATGACGTATAAAATTGAATGATCTTAAGTAGAAATCTATGTAGTATATTATATGAAGTGTTGAAAGTATAAATATACAGAAATATTATATTTACTAGTTCTACCTATAATCTCTGGGGGTGAACTATATCTAGAATACTATGTGAATAAATCTGCTGATTACTGAGAAGTAGGTTTGATAATGATGGCCTCTAGGGTGCCCTGAGTGAATCTCTTATACTATATGCTGGAAATTATTACTGACAGTTTCATGTAGGCTGTCTTAATACTTGGCTTTGGTTAAGGTTGCCATCAACAACATTGCATTTGTTGAAATTATGATTGCCTCCACATTGTCAGTGTTGAAATAATGGCTGTACTGGAAAATTGATAATTTTTCTTGGAAATGTATTGTGTCCTCAATGAAAATAGTGTCTGTAATGTTTTCAGTTCTTAGATTTATCAATATTCAATATAATAATGAATTATTGATATGGAATGTTTTTTATTTAGGTACTAAAATGCCAACTGATAAAATCTCTGGAATTTATATTGAACAATTCTTAGAAAACCCAAGGTGAATCAACTTGTTACTGGCATCAACTCTGTGTAGTGTTCATTTTGTTGTTTACTTAATCACTGACTGACTGGCAGCACAGTAACCTTTGACATTCTGTTGATACTTTGGAAATAGCTTAGTTACAGAACATAGTACTTAATGGATTTGTACTTGAACTGTCAATCTGGTGAAAATCTACTTTTTCTGCAGAATATTTTTTTCTTGATTTTTTTTCGATAAATTTTTAGACAATTGTTATGATAGATTGTGACTCATTTATCACATCAAAGATTTTTAACTACTGAATGCAGCTGTGTTATATTATATTTGGATTGTTAAAATATTCTTCCATATTTATTGTTATTGTAAAAATGTGCAATAAATAATGTATAAATTGTGATACACATTGATATGTCCCACGAAACATCATAGAACACTAGCTTCTAGTTTAAATAATTTATGTGAAACTCATACTTGCAGGTACTCTTTACTTCATTCTGTTTTAGGTTGGTCTACTAACTATGATCTGTTCTGTTCTGTTCTGTTTGGGAGGAAGTATACATCGGTGTTAGAATATTACTGCAAATATATTTTTGACATTTGAATGAAATATTTTATAAAAATGGGACTTGGAATTTTGTATACAGTGAATTATGGTTGAAAATCATACTTGAATTGTTAATTATTAATGTTATTCTGCATATTCAATATTTTACTTCACAGACCATAAAGTGACTGACTGTTACGATCAAGTTTCAGCATTGTTGTTATCTGTAAGACATTGAGGGGCAAAATGATATCCTATACCTAGTTTTACTGTCCATTTAATGCTACTTCTAACATGGTCAAGTGGTTAAAACACGTGTTTTTATCTTAATCCATGTTTTGTTATTGAATATCTGACTATAAACAATGTTCAATTTATCATCTGTCTCTGGATTATAACTGGATTAAGATACCTGTGTTTCGTAAGTGGTGTTAAATAGTGTTAATATACTGAAAGGTTACTGTTGGTGTTGTTTATAGTGTTGTCAATGATGCTGGGAAGTAAATAGTGTTGTTATCTGTAATAGTGGTGTTGATAAACTGTTGATGATGATGGTGTAAAGTTGAAAGTGTTGTTAATACAGTCATTGATACTGTGATAGTTTTGTTGGTGATGTAAGGGAGTTGACTGTACCAGTGGTGTTGATAAATCATTGATGATGATGATGCAAAGAGAATAGTGTTGTTAATATCATAATCACATTGTTGGTGATGCAAGGAAGTGAACTATACTATAGTTGTGAATAAAGTGTTGTTTCAGGTAGTGTTGTTAATTTCATAATCACATTGTTGGTGATGCAAGGAAGTTAATTGTACTATAGTTGTTGATCAAGTGTTGTTATACGGGTAGTGTTGTTTATTTGGATTAAACAAGTGAAACCAACATGATGGATGTTTTAGAAGTACATGTTGGTATATATATGACTATGATGGTATACAACAGTTATAGACTCTATATAAAGGTGTGTAAAATCTATAGTTTATTGTCTTAACCACAATCATTAGTCTCATATGGGGACTTATTGGATTGATTATAATGATCATAGATATTGACTTACTTGTTGAATTAAAATATTATGGTATGAACAATGTTTTGTTTTAAAAAAAAGGTAATTAATACAGTTTTACTTAAGATCAAAGATTGTTGATATCAATAAATATAGTCACATCATTTAAGTTCCTGAATGAGGCTATGAATTGTGGTTGCAATAATTTCTACTTTTGCTCAGAATCAAATTTTATAGTATGTTTTTATAAACATGGTATTTACTGTATTACAGCCTGTTCTAAAAACATATAGGAGTTATAATTAATGTTAAATTGTTCACATATATCATGTAAATACAAATTAGATTTAAATATCTTCTGAGACAGGAAAAAATATGAATTCATTTAACAAGTACAAAAACGTGCATGACTTTGAAATGAACTATACTTGAAACTTTACATAATCATATACATGTAGAAAATAGAAGACTTGTCGGTCTATCTGATCTCCGGAAGTGTCTAACAGTTATTGTATATTCTTGAATGAAAAAAAAAAAAAACACACATTTGAAATATCATGATTCAGCAATATTAAAGATTTGTGCATTGTATGCTGTATCATTTTCATATAATTTATTAAAAATTACCATATTTACTTAAATAATGGAGATATCTTTCTAAATCCTAAGTCAATTGTAGTATACACCAGGGATTGTCAAGCCTCCATTCAGTAAATCAAAGTGCTGAAAAGCACTGAGCAAGACAGCATTGTAAGCTGTAAAACTTCATTAACCATCAGTTGCTCATGCATTGGTTTGGTCATACTTGGAGTTCATTGGCCATGGATATAGACAGACATGTGGTCATTCATTTAAGTATAAATCAGGCTGAGAGACTGAGAGTTAAATGGCCTAGTAAAATTGTACATGGGCAATGGACATTTGTGCAGAATAAATTCTATTGTGAAGACTGATTGTCAAACTTATTTTGGCATGACGATATACAAGGTGAGTGACTCAACCATTGTCTTGATATATTTTAGGATTGTTGTTTGTCTGTATTCCTAGTTTAATAGCTTAACAGTCTTGAAAAATAGAGGTAATTTTCAAAAATGAAACACTAAATGGTTGTTGAATCAGATACGCTCCTCTCCCAGCTCAGTGAATACATTCACCCGCTGCCCTAAAACGAGTCGATTTATGATATTGACATTTACTATGAAGCTTTCTACATCTACATCACTAAGTTAAACTGTCAAAATTTGACACTTCTTTAACGGTGCGCAAGAGAAATCAAGAAAAAGAGAAATAAATAGGACAGGCAGAAATATAGACACGGACAAGGGTTTGCAAAAAATAAGTTCAAAGAATGGAAGTAATAGTAACAGTTTTACACAGTCATTTTTCTGGCCATCCAGGCAAGACCAATCCGGCTTCTGTGGCGTTACCCGGATTCAGAACCCTGCTGGCATAGCTCATGCCCTTCAATTGACCATACTTTGTGACTGTGCTTGAAAGTCCCCTTAGAAGATTAAATTAGGTAAGACAGCCCATTCTCAAAGGATGCCAAAGAGTCAATCTGATTAAAACCCGATCTAAACTTTTACCGCTCGCATACTCGCTAATTTAGATCTGGCCTTTTCCAAACGAAGGTCACATTCAGGTGACCTTTTCTCATCATAATATTCATGACCAAATTGTTATGATACGTAACTTGTTTAAATTGTCTACGTCACGCAATTTGAATTGAGCCACCCAATCGCAGACTGTAAATAATACCACTGTTAAATTTGCATGCAAACCTTAGTCTAAAAATAGAAATTATGAAATCAAAATGTGATTAATAGTGTTTTCGTCTAGATGAAAGCTACGCATTGATTGGTCGACTCAAAGTTCATCTCGACATGACCTTGCATTGACTAAGTAGAGATCCAGTACGACAACTCGAGTAGAACAAGATCTCTGTTTACGGAGATTGCCAAAGAATGAGCCTCAGCAATAGATGCTGGCAGGTTGTTCCACAGTGGTATAGTACGAGGAAAAAAGCTGAACTTCATAACATCAGAGGTAGTTGAGAATGGCAGGAATCGTGTACTGTGAGGTTACCATGGTCTGGATTTAGTTGGTTTATGGAAAAGGCCAGGTTTTAAACAACCAATGAAAGATTACCATATTTCAATTTAGCTGAAAAACTTAATATTCATTTTCATTGGTTGTAACGATCACCTGACAAAGTAAACGGGTAAACACCGCCTTATATGGTACATAGTATGATCATACTACTAGGAATTAAGTTAAATGAACAGTATATATGTGTTTCTCAAATCTCCTATTAGCATCATGGATCAGTTTTTTCTGATCAATTTAATAAGATAATGTATATGAAAATTTACCGTATTGAGCAGCTCTTTGTCTTAACCGCTATATATTTTAAGTCAACTATAATTAAAGTTTCATTGTAGATCTAGTGCAAGCACAGGGGTTCTTCCCTTGTTCCAAACATCATTTGCAGCAAATATGGCTTGACTCCTAAATCTAGACAGATGTATTGGGAAGTAAAAAATACACCATGTCTGATTTAAGAACTACGCCAAGATTTCCATCCAACATGAAGCAGCTAACTTCTAAATCAATTATCAAGAAATTGAAGAATCCAGAGAAAGTTTGTAAACAATAGACTTTTGAGTTGTCTCAACAACTCGTGTCAGTCCATTTCATTCACTCCCATTCAATAATGCAAATAAAATCCAGTCTGTATCCATTCGTAATATTACATTGATGTTTATTCTTGCTTAGAAAGAACAACTTTAGTTATAACAAAGATAATCCTGAAACAACCCCTGTCAGAAAATCACTTCCGGTGAGAAACAGATAGAGATTAAATTACCATAGGTAAGGGAATTATAGTCTAACCTTCCACCGCCTACTTGACTTGAGACCGCCCAACAATGAATCAATCCGCGCACTATTTGCACTAATAATAGGTCGCGCGAGTTTTTGTCCTACAATGTTCAATTTTCAAAACAATTGTTAGTTAATCATGAAATGGTTGCAAAGTGATTGCTTTAAGAACATATAATGAGTAGAATATCGTTTTGTATAATGTTGAATGGAACTATTTGTTGGGCGAGTATGTTTTATTGATGAGAAGAAAAATGGACGATAAACCTTGAGCTCAAGTGCTGAAACTCGCTTACTATGCTCGACAGCGCATGCGCGCTGTCTTGCAAAAACCTCATTTTTGAAACAGTTATTAGTAATTGAACACCTTTGAATGCAACCTTAGTAACCACCATTTCACAGTTAACTAAATTTTATTATTATATAATACTCATAAATGTGTTGCAGCTGTCAAAACATGTTTTATTATGTTGTGTAAAACTGTTATGCAAATCATTTTAACGATCAAGTTTCAAGTTGTATGATGAATGTCAAGTATTTTATAATTTCGTAATATTTTCCAGTCAAGTTCTGTGTTACCTTCATGATCGTATAGCCCACCATTTTTTATTTTATACTTCACATGTTGATAAAAATTACAATGTTAAAGGTTTGAATGGGTTGTACTTGCATGTTCAACAATTAACCTTACTGGGTGAACATTTTAAGGTTTAGTCCAAATTTGACAGTTTTTTGGTACTTGAAGAGCTCTTTTCCTATAAAATCTGATGTTATCAGGAAATTCCAGAATTTCAGAATTTTTAGTATTTGGAAATGACTTATACATGCAAGCTCAACTATGAATTATGCTGGGTACACATTTTCAGGACTGCATGGTCTTTAATTTCATGATTGCTTGGTACCTGAGAAAAAGTGGTTTTTTTTATATGAAAACAAATTAAAATTCAGAAATTTCAGGATTTTGAAAATTTGGAACTGGTGCATACACTTACATGTATGTTCAATAAATCATACAAGGTGAACGTTTTCTTGACTGAATCTTAATTTCAGGATTGCTTGGTACTTTAGAAAAGGTTCTTTTCATGTGTAAAAACATAAATTCAGGATTTTGCCAATTTTGAACTTCCATCCTTATGTTTATGCACATTCAGCAGTTAACTATACACCCAGTGTCTTTGCTGCAAGTGTTACTAGTATTTTATCCTACCTGTAGGATTACTGTATGTCATACATCTGTTATAGTAGACTACCGGTATGTATCTCTATGGTGTAGTATATAACATGTATATCAAAGTCAGAAATGTAGATATATATTGGCACAATAATCATGTATCTAGTTTACTATATAGGTATACTGTTAAACCTACCTTAACATCCATCTCTCCACAACAAACATTTCTTCAGAACAGCACCTCTCAACAACTGTTACTTCTTTAGAACAGCACCTCTCAACAACATTTACTTCTTTAGAACAGTCATCTCTCAACAATGGTCACATCTTCATGGTAGAAACTTCTTAAAAATAGCCATCTCTCAACAACAGTCACTTCTGAACAACCGCTACCTCTCATTAGCAGTTACCTCTCCAGTACAGAAATCTCTCAACAGCAGTCTCCTGTCAACAACAGTCTCCTGTCAACAACAGTCACCTGCCTATTACAGCAGACACCTCAGCAAGTTACCTCTTAACAATAGAACAGTGACTTCCTTACAGAAACCAACTCCAAACAGCAAGCTCTAAACAACTTACATTTAATCAATAGACTTATCTAAACAAATGGCACCTCAACAACAGACATTTCTCAACAACAACAACAGTGAACTGCTTATAACAACCACCTCTTAACTAATGATACACCTCTTAACACCAGTCACTGTTCATAAACAGACACCTCATCAGTCACATAAATACCTTGTGTTTTCACATAAATTTGAATGCAAATGACCCCTTTACACAGCAGGTACCTCTTGTAATAACCATTTCAGCACTGTCCTAGTAGTGGTCATTGTATAGAGGTTTAGCTGTATTATAATGACTCATGGATTCTCCTGTTGTTATCTCTAGTATATAAATGGTAGATGTGGGAGATGTGAGTGATCAGGTTTCTACCACTGGTTGTGTTGTTTGTTTACTATTTATCTTGATAGATTTACCAGGTACAAATACTTTCTACAATAGAACCTGTCTTGTATTACACCAACTTGTTACCAGGTACAAATACTCTCTACTGTAGAACTTGTCTTGTAGGACACCAGCTAGATCCTAAGACTAATAGACATCCTAACAACAGCCACCTCTCATTTGTAACCTTTAGTCTATGACTAAATGTTTTAGCATAGTTTAAAACAAGGTAATTAGAAAGATTATCTATGAGTACATGAAGTCCACTTCCTGGTTCTCTAGTACTGAGCTTGTTTCTTGCCCAAGGAAACAAGGAACAGGTTGTTTGTGTCATTCGGAATCAAAGATGAGCTGGTTTAAGAACTTGAGAAAAAAAATGTCCTTTTATTAAGACCATTCTGCTATTATGACCATCAATTTTGATGGTCATAATGGTGGAACTGGACTGTAGCAAAAAGTATAGTTAGATAATAGACTAAGTATAGTAATAGACAGACAGGTGATGTATAGAACAGCCTAGACTGTAATTTAAGGTACTTAATATAGATGATTGGATGATGTTTTTGGCTGGAAATATTGGCTTGTAGCTGTCATTATAACTATTTAACTTTATCATTGGCATTGATTACTTTGTGGTCTATAGAATGTCTTATCTTAGTTAACCTTTCTTTGATTTTATTGAGAGAATGACCTCTGGGTGGAAGTCTGAGATATGATGGTTTTTGATGATTTACTGTTGATGGAAACTAGAAATACCAAGTATTTAATGCACATTTTAGATAGCAGCAGTGTTCTGTTGTATTTCAAAGTTTTGTGCAGAAAACATTGCAGCATTGATAAATTAAGATATCATGGGTTTAGCGCAAAACAGTCATAACTCAATTGCAGAAAAGAGTGAGTTACAACAGTTTGGCTCAAAACCAGCGATATCATCTTTTGTTGCATTGTTTATCTCAGTTGGAAGCATGTATGACTTGTTATTCAGTGATCATAGATTTGATTCCTATAGTCACAAATTTTATATATAGTTATGTAAGGAAATGTTGAAAAATCTTTTTCACACGTATTGAAAGGCCTAGAACTTCCATTTGCAGATAGTGATCTCAATGTCACAGTTTTCATATAGCTAAAAATGAATGTATTTAATATTTTTTGTCACTGTTGCCCTTAGAACTTAGTTCTCAGGTGAGCGGTCCAGGGTCCTCAGATGTTTGTCAGTATCTTTTCCTGATATGCTTCATACTGTTTTTTTTCTAACCATGTATATGTTGTATATTTTCAGGATATCATCAGATTAGTGGTTGGACGTCTAGCTGCTGGTGACAGATATTTCTCTAAATGTTTTGCCTTGAAGTTAGTACACATTAACTCTAGAGATAGCTACTGGTTACATAATAATTTAACTATGTATCAAGTCAAACAAAAATATGAAGCTTCAAGACCACCTGATGAATGGAGGTAAGTTTCGGATCATAGCAATCTATGTTATCAGAATATTCTTCAGACCACTGTAATTGGCTCTATTGCCATTGCATAGGAGGTCACTGATGACCTTTGTCTCAACCAATAGATTTCACTTAGACTAAACAATAACTGGGGATGGAAGCCCACCGGGATTTCAAATCTAGTGTCCCGAAAGGGGTACGGGTTCGAATCCCACCCGTGGAGGTTATACCCATTAAAAAATATATGTCAATATTCCTCCATTAATAAGGTATATGCAAAAGTTTCCAGCCTTGTGGAAGGGTAGGTGAGTACTGGTTATAGTTAAGGGTCCAGGAAAGCTAGGTTATGGGCGCTTGATGCTGTAAAATAACTAAAATGTGTGTCACAGCCTTAAACCCAGTATAAATAAATAAAACTAAACAGTGTTAAACACTATCACTAGCATTCATATTTCTGTTTTTAGATTTATAAGGTTTTCCAAGATATTTTGATGGTTGGTAGTTGGACAATTCTTTTCAAGTTGGAGGTCAGCTGACCTTGACCTGTACTGCAAGCTTGTCAGATGTAAAATGAGCAAGCATTTGTATAAGCCAAATTTTTCATTGAAAAAAAGACATCCAGGGAGGTTATAGCCTTTCATGAAAATATGACAACAATGTCAATTTTCCTCAATTAATAAGGTATATGGAGAAGTTTTTGGCCTTGCGGAAGGATAGGTGAGTACTGGTTATAAACAAGGGTCCAGGAAAGCTAGGTAAGGTGCGCTGGACGCCGTCTTACGGCACCAAACACAACAAAATAAATAAATAAAGTGAAAAAATGAAACAAAACTATGTTAAACCTAAAATCATATACTGTATATTATAAATATTTTCTTTATTTTATTATAAATTTTAAGTATTTTTCACATTATTATCAATATTTCAGATATGAACTTAGAGTAAGATACCTACCTAAAAGTTTTCAAGAACTTTATGCTAAAGATAAAGTGACATTTTATTATCTGTATGATCAGGTAGGTTATATGTTGTTGTACAATAACTTTTATTAAATCTGTATTGAATCCCCTGTGTCCATCGGAGCAGATGTAGAATTATTATTTGGGATTCTGACCCTCGTAAGCAAAGCATTTCTTCAGTAGGAGTAGGAAGCAAAGATGGATAAAATTCGCAGTTTCAACCAGTCATCCCCGCAACCCACTAGCATGAAGTCTGGAACTAATTTCATAGTCAGTCTAGGTGATAGTTTTGCCCTTACTATATAAGTCATAATAAAATTACATGCTTTATTGGGCCAGTTCAACACAATAAAATGGGGCTAGTATTCATGAAAATTTTGGTGATGACTGATTTCACCCCCCCCCCATTGGTTCACTTGAACTAATGAGCATAGAGGATTGTGGGATGTCCATCAGCTATTACTTTATCAATATTCAACATAAAAGTCACAGTATTTCTGAAATTCTCCCATCTTATCTAACATGGTCAGTAGCTTCTTATCAGTGAGATCTTGAGTCTTGGTTCATAAAATGGGTCATGAGGGGGTTAAAGATTTGGGTCACCTAGGTCATTGAAAAAATCTTGTAGACAAACTTAAGGTCACATTAATTTTACTGCTCCCATTATTTTCATCTAACATAGTCAAATATTGTGTCATATGGCCGTATGCTGTAAGCTTTGAATTATATTAGAACAAAACTCAACATCCTTCTGTCGTGTTTTATTATAAGATATTTTACAACTGTTTTTAACAGTGTTTTATCTGATGTTGTAGAACAGTAGGAAATTGTTACATACATTTTACTGGTTACATCTGTGTTGTTATCATTACAACATTATATTGCTTACAATTCTTTGTATTATTTGTTTATAAGTCATAAAAAACAGATGTTAGGGAGCATGCTGCACCTGTCATGCCTTGATAATTGTGTCATGTTAGAAGGTTTTACTTATAACTAGTGTCTCAGGTCTGGAGCACTGTTGGTAGCACCCTGGGATTTCAAATCTAGTGCCCTGAAGGTAGTACGAATATAAATTCCACCTGGGATGATTAAACCATGTCAATTTTGCTCTATTGATAAGGTATAAGGAGAAGTTGTCGAATATGTGGAAGGTAGATGAGTACTGGTTATAGATATGGGTTCAGGAAAGCTAGGTTATGTTTGTTTGTTGGTTGGGTTTTAAGCCGTAGCAGAAAGCTAAATTAGGAGTACTGTGTTGCCATGAAAAAACTTAAAATTGTGTTGACTCAGCTTTAAAGCCAGTATAAAAAAACAACAAAAAACAACAACAAAAAAACATATCTCTGTCATTCTTTAAGTTTCTTTGTAGCTTTCATTCTTTCACTCTTCTCTAATTGGTACTGTATGACAGTTATGTATGATGCTTTACTTTTTATAGTCACATTGGTGGCAATCAGTCATCCTATGGCAGTATGGCATGGTTTATGTGATAAGATTTTCATTATTTTATCCCACATCATGATGCCTAGGTTATCATTGAGACTTTTGTGGCTTATAATGTCTAATGTGACATATAGTCAGATATACTGCTATGTTGGACTTGATTATTGCTATCGTTATTGTCCTGACTCCTGAGTCACAGCATTATAAACCAGGGTAGTTCATAGTTTGTGGTCCAAACAGTCTCTTTGGTGCCTGGAACTATTGAACTCAGTTATTTTATTGTATTTTGGTTGTGCTTGGTGTTTTTGCATATATTTGAAACAAATCAGTCTTTATTCATTTTAGTCAAGTACTTAAATCCATTATAATAAATAAACAATACAGTAAAATCCCTCTATACTGAAAATCCTTCAAACCGAAATTTCCTGCATATGGAAATATCTTGTCATCTGTAATCAATTCCAAGGCCATCAATTTGAATTACCAAATAAAGTCTTTATAGACAATTGGTATTTCAATTCAGAGTTAAATATCATATAGTATAGTAAAAATCTCAAAGGGAAGTAAAGTCAAGATTGCTTTACTGGGAAATTCATTAAAATCAGAGGAGGGTTATTACAGGTTATGCTGTACTTTTAAATTATTCACTCTTTGTTTTCATACTGTTACTGCCCTTCATCCTGATTGCTTTCATTCTAAGTTCAAGTTACAGTTCAATGGGTTTTATTCACATCAAGTATTATATAAAAAGCATCCAGCATTAATTTCCTTTATCATTGCTCACAATCTATCCAATGTCGTTACTCTGATTGGACCAGCCTGTAAAAACCTTCAAGAGAAAATGATTCCATATCAGTGAAAATGATCATAAATTCTATGTAATTTTAATGAGTTTCAAGTCAATTATCATTGAGTCATTTTCTGAGCAAACTTTCACCAGTCTCTGATTACAGTAATCATTGTACTGTTTTTACCATCCAATCAATGGTGGGTGGAGCCTGGATCAATGGTGGGCTGAGTCTGGATTAATGGTCGGTTGGGTGTCCTTGTATTTCTATCATATTTAACTAGGGATTTTTTTCCTACAATAAGGTTGACATGTGTTTTTAAGCTAAGTGGTAATTACTAATTAATGAGTTAACGACAGGGGAAGTGTGGCAGGAATCTTTCTATTGATTCAGTATTGTAAAAGATCTGTTAGTGTAATTAAGGGCTGTATTGGCCCCTTCTCATTTTTTCTGCTTAAGGGAATTGAAACAGCTTTAGTGAAATCAATATTATTACTGGAGATCTCAGTGATTTTTGTATTCACTTAGAGTAAAGGTTCAATGTTAGGTCAATAAAGTGAAACAATAGTTGAAAGTTTCTAATGAAGACTGATTCATTGTACAGTACCCACCAAAAATTTGGAGACATTTCCACTGTGTATAGGTCTATTACGTAGCTTTTATAGAAAAATTTGATCAACATTGATGTTGAAATGCCATGTAGTTTTGCTTTATCTTTAATGATTCTATATTTTTTGTGGACCACAAAAGTAGCTTGAAGTCACATACATAAAAATAAAGGATTGAGCAGTAACGGCAGTACACATAAAAATGTGGCATTGACCTGTTTAGGCAGTCCACGCAAAAATGCAGGATTGACCAGTTAAGGCAGTCTACGCAAAAATGCAGGATTGACCAGTTAAGGCAGTCCACGCAAAAATGCAGGATTGACCTGTAAGGGGTTAAAACTGTATTATTGAGGAAAAATACATTGAACATGGTTTTAGATACTTTGGGATGTCAGATGCTGAATCTTATAAAAGTGATGCATATATGATTATTTTTTATTTTATCACCAACCATACTAAATGTATCAAAAATAATGGTTTGCAAAAACCATCATTGAAATTGTAGAATTTTAGTAAATTTCTTTTTGCCTCCAAACTTTTGGTGGGCACTGTAGCAGAGACTTTTATAGAATGGTAGGTCCCCTTGATAGATGGTAACTGTGATCAAATATTGATGAATGCAGGAATGTATGATTATATTGATAGGGTTGAGATAGGAGACAATGAATTCCTGTATAATTGAGAGAGATTTGCTATAACGACCAGCTGTTGATGTGGAGGCTAGCTTGATGATAACTGTATTCATAATGATGATTATGATTGTATGACTTTATATGTTGGAATGAATATAAAGACATGAAAATATAATGATATCAGATCTCTGGAGGAAACATGAATCATAAATGACGGAGTACTGTCATTGCATTTCATAGCTATTGGCATCCATACTTGGTCAATGTTATTATATGTATAACTTTTACATGATATGACATTTGCAAGGCTCTGTCATAACATGTTATTGGTATTGCATGGCATCTATACATTATAGTCTTGGTCATCATTGTTTTATGAAGATCCCTGAGATAAATTGTCTCGGCAAATAATGTTTCTAAAAACTTACTAACCCCCACTGGTTAATGGCAAGCTTAGTAGGTGGCGTTCCTGACCATAAATCCAGAGATCATGGTTTTGAATCTCAAGGAAGCCCTACACATACCTTCCAGTGTTTGAATCTTGGTAATGCAATATTTGCTACAACCATCCTTCTGCTTTAGGCCACAACAAATTGATCATATGTTCTATGGATTCGCTCGCACCTTAATTTTGACAGTTTTTACACAAAAAAATATTTTTATTTCCTCGCTCGCTCATAAAAATTTGGTCAAACCGCTATATAAAGCA
This sequence comes from Mactra quadrangularis, assembly GCA_025267735.1. NCBI lineage: Eukaryota > Metazoa > Mollusca > Bivalvia > Venerida > Mactridae > Mactra > Mactra quadrangularis. Next base: position 7,872,642 of record CM046307.1, on the reverse strand, counting down.
AGTGAATAAAGACTTTTTTTCTTTTTTTTTCTTCGCTCGCTCGCCCCATTTTTTTTTCAGAAAAATCCGTAGAACATATGATCAACTTGTTGTGGCCTTATTGTATCAAATAAGGGAGTTGTCAGCCACTTGGGAGGTCATCTGCTTAGAACTAAGTTATAAGATTGGGTCTTCTGATATATAGTTCTATAATAAAAAGGATGATAATGAGGATGATGATGATGATGATGATGACTTTATTGAATGTAGCTACACATTTTGATTAATCCAGCCTTCCATGTAGCCTATCCATAAACCATAAAAATAGTAGTCTGCCCCAATATTAAGACTTAAAAGGGTTGAAACAAGGCATACTGTCTTAAATACAGTACCAACATAAAACATCTGAAGAATGTATTCATATTTTTATTGAACTATCTGCCCTGTTTTCTATCATCAGTTATCACTTGATGTCAATATGGTACTTACTGTATGTGTTGTATAGTTATTTATTATCCATTGTTTAAATTAACACAGAAATGTACATGTTGTATATATTAATTATTCATTATTAATTCATCAGTCTAAGATTCCCTAGACAATAATGACAATATAAAGATATGCAGTGTAATTATTTATAGTACTCTAGCGTTGATGGATGGACTGATCTTTATAATGGACTCATGTCTGTTATAGATATGTTACAGATCGTGGGCTTAGCACAAAATGGTTGTAACTTAAAGTTAAAAAAGAGTGAGTTATGACTGTTTTGCGCTAAGCCCGCGAGATGTATAATACAGAACTTGTACTCACTTGCCTTTAAGCTAACTTCAAGAACCAAGAAGTAGATATGGCTTGACAATAATTTTTTATGTAGGTTGCTCAGTTGGACAACCAGCCACTTATACATCACTTGCCCTAACTAAATGTTTACTAGCAGTAACAAGTTGTTGGAACTCAAATTTTGGTCGTTAAGAGCAATAGGACGACCCTTAATGGCCTTGTAGAGTGTAGTGGGCTTAGTACTCACAGATTTTTATCTGGTTACTGGACACTGGTAAGCTCAGTGGTGACCACTGTTGATGGTTTGATTAGTTAGCAGGTCTTACTTATTCTAGATACATCAGAAAATTGTTGTATGGCCATTTTCTAGACTATCCCAGTATTAATGAGGACAGTTGTTAACCTATGGCAAGGGTAATAGCTTAGTACTAGACGCAAAAGCTTGGGTCCGAAGGTCTAGGCCTGTTTAGTGTTCGAGGACAGTGAGTAAGACCACTGACTACCACAATGTGGCCAAAAAATTGCTGTAATGCAGCATGAAAAGTTCCATTACTACTTGCTAGACAGTATTTTATACTAGCCAGGATGTCTAATATGATGTACGTCTATGATTGGACCTATCTCTATGATCTTGGTGTATGTCTTATTGATATAGACAGTATGCTACAATGTTGATAGGTTATATTATATCAACATATAGTGTCAGAGATCATTGTTAATGTACCCTGAGATCGTGTATATAATGATCTCAGCTCATTTATTATCATATCATACATTGGTCTATGTACTTAGTATGGATGTATGATTTACTGTATCTGTGTTTTATGAGGGGCAATACTGTGAAGTTCTGCTTTGTCCATCTTAGTTATAGCAAAATGATGCACTTTTTTGATGATTTTTAAGTTCAAAATGAGAAAAAGGTCTCTATAATAAGACTGTTCCACTGCTAAAACCATTGATTTTGATGATCCTAATAACCACAGTGGTATGTGTAGAGGTAAATTACTGTTGTCTGATTGTCATGAAATTTGTTTTAGACAAACAGATAGACAGACATACAGAGTGTCCAGATGGTTTTTTATGCTTGAAACAATTTCAGCTTGATGTATTTTGACATATTTTGTACATATGTTTTAATTGATTATTTTCAGGTTAGAAATGATTATATGAAAGATTTAGCTGAACAAATTGACCATGACATGGCTATTAGATTAGGATGTATAGAAATGAGGTAAGTTACACATATAATATAGGTCATATATTCTTAGTCCAGCTTGTGGTGCAGCGATTAGTAGACTTTACATCTGACTGTGTTGGTGGCATATCTCCATATCACAGTTGTCCATATGAGGGTCATTGGTTTGATTCCTTGGCCAGACCTACATATCTTTGTGGAGTTAGGTCTACTAACGAATGCTAACTAAAATAGATTTTTGTCCTTTCTGTCTCTTGCTTCATTTCAAGTACAACAATAGACTACATCTGGAATTAAAATATTTGGGTTTTCCTCTGCGGTACAAACAAATTTTCACCATCACCATCAAAATATGTGTTCAAAGATCAATAGGGTTTAATCGGTATTTTATGGTTTTGTGCAATAATGTGTAACTTTGTTTGTACTGCTTGCACACTGACAGAAAACCACAAATTTGAGTTCGATATTAGGTCTATTGTTGACCACTGGCAAAGGCATGCATGTGCTAAGTATTGGTTAAAGACTTAGAATCTGAGATATATTTCAGCTTCTCCAGCAAGTAGGTCAGTCAACTCACTTGCTATGCCAAATTGCCAATCAGATTGAAATATTGTATAACCAGCAGTTGAGAGCACCATTTTATCAAATCATACTACAACCATGATTGAAAATAATCGGAGCACTTGTATACATTAATTGTATAAACAAGAATGTTTATTAACCTCTGCATGCAGTACAATTAAATTGATAAATTTAAAATGGTTCCTACCCTTGATCTCCAAGAAATGTATCATTGTTTACAGCATTCTACTTGTATAAACTATTACTGGTTATTTAGTATGTAAGAAAAGTCCATGTTCAATGATAAATGTTTTCTGTTCGTACCAAGGTTTGAGAAAATACATCATTCTTGTTGGTAATTTATACTCTTTGGGTTCTGAATAATGTCTTCCTTGTTGATAGTTTATATTCTTTTGGTTCCATAATACAGTTTCCTTGTAAGTAATTTATGCTCTTTTGGGTTTTAAATTATTTACACTTTTGTGAGTAGTTAATATTCTTTGGGTTCTGAGAAATATCACTCTTGTTGGTAATTTATATTCTTTGGGTTCCCGAGATCTTCAAATTGAAGTATGTTTAAGTAAATTTAAATTTATAGTATTGTTATATAATGTACATCTTGAGCCTCTCAATGGTTTGTTTACACAAAGTAATGTTGAAATATGTTATAAATGTTTATATTTCGTGACATATAGGTGAAAATGTCAAGCATCCTAAATACATATATTTTACATTTTGTTACATGATTTGATACAGGAGTTGATCAAACATTTTTCAGAGTTTTTAGAATGGCTTAGCAAAGAGACAGAACCAGAAAGTGTTTGTGTCCCTAAAATGCACTAACTTTGAATTCATTGTGTCAGCGGTAAAAAGCTTACGTCTCTAACCCAAGACCCAAGACAAAATGAATCACTGTTGTACACAAAATGAGGTTTGTGCCCAGAATGAGGCTTGTGCTCAGAATTGGGCTTGTGCCCAGAATGAGGCTTGTGCCCAGAATGAGGTTTATGCTCAGAATCAGGCTTGTGCTCAGAATGAGGCTTGTGCCCGGAATGAGGTTTATGCTCAGAATCAGGCTTGTGTCCAGAATGAGGCTTGTGCCCGGAATGAGGCTTGTGCTCAGAATGAGGCTTGTGCCCAGAATGAGACTTGTGCCCAGAATGAGGTTTGTGCCCAGAATGAGGTTTGTGCTCAGAATGAGGCTTGTGCCCAGAATGAGACTTGTGCCCAGAATGAGGTTTGTGCCCAGAATGAGGTTTGTGCTCAGAATGAGGTTTGTGCCCAGAATGAGGCTTGTGCCCAGAATGAGGCTTGTGCTCAGAATGAGGTTTGTGCTCAGAATGAGGCTTGTGCCCAGAATGAGGCTTGTGCCCAGAATGAGGCTTGTGCCCAGAATGAGGCTTGTGCCCAGAATGAGGTTTGTGCCCAGAATGAGGCTTGTGCTCAGAATGAGGTTTGTGCCCAGAATGAGACTTGTGCCCAGAATGAGGTTTGTGCTCAGAATGAGGTTTGTGCCCAGAATGAGGCTTGTGCCCAGAATGAGACTTGTGCCCAGAATGAGGCTTGTGCTCAGAATGAGGTTTGTGATGATACCAGACTTGGATATTATGTGAATTAACTGTTGTCTATTTGACACATAGGTTTCATTGAAATCATTAAATGGAAAGAGAAATCTCTTTCTGTATATAATGTAATACTAACTTTCATGAGTGTTGTAATACTTTCTACCTCAGTGTATTTCAGCTAGATCCAATCTTGATGTGTTTCTATGGTCTCTAAGCACTGACATAATACATGTATTCTGTTACTTATGTAAACTGTAAATATTTATGATTTCAGGAAATTCTTTAAGGATATGCCTCAAGTAGCACTAGATAAGAAGTCTAACTTTGAATACTTAGAAAAAGAAGTTGGATTGAAAAGATTTCTACCTAAAAATGTGATAGACTCAATGAAGGTATTACATTGTTGTTTTACATTGTACATTTTAGTTTTATTTGTCTCTCAAAATAGGGACAGTGGTTCAGTGGTAGGATAGACACTGAGGGATCAATAAAATCCCAGATTTTGATCCTTGCTGCAGCTTTTAATGGCTAAACTTCTTGAGCTTGAAATTTACTCACAATTTGCTTTACTTCACCCAGGTGTGGATACTGCAGGGTTGTGATTGTTTCTGCAGGTTTCCTGCACTTTAAATAATTCAAACGACCATTTTCAGATTTTACATTTTACAATGTAAGCTACCATAACATAGCCATAGTTGAACCCAGCCCTTGTTTGCAGTTACTTCAACAGTCATGAGTCCTGAAGGCCTATAATGAAAAAGTACTTGTGATATTACCCTATGTATATGCAAGTATAAGAAAAGAAAATAAGTAATTTAACCTATCTATCTTGTTATTCTATTTCTACTTGCACTAAGCCGCGGCCGTGGTGTAGTGGTTAGCATGTCTGACTTCGAATCTGGAGATCGCAGGTTGAGCCCGGTTGCGGTAGGTCATATCCTATACATGAGTTGTCGGCCTCGTGGTAGGGTAAGTTTGTACTGATGATAGAAAAGTGTACAGGAAACCTATAGTAGGAAGAGCTGGCTGTTGTATATATGACCTAAATATGTGTTGAATACGATGTTAAAAACCAATTTTAAAAAAAAATTCTACTTGCTCTGTCTGGGACAAATTGATTGTAATAGAATGTTAATATATCAATGTATTGTAATATCTGTACAATATGTTTTCATGACTCACTGGTTTAACTTGTAATTTCTACATTCTATTGTTATCTATATCTTCAAGAAGTGTTATGTTTTCTGACTTAAAGTTCCTGAATACTGAATTGTTTTATTTTCCTTCTTTATGTTGCAATATTGAATTGTGTTTTTTTTGTCTGTTTAGAAAATTGAATTTGTGCGCAGTGTTGTTTAATTTCGTGTGATCTTGCAACTGCATTGTTTTATTATATCTCTCAATATTGGACATCGTCGGCAGCCACAGTACTTTCTTTCGTTACACTCCTTACGTACAGTGAGCAATTTGACTGGCGAAATTTCGTATTCGTTAATATGCATGAGGCAGGTGAGACCAATCTTTTTCCAATGAAATTGCATGTTACAATTAAATACGCTTCAATAACAGTGATGTCATAGTATAGTAGAAAAATCACTCATGGAGGCCACCATTTTGAAAATGTACTTTCATTGGCTAGTTTTCCGCAGTGGTTTCCTAATGGAACCAATGAAACTGCCTCATTAATTATTAGCTCGACTTTTCGAAGAAAATGAGAGCTATTGCTATCACTTTGGCGTCGGCGTTGGCGTTGGTTTTCAGGTTAAAGTTTTTTGAAACACTTATAACTTCAACACTATCCAAGTTATTTTATTGAAAGTTGGTATACTTATTAAGTGGGACTATATTAACTATTCTGTGAAAGGGGATAACTCTGGATGAATTATTTTATGAGTTATTGCCCTTTTATAATTAAATAATTGCAAAATATGAGGTTAAAGTTTTTCCTATGTAGAATATCTTCAATACTGATCAATTCATTTGACTTAAAGTTTGTATACTTATTTGTCAGTACAATATCTACACGACTGTGAAGGCACGTAACTGTGGATGAATTATTTTTAGAGTAATTGCCCTTTTATACTTAAGAAATTGCAAAATATGAGGTTAAAGTTTTTCCTATGTAGAATATATTCGATACTGATCAAGGTATTTGACTTAAAGTTTGTATACTTATTTGTTGGTACTATATCTACCCGACTATGAAGGGATGTAACTGTGGATGAATTATTTTTGGAGTAATTGCCCTTTTATAGTTAAGAAAAATGCAAAATATAATGTTAAAATCATTTCTATATGTAATATCTTTAATACTAATCAAGATATTTGACTTTAAGTTTGTATACTTAGTTATGGGTACTATATCTACACAACTATAAAGGGACGTTACTTTGGATGAATTATTGTTGGAGTTATGCCTCTTTATACTTAAACATTTAAGATTAAAATTTGTTCTCATGGGATATATTTAGAACTTATAAATATATTTGAATGAAAGTTGGAATGCTTATTCGTCAGTTCTTCATCTATCGGATTATAAAGGGACATAACTCTAGATGAATTACTTCAGAGTTATTCCCCTTTATACTTTGATATTTAAGGGTTATGTTTGCTCAAATTTAATATATTTTGTTTGATAGAAAGTTAGTATACTTTTTCATCAGTACTACATCTAGTTGAATACAATGGGATGTAATAATTGATGAATTATTGTTGGAGTTGTGACCCTTTTCAACTTTTTAATTCGGGAGAAAGTATTATGAAGTGAAATATTTTCAATACTTAAGAAGATATTTAAATGACAATTAGTATGCTTATTCATCAGTACTACATCTACGCGACTACAAAGGGACATAACTCATGATGTTATTTTATGAAGTTATGCCCCTTACTTTAATTTTGAATTTTGTTCAAATTGAAATACAATGTATTTATAGTTCTTCATATAGATATTTAAATATAAGTAGGTATGCTTATTCGTTGATACTATGTCTACTTTACTCTGAAGGGGGGTTACTATGGATGAATGTTCTAGGAGTAATGCCCCTTTTATATTTTACAAATATGAATTGATAATTATTGTTTGACTGAATTATATACTTTCAAAAATTATGTCCTGTCTTGAAATTACTTTTGTTTTAAGATAAGCCTTGCCATGAACAAAACACCCGAAAAGTCGAGCGCGCTGTCCTTGGACTGCTCTTGTTCTTGATTACAAGATTTCCCTTATCAAATGGCTCACAGTACATAACACAGCATTATGGAGTAATGTATTGTGGAATAACCAACGATGAACATTGGACAATGTCATGTCAATTTGCATATTGAGTGCTGAACAAAACACTATTGTCACTCCCTTTATTTTTAAATGGAGTTAACAATAGTGTTTCATTCAGCCCTCGATATTGTATAGACCTCCAATTTACCTCAGTCTGTGACCTATATGACTTTGAATTTAGAGACCCAAGGTTAAGTTCCCAGCCCTACATTTTGATTTTTGTCATGCAATACTTTCCTCTTCAATTCTCCCATCTATCACTGTATCTAGTAAAACAATTGTCTGGCACTCAAGCATTGGTATGTGCTTAGTAATGGTGAAAAGTTTTAGTGATCTTGGCTTCTTTACTGACAGTCAGTTTGACTACTAAACGTTATGACAACTATGACAGAAAAAAAGTAAAAAGCCGCAAAAAAGCAAAAATCATTACAATACCTGAGTGTGGTTTTTTTATCTGTACATTGCAATAGGTCCTCTCGTCCAAGTTACAATTTCTTACTTTTACTCGTCAGAATATTGTCAAAAATTGAACATTATTATTATAAAGTATAGTTTGTTTACAAAAATGCTGGTCATAAGACTGTTGCTAATACTTGCCCTTGGACTTTTTATGATCTAATTTTGTATGTTATGGTTTATTGAGGATCTCATAAACCAGATTATATCATATTTAGTATGATAATTTTGTTGGTTGTAAAATTCTTTCCTTCTATGTTAATTGTATTGATTTACATTGTCTGTAAAATCCCAATGCTAGTGATATTGATTCAATCAACTATAAAAGTTATTTTGTTTACATGTCATTTTTTCATCTTGAAGTCAATTAATGATTCACAATGCTTTGTTTTTATGTGCATCAGCTTGATTTCAATTATGTGCTTACTACATGTACACAATAACAGAAAATTTAATCCTTGTAAAGGGAGGTAATTCATTTTTTGTTTTGAGTATTACAATTTTTGGCATGTAGTAGTTATTTCCCTTGACTGTAAGACTTCAAATGCTTATTATGATTGTGGCTGATGAATCTGAGAGATGTTCATCTCTACCTAACCCCCCCCCCTTTAAAAATAGAACTTTATTCTTAAAATTATTTAAAAACAGAATTTTGTGCATAGAAATTATTACATGTATTTGAACCTTCAGATCATTATATTTTCCTCTGTTTTGTGAGGGGCTGACTAAGGTCTTACACTACTCTGGGGTCCTTGTTCAAATTTCGAGGCAAGGGATCACATTTTTATGGCATTATTTAATGGCTGGCTTGAAATAGCTGAATGTTTTAGTAAATTACATAATTATATAATATGAGTGTTCCATGGCTCATGGCTTATTAGCTTGTATGGTCTTCTGAACAAAAAAGAAAACATCTTTAATTCACCACCCTGGATTTATACTAATATGTGTTACTGGCAGAGCTAACTGGCCGCTTGGTCACCATTAAGTAAAAGTAATGGTGTTTTATAGCCCAATTTTCATGCTTAATAAATTAAATGTTCACTGACTTTACAACTATTACCCCTGATCATCGGGCTACTGGTATATATCTATCAATCTTCTGTCTTTACTCAGCTTAGTGCAGCAATTGGGGCAACATAGTTATACCACCCTCATTTACACTTGGGTGGAGTGAAACAATCGTAGGTATGTTTCTTGCTAAAGGAAATCAACAGTTCCCCCTAGTGAGGTTCAAACCCAGGACCCCTTGATCCCTCTCCATTTCAAATTGTGCTTTCCACCTCTTGACTACTGCACCTAAAAATGATTATTTTTGTAGATATTGCCATGATTACCTCTATGGACTAAATCTAGTGTCTCCAAATATGTACTATTTGACTTGATTCATTTGATATTGATATCCACTTGACTTTATACTCACATCATACTTTGTTACAACTCCTTTCATTGTCATAAACACTTGATATTGAAGTATTCTTTTTTATATGTCAACATTTTTTTATCATATTTGTACCAACATATTTAGTTGTTTGTATAGGAAGTCAATGAGTGGTATTAGTGTTAGATTAGGGTGTCCAATATTTTGTATTATACTACTTACGTCGATTTCAAGTCATGCTCTTGTGGTCAATATAACATTATTAATCCTAACTTTTGGTAAAGTTTTTATGGCCATGAATGTTGCCATATGATAACATTGTTTACATTTATGTGTATTACGTTTTAAAAGTTCTTTAAAAGTGGTTATTTAAGCTCTTATAAGGTCCTGTATCAAAGATCAGTGTTTTTGCTTTTTCCTGACTGTAATGTAAGTCTATCAATCTCTCAACTAACTTGAACTATTAAACTATGCTAGACAGGCCAACATTGCTCAAGTCATGGTTGCTTTGACATAGGGTTGTAGAAATGTTTGCTTTACTATCCAATGATGACATATCTTGGTCAAAGGTTAAGGTCACCTTGTCAAAATGGTCCAAGTTGATCTCTGATTGGTGACCCTGGTCAGGGTCAAAGGGCAAGGTCACTGTGACAAGATGGTCTAAGTTGATTACTTATTGGTGACCCTTGCCAAGGTCAAAGGTTAAGATCACCTTGGCAAGATAGTCTAAGTTGATCTTTTATTTGTTACTCTCAGTAAATGGATTTTTTGTTTATTATTGTGATTTGTATATTATGTTATAGGGGACAGCTAGTAAAAACAAGACTTGATGGTATTTTTATTTAAAATTGACATTAAGTATTTTACACTCAACTTTTTGACCTTGTAAAATCAAGTCTTTTTACACTTGACTATATTCATATTACTCTGTACTTGGAATGTACAGTAAAACCAAGATCTATTACTGTCTTTTATAGATATTGCTTATAAGAAGGCAAGTTTGATGTTACTTTTGTTGTCCAGAAATGATGGTGAATTGAACTGCTCACCTCATATGAAACAGCATAGTCATTGCAAAATCATGCCATTTTTTACAAGTTTTTAGTTCCAAACACGTAAAAGAGGGCCCTATATGAAGACTGTTTAGCTATTAAAACCATTGATTTTTATGGTCCTAATAGTGTAACTCAACTGTATTGCCATAGTAGGTAATAATAGAAAGTATTTTCCCATAGTAAGTTTTACTCTACTCACTTATATACATACTTGACCCTATAAAGTATACCCACTTTGTTACCCTACACTAATGAGGCTGTGATAGAGAAAACACAGTTTTATAATATACTGGATTATTGTTTGATATGGTCCCCCTCCAAAAGTTCCTGAACAAATGAAATTTTTAGTGAAATTTGATTGTTCATACAGTTAGTACTTCACTGCATTTTTTAGTGGTGGGAGGGTGGGGGGTTGTAACCTCCATAGCTACACATTGTAAATATAAGTCACATCAAGACCGTCAGTCAACATATTTGCCATTCTTGGGAGACTTAATCTCTGAATTTGACTGTTAACCAGTTAATAGGTAAATACTTCCATCAGTGACTGACAACTGCCCTACATGATTTAGAATCAGTGGTAAGAGGTAGAATGGCAATAGAAATTATTTCATGTCTTAAGTCCTAAAAATATTCTGTTTTACTATTATAGAAGCATGTTCATGTATAGTGCGGACACATTGACCCTGACCTGACCTTTATGCAAGAATATTCATTACATTGAATACGAAGGTAGTATTAATGTTCGAAAACAATCGGATTATACCGTCAAGGCTCGAATGTAATTATAACACAGGGATTAATTTTGAAGTACATTTAAAGTGTACAATGAGTCTCTATTACACATAGGCCAGACCAGAATATTATACGATGAGGCTAGCTACCAATTCAAAAGTTGTAGGTTTTAGCCCCACAACCGCCATCCCCGCCCATTTTATTGTAATTTGTAATTACAAATGTAAGAAAACAAGTTTCACGTTTGAATGCACATATATACTCTATACATGTCTTGTTAAACTTATAATGTAAGCCATAGCCGACATTACACCCTCAAAACCTACAAGCCCCATGCAACCCTACTAAGTACCCGCCGATGCTATTTACAATCAATGTAAATCGACTGCTTATTTTAAATACGTAACGAGCCGAAGTGTAGATTAGGCGTGGTATTGATTTTCGCCGGGATATGTGTATCTGATAATAAGATGCAAATGAGAAAGGTAAGGTCGGGGTCAATATGTCCGCACTACTCATACTTAGAATCACATGCAAATAAACTAATAAATGCTAAATTGAAATTTGCTAATATCACTCTTAGTTTTTATTTTACATGGGTTATAAATTTATTGGATAATTACGGAGCCACTAAAGTGACATTTTTAAATACTTTTTTTATTATCACAACTATTTCGTTTAAACATAATATTATTTTGTTTTTTCGAAATAATATTATTTCGTTTTTTCGAAATTAATTTTTTCGTTTAAATGTAATATTTATTTAAAACAAAATAATATTACATTTAAACGAAATAGTTGTGATAATAAAAAAGTATTTCAAAATGTCACTTCAGGGGCTCCGTAGATAATCCTAAAAACAGAATTTTGTTCACATACTTTTGAAGGGTACTGTATATTATAATACTAGAATGTTTAATAATCTAATATAGTAGTTTTAATTCATCCATGATAACCCTGTTGTGGTCTCATTGTGGTTACATTATACTAGATGGTTAATTAATGTATATTTTACTATACAATGTATTAGATTCTATAATTTGGATTAGAAATACTGGACTTGCTTATATACTGCAGTGTTTTGTGTTTTTATTTTCATTACTTTGTGAGCTGGATTAAGGTTTTTAATTGTCAGTATTTTGTTGTTTATTATTTACTCAGCAATCTCCTCCTTAAATTTTCTGTAGCACTAGCCTGATTCATTGTATTTTGCTGTAATTCCCCAAATTATCCACAAGCCTGATCTTAGTGAGTTATTTTCACTGTAGCTTGAATCAATTTTCTCAACATTTGGACTTTGTACTAGTGGGTTAAGGTGCTGACTGTTTAGTTATGTATGTTATTTATTCGTTGCATTTATATTTGTACAACTTGGATTTTTTTGTTGGGTTTAAAGCCATAGCAAGACATTGTATTGGTCATATAACAGAGTCCAGCACACCTAACCTAGCTTTCCTGGACCATTGTCTATAACCAGTACTAACCTACTCTTCCACAAGGCCGGAAACTTCCCCATATACCTTATTATTGGAAGAAAATTGACATAATTGTCAAATTTTCATGGAAGGGTTACCTCTCCCGGTGGAATTCGAACCTGTGCACCTTTTAGTCCACTAGATTTGAAATCCAGGTGCGCTACCAACTGCACTACTGACCCGGGTTACATGGTGTTACAAATTTAATATTGTTTTTGTTCTTGTATTTTCAGTCCAAAAATTTACGTAAAGCCATACAACAACATTTCAAAGTGTACGCCCAGTTATCAGAATCAGAATGTGTGTATAAGTTCTTTGATACATTATATAGAGTCAACAGATTTAACCAGGAAAGATTCAAGTGTGCACTTGGGGTAAGCTCAACTTTTTATATCTATTCATTGTATTTACCATCCCTGGTTACCATAACAACTAGCAACATAATAATAGAGATGGGTGAATAGCTGTAGTCTTAAACTCAAGATGCTGGTTTCTTTCACCCCCACTGTGACCCAGTATCAACATTTTTTCTTTAAACATTTTATTGCTGAAAAGCATGCTGAATGTATTTAGTTCTGTTGTTCTCTGTACCCATATTTTTCATTGTCACTCTGCACAAGTTTTAGGTTAGGCAGGTGATCATGAAGGGTGATTTCACATCCAATTATGTGTAGTTCTTTTTGTTTGTTTTCGCTAACTATAGCATTTTGTTTGCATTGGATACAAATTAATCATTGGCCATTCTAATTTTGACATCTTCTATCTTTAACTTTGCAAAACAAATCAGTTTTAGTTCTCTTAATGCAATTTTGCCTGCAAGTGATCGGCATTTCCAACAAAACATACACAGAAAGGGAAGTACCTCTTTATTGACAAGAGACAGGGATAAAACCTTGAAGGATTAAAATTAGAAAATCTTGTAATTTTTGGACACTTCTTAGTAAAGACAATCTTGCTAATCAAACGCCCCCCTAAAGGTTAAATGAAAAGAGTCTGCAAGACATACTATCAATGGTACTTGATTAGGCAGACAATCATATTGACCCTTTACTGGTTGCGACATGTGTGAAAGTAGCCATTTTTTTCACCATTACGCGCTAGGGCTATTTCAAGATAATCTAATTTCATTACTTATACAGATATGCAACTTGGCCAAGTTATTCCCTCAACGCTAGGGCAGAGCAAAAAGGGCAAAGAATGCAATTTTCGCTTTTTTTCCACCCCAACTTAGCATTTCAAACAGTAATATTTTCCAAAATTGAGGTCTAAAGTGCCAGGTCTTTTCAGAGACTGAAAACATGATTTCTTATCAGCATTTGGCGCCATTTCAAACCCCAGCAACAAAGGGGGGGGACACATCCCCCTTTCGGAACAACCAAGACATCTTTTGATGGGGAGGCACGTGAATATGCTCATTTTTTGGAGACAACTTTCCTTTAGTAAAATTCACTAAATCCAGTTAAAAATCACCAATTTCAAGGCTGTGGTGGTCATTTTGAAGGGGGGGGGGTCCAGTCACGTAAAAATGCGGGATTGACCAGTTTAGGGTTAAGGATTCTAAAAAAAATTCTAAAAAAATATGAAAACAGTATGTATACTTCATTACCCTATGTGTTGGTTTTAATATTTTCAAAAGCACTCAATGTATGTATTGGCATTGACCTTTGATGTCTAACTCATGTTATGTTACTTGGTGTACTAAGTGAGTTCAGAAAACAATATTTCAAAGTCTAGTTTTTAATGTTATGAAAGGTAACAAAATCTATGACTTTAAAAACTGAACTCAAGCTGACAGTTAATTAGTTACATGTGTTTGTATAGGTCTGGAAGTACTTAAGTATTGACTGTAATAATAAATCAGGTGAAGCTCTAAGTTATAGTTTATCATGTATAAAATATACATTGAACTTTGTACATAATATCTTATGCACATCCTAGTTTCTCTAGGATGTAAACTTTTAAATGCATAGTTTTGCTTGTTGATTTCTTCTTAATTTGCTAAATAGGGTAAGAAGTAGTAAGGTACCGGTAAAACAGGAAGTTACAGGTTTTGTAACTACATGTATGATGTTTGAAGGTTTATAAAGTTCAAATATATAAATATCACATCCTGCTGAGGGTGATAGAATCAAATGTTCACCCTTGACACAATCTGATTAAAACCCGATCTAAAATTTTACCGCTCGCATACTCGCTAATTTAGATCTGGCCTTTTCCAAACGAAGGTCACGTTCAGGTGACCTTTTCTCATCATAATATTCATGACGAAATTGTTATGATACGTAACTTATTTACATCGTCTACGTCACGCAATTTGAAATGAGCCACCCAATCGCAGACTGTGAATAATACCGCTGTGAAATTTGCATGCAAACCTTGGTCTAAAAATAGAAATTGTAACGAAATCAAAATGTGATTAATAGTGTTTTCGTCTATATGAAAGCTATGCATTGATTGGTCGACACAAAGTTCATCTCGACGTGACCTTGCATTGACTAAGTAGAGATCCAGTACGACAAAGCCAGTAGAACAGGATCTCTGTTTACGGAGATTGCCCTTGACATAACTTGTATTTACAGATATTTATTTTATTGTACCGAAAACAAAAAAATAGAAATTGTTGACAATTTAATAAGCACAAACTGTTTTATTTGATCTTCTGTATTTGCTTCTGAACTTGCTCGAAGACATTTTTACACTGTTAAGTTCGTTGTTTCATAGAAAGATAGCATCTGCACAAGGGAGGTAACTCAAATTGAATGGCTAAGGACTCGGGTCTCACTATTAGCAAACTCCAATGCAGTAGTCTCCCATCACTTTAAATGGGCCGATAGGTGATATCAAGTGGGCTGATAGGTGATGTCCAGAGGTTAACATTACAGATTGTCACCCACTGGCATCACAATTGGCTATATAGTAAACAAATCATGTGAGGTATAATAATACAAATTCCCAGTGGATTTGTGTCTGGATGAATTAAAATTACATATGAAAGTCCCCGATGGCAAGTACTATGATGGTGAGTTTGTTGCATTTTTGTGGTTAAGTTCAGAATGGGCTCATAACTTCAAAGCTTGACCTGAAGATTCATGTGTAAGGGCTTTATGGTAGCAGTCCTCATTGAAGAAGAAATTTAGCAAGTGTTATGATCATCCTTAAATAGTTCATCTGTAAGCATTCCACATAATGCAATCATACCTTTTAATTTAGTTGTCTCTAGAATCATCATAAATTTGTAAATTTTGCTCAAAGTGAAATGCTGCAAGTCTCTTTGACACATCATAAAGAATTTGCATTACAATTTTATAGCCATAGAATACCATTAAAATATTTGTATCATGGAATTATAGCATACATAGTGTAAAAATATATTTAACCCCTTCTTAACCTGATCCGTTAAGAGACATAATGGTTTAACCATTCTTCTTTTTTTGACAGCAATATCATCATAAAAAACTATAAAATATGTTTTCTAAATAATTCCATAAGATCTAATTTGTAATTTTTGATAAAACCATGGAGTTTAGAATTCTGTATGTGTTTATAAGTACCTGAACAATCTATGTTGAAACAGCAGGATGGCAATGTTCAAAGCTGAGTATATAGTGATTGTACCGTGCTGATAAGCCTTTAGGCTTTATGGTATAAGATAGATTGATGTTATTGAGAAGGTAGTTGAGCCCAGGTGTGGCTGTGTCTATTAAAATATCAAGATTACTTGGACTGTTTTATTGAAGGTACAACCCATATGGTTTAACAAATGTAATGTTTTGTTTTTTCATTAAGTACTTGATGTCTAGGAATTTTATGCAGTTCATTTTTTATATACCTGTATTTGCTTCTATTCAATTTATAATTACTAAGGACTTTTTTACTAAGGATAGAACTCAGCTATTGTGAAGAATATGTTATGTTTGTTTTTATTGGGTGATTGTTGAAGAATTTCATTCTGTTCAGTTTACTGTATGTAAGTGCTTCCATGCAAAATTACTAGGACTGTTTAATTTGATGTACTTGAAGCATACATTAAATATGTAATGTTTATTTTCATTAAATAGCTGTGGAGGAGTTTTATTCAGTTCAGTGTACTGTATTTAAGGGTTTTCATTCAAATTACTGATTACTTTAACTGTTATACACGGCATATTTCATTCAAATTACTAATTACTTGAACTGTTATACATGGCATATTTCATTCAAATTACTAATTACTTGAACTGTTATATATGGCATATTATATTCAAATTACTAAGTACTTGAACTGTTATATATGGCATATTTCATTCAAATTACTAGTTACTTGAACTGTTATATATGGCATATTTCATTCAAATTACTAAGTACTTGAACTGTTATACATGGCATATTTCATTCAAATTACTAATTACTTGAACTGTTATATATGGCATATTTCATTTAAATTACTTATTACTTGAACTGTTATATATGGCATATTTCATTCAAATTACCAATTACTTGAACTGTTATTTATGGCATATTTCATTCAAATTACTAATTAATTGAATTGTTATATATTGCATATTTCATTCATATCACTGATTACTTGAACTGTTTTATTTGAAATACTTATACGGCATATTGTTTTGTAATGTTTGTATGCATTCAACTGTTGAGGATGAATATAACTTTTTATTGTATTCTATATTGAAGTGTTTTTAGTAAAACCTAAGTGTATTATGTTGGTTTATGTGGTTAGTATGTGTATAGTAAAAAGTGATATTTTCCTTTTAATAATGACTGGTTAAGAGCAAGAAGTGTCTCAAGTATATTAATATTCATTTTTGTAATGTTTGAAAATGGCAAGATCTGATAGCTTAGTTAGAGTGTATTTTTACATTTTTTCGGAAATCGAAGGTTCATGCATTAGTCAGCGGTCCAACAACAAGCGCTAGTCATCTTTTCATCATATTTTAGTTTATATGTCATGAGACTTTGATCTATGACTTATTGATTGTTTGGATACAGTATGACATATAATTACTGTATTTGTTTTGTGTTTTATTGTAAAGAACAATGTGTAGTGAGATAAATTTCCGTTCAACCTTTAACTTGGATATAAAAAAATGATTCAGTAGATTAGAATTGTACATGAGTTTATATACATGTATTTTGTATACATGTTTTAGTTTGTAAATAGGACTTTATAATACTGGATTTATTGTCTTTAAGTTAGGTAAGTTTCTTATGATATTTCTTGTTAATTGTTCGATTAAACAGCTTTAGTGGGCTTGGCTAAGAGATATCCTATTAATACTAGGAGCAGTGGTGCTCGCTCTTAGGGATCAAGATGTACCGGTTTGGACCCCACTTTGGGCACTGCTAATTCCCTTGAGCAAGAAATTAATGTACACTTGTTCCACTCCAGCCAGGGTACTGTGAGTACCATGGGTACTGTGAGGGATCGCCTGTCTGAGGGTGATTTCAATTAGCAGGGGTTATTTTAATGCAAAATAGTCAGCTGAACATGTATTATGGAGGCAGATTTTAAAAATATGTCATGTCCTGGCTAGGCTGAGCAACTACAGCAATCATCTGGAATTGATTGGATAATCAGTACTTTATTGTACAATTATCATTAGTCTGTTTTTTCTTAACTTTCAAAGTTTGAATAATTTCATGGTGACTGAATACATTTTCTAAAAAAATGTGATGTTGACACAGCAAGCAGACATCAAACTGTTAAGCAATTTTTCTGTTCTATTCCATTCTGTAACATTATATATTATTATCATTGTTGTTCGATGATAAGGGTTACAAATTATAATGAGGAGTTGTAAGTAGGACATTTTTTTAACAAGGATTATAATGACTACAATTCATTATATATCAAATTGTTTTAAAAATAATACTTGAAAATTACATAACATGTACAATATTTGAATTGAAAGGATGTGAATGTTAAAAAAACTGAATGATTAGTCTTGGTATCATATTATTTGGGAGAAAATGTTGGCACCATGTAGTTCTGTCCTTGATGATTTTGTTGCTGTAATAATTATAGCCTTAATTATATTTTTATATTGTTTTCAACTGTTTTTTATTCTCATTTCATTATTAGTCTTAGATTACTAAGATTATAATTACTGAATGTATTATATGAATAGTTCAGTACAAAACTAGCCTAACTTCATGTAAATAAAGAAGATTTTAGCTTAGTTTTACACTGACCCATGGACATTTGTACAGAAATCAATTTGGGCTTGTGGTTTTATCAAACTACAAACTAATGTTGTTGATACAGCACAAAACTTGTCTAAACTACATGTTCCTTAAATTACATGTAGTTAAACTAGTTTTACACTATTGGGCCACTACAAGTTGATCGTGTGTTCTATATGGATTTTTCTGGAAAAAAATGGGGCGAGCGAAGAATTTTTTTTTTTAAATCTTAATTCAGTTACTTTATATAGTGGTTTGACCAAATTTTTATGAGCGAGCGAGGAAATAAAAATATTTTTTTTGTTAAACCCATCAAAATTAAGGTGCAAGTGAACCCATAGAATATAATTATATGATCAACTTGTGGCCTTAAACCCATCAAACTGTTGTACTGAACACAAAACGAATTCTTCAGATGTTAATTAAATCTGAATGCAGGAAATAAATCAAAGTAAAAAAGTAGCAACAAAAAATTACAATTCTTGCTAGAAGTAATTGGATTATTGAATGTAGTACAAAGATGGCGTCATCTATAAATTAGAGTCTGTGTTTTATCTGTCGTATCAATTACATTATGAACCTGTTGTAAACAGATATATTACAGGAAATTGTCTAACATCAGGATGCTGGAAGCTTCCTGAATCAAACTTTTATAGATTTTATAATTAACTCATAGATTTTGATAATTTTGTGTTCGGTTTTTGGGGGGTTGGTGTAGAGGTATGGACTGACAAAATTATCCTGATACACTGAAATTCTATCATTAGGACCATAAAAAGTGATGGTTTTAATATTGGAAATGTCTTTATGTAGGGACTCTTGTCTTCTCAAATTAAGCATTTGGGGCTTAAAAACCATCAAAAATCACATGACTTTGTCGTGGTCAAGATGATCTTTATAGCAGAACTTCGCTTTAAATATTATTTTTTTAAATATTATTCTTATTCATATTAGTTAAGAGGTCAACAAGACAAGATATTTTTATTCTCTTAAGACAGTTTGGTACTATAAAATTTGATTTAGCACTTTCACATCTATATACATGTATATATAATCTAATAACTGCTTCTAATGTTCAGTTTTCTTATTTCCAACTTCATATGTGACCTTTGCTGGTCTTGGTACATATTACATCAATCAGTTAAATAAACAATGAAATTGCAATGCTATTTAAGTATAAATCTATTTAGAGTCACACAGTATAGTGCTTGAAAAAATGAAAAAAAAAAATCTTGGAAAAGTCCTGATTTCTTGGATGATTGAAAAAAAAGAGTCCTGGAAATCATTGAATATTTTCTAGGATTGTTGAATACTGTATAAACTCAGTATTATAATCAAATAACATCACATTTCTGAAAACATGACACAAAGTATGTTTATATAGTATCAAATATTTCTTGTCTTTTTTCTACTAGAGTATAGATTGAATAAACACAAATACTGTGAACAGATTATCTGCAGATTATCTTCTGTGATAATCATAAACATAATACCATTATCTTAGAAAACTTCTCTGTAACATATTGCTTTTCTCCCTCTCAGAGATCATTGTACTTAGTTATAGGTTTTCCTCTCTCATAGAGACCATTGTGTTTACTGAGAGGTTGGTGTCTTCACCTCAGGGTAGTACCAGTTGATGCCTTCATGGTATTGTATTACTGTACAGACTTCTAAGAGTAGTATTGATAGTGTTGAAAGTTTGATATTGGATCCTATGGTCAAGAGGTCTACACTAAGATGATCTGAGGGTCAAATGTTCAATGCTACATGTGGTTTCTCTCACCTGAATTTATCAATTATTGTTTACTGTTAACATAGATTTTACCTAAGTCCGTCAGCTCTACTTTGTTGCAGGACACTAACATCAAATAATGGCCATGCATACCATTTGTCCTTTGACATTTTATGTCTACTGTTAGTTATTGTGATGATAATGTTTGTTGTTAAGTTTTTCCCTGAGAGGGCCTGCTCCATATGAATGCATTATGTGCAGACCCTGGCTTGCCATTCTCTGTTGGACCGAGATTCTTATAACAGCTCCTTCTGCAGTGTTGATCGCCCTCGCCATTTCTCAATTGGGCTTGGGACGGGCAACAACTGGTTTGTTAGTTACCATAGCAACCTCTATGTATATTTCTGTTATACAATCATTAAGTCAGTGCTATATGTATTTTATGTCAAAATACTTCATCATGAACTTTTATTTTATTTCCATCTATGATAAACCAACATTCACTGTTTTAATGATACATGTGTGTACAGAGAACAATTGGGTTACTTTTGTGTTGCATGTTCTTCAGCAATAATATGTCGACATTGATGTTTGTTACTTTTGTTCTGGATTACATCAAATGTTGGAAATACTGTTACCCTACATATTATAAAGTTAATGTACAGAACACAGAATTTATAAGTTTACCCATGAGGGACAAACAAACTTTTATTATTGACATGAAAGTATGTGTATAAAGAACATCTGTAATGCTTGCTTAGTTTATTTTTGCTGAAAAAAATTCTATGGCATTCTCACTCCTACCACTGATTCTAAATTATGTGGGGCAATTGTCAGTCACTTGGACAGTAGTGTGAGCCTATAACTGATTTACAGCTTATTCCAGAGATTTAGCCTTTCAAGGAGTTTTGAGTAGGTTGACTGACTGGTGCAATATTACATATTACAATGTGTTGCTACTGTGACCCCCCCCCCATAAGTATCAATTGTTTTCATTCATACATTATATTACAGACCTTTTTCTTGCAAGTAATGGGATCTCTTTTTTTGCTTGTAATTGTTATTTCCCAGTCATCAGTATAATCTGAAATATTATTATACCCCCGCTTCGAAGAAGAGGGGGGTATACTGTTTTACCCTTGTCCGTCCGTCCGTGCGTCCGTCCGTCCGTTACAAAATTTCCGTCGCAGTTTTCTCAGCAACTATATCATGCAGCAGCCTAATACTTTGCATATTGCTTCATTTGTCTAAATGAAGGATGGGTTTAAGATGTAATATTTATATTTTACAATATTTTATATTTACAGTCTGGTTGGAGTATATCAATGGAACTAGTTATAGGACCAGATGTTGGTATCAGCTACCTCACAGAAAAGGCTTCTACGGTAAGATATAACACTTAGTATGTTTCTGTGCACTTTATTGCTATTGCATCTGTTACATTTTTTATGCCATTTTCAACAGTAAGAGGCATGTGAATCATTATTGTGATGTACTAGAACTTGCTTTTCTGTCTACTTCTAGTAACTGTCTACTTTATTTCATATGATGTTGTTGAAGGAGCAGGCATGGTCGAGCGGTTACGATGTTGGACTGGTAATCTTTCGATAGCCATCTTCATGTTGGTTCGAATCCCAACTAAAATCTACCCTGTTGTTTTCTTGAGCAAGAATCTTAATCCTAGTAGCTCAGTACTAGGGGACCAGGAAATGGACCCCGAATGTAATAAATCTAAGTTGTTAGAATTTGTTTCACAATCAAGCTAAAATAAATTAGTGTTACAATAACAAACTGTTGTCAAAGCTAGGCTCAAACCCACATCCATTATTATTGGTTAGAGATTTTGTGATTAAACTCAACTATGGAGGTGGAATATATATTTTAACATGTTATTATATTGTGGTCTACGCAAGTTTATGTGTGTGGTATTATTTTATACTCCTGACTGACAATAAACTCACTGCATTTGGTTATAAAACAAATATTAACATTTATTTTATTATTACATATTTATTTAGGTTTTATTATCACATAATTGCATTTTGTGAGCTTGACTTTTTTCACAGGTCTATAAAATTTTAAAGCAGAATGCATTGTTCATCATATTGCTATAAACTGTTATAGGCCATATTTGTAAACTTGTCACATTGGTTTAACCCGGGTGTTGATATTTACTGTATACTTATTGTTTCAAAAGCAATATTCAATGTAACATGATTTCCCTTAATGTGCACCTGGTGATGTTTCAGCCTCTGGCATCATGCAACATTGTAATACTGTTTGCTATGATTCTTATTAGAAACATGCTAGATATGAATGATCCAGCTTCATAACATTACCATAGGCCCAATAGGGCATGCATTTCTGATTTAATAACTCAACAACTACCGGAGTCTTGTCTTAGCATACTTAGTTTGTTTGCGTTAAAAAATCATACTGATTTCAAATAATTTCGCTAATTAAATAAAGGGAGATAATTTGCTACATCATAAAGGGAGATAATAATTTATGATGAGCAACATTTTATATTGACAGTAGGTTTGTTATGTATTCATACCAATAATTGGATCTTTTATAAATGGGTATACACAGGACAAGTCTTACTACATGTAAATAAAGCTGTTTTTAGGCTAGTTTTACTCTGAGCCACCAATATGCTTATCAATAAATACATTGATAACATCTCATCTAATAGATACATCTATACTGATTATATAACTACAAGAGCTTTACTTCCTTTCAATATGAGCTGGTATAAGATATTAACTTAAATGTTACATTAATACTGATGAAAACCAATCTTGAATATTGTTCTTTTATGCTACAAAAGTTGTGGACTTTGGCACATCCTCATTAACATTTGTCAGGACGATTACATTCAGCTGTGCATGTCAATTAAAGGGGAAATTACTAATTCAATTAATGTAGTGCACAATACACATTAACTAACAGACAATATGTTGTTTGTGGGATTAAAGTATTAATGTCTTCTTAGGTTTATATAAGGAGAAGTTTCTTTGTATCACTTCTGTTGCTTATATAATCTATTGTTTATATGTTCTATCAAAACCTCATGTATGACAGCGCTATTTGCACTTTGATTAAGATAAAGTACCTTAAAGAACTGTCCTTGTTGATCATTCTTCACTTAAAATCACTTTAACCTCTAAGAATTGAGCTGAGCACTGCACATGGCATCACTTACCATGTTTTTATGTGAGTAGGTTGACTGACTGCCGTTATATGACCTATACAATGTGTTGCTACGGCATTAAACCCAACAAACAAACAAACTGGGTTTGCCTACGACTCAAGAGATTGTGGGTAAGAATCTCAGAACTTTGAGACGGTGGACTTTCATGTTATACCTCAGCTACACTGGTATTTGCACTATTACTCTCCTTAGTTGCTGATACTTGCTATTCTTGATTCAACCTAGTGAGGGAGAATGAACCAAACTCAACATAGGTATGAGTGTTCCCCTGGGGAGTAGAACCCAAAATTCCTGGATTGACAATCAGGCACTCAACCATTTCATGGGTGAAAGTTTTCAGTATTGATATTGATTTCAGTATTTTGAGAATACTTTCACTCAGTGTAATTTATATGAAATCTGTCTATTTCATTATTTTGAAAGCAGGTTTTCGGTATTTTTAAAACTTTTAACTTTCACCCTTGCCATTTGAGCTCATCAGGTGGGGTAAAGTACAATTTCATGTATATAGGGTGAGACCAATATACCTTAAAGTACTCAAATACTGAGGTAAAAAGGCGTGGCTCAATAATAAACATTATCAGTATCTTAACAAGACAAATTGAACCCAACCATAACAAACAGAGTCATGTTTTGTGATGTACATCATTAATTTAATTATCTTTTAGTGTTCTTTGGTCAGATATCACTTGTTTCAGATAAACTTTGCCAATTCTTAGACGTTTTATGTGGTTTGGCATTGATGTTAGAAAACATGTTTAAATTTCCTACAAACAATATATTTTAAGCTTGCTTTGTTGTTATTCTATGGTTTAGCTCAAAACTCTTCCACTTCCTTCTTCATTTACTTATAGTTAGATTAGTTTTGCTCTGATCCTTCAAATTGCTTTGAGTCAGTCCCTAATTAGTATTAATTAATGAACTCTACTGGCAGAATATCAGACAAACTGTCTAACTTTGTACTTGATAAAGTTCTAACAAAATGTTTTGTTTGTTTTATACTAATTTATTTCCATTGTGATATAAGTTCTTGCAAAAGTTAAATTTTTTACAATTTAGATTAGTCACTGTCGGATCAAGTCCACGTAGTGAACAAAACATAAGAGTTTTGGTAAAGTGGATGCAATTTAAACAAAATATAGATATTTAAGATGAAATACAACTGTTGCATGAATGGTTTTGATGTTATTGTAGTAGATTCTTTAACATGTTATTAGCCGGATTTTTCAACAAAAAAATTCAACTAATAGTTTGGCGAAACACAGGCGAGTGGGCGGGCAGTAGGGGTCCGGTGTCATTAACAATTGCGTTAAAGTTTTTCTTTTCCATATATTTCTGCCACTTGTTGTTAGATCTTTATGAAACTCCATACAATGATAACATACCATGTGATGAATAGAATTAGAAAGTTACCACAACTCTACCTGCCTTTATTATGGATTATGTCCCTTTGTAATTTTTGTGTTAAAGTTTTTAAATCAGGCTTTAATGTGGTCTCCACATTACATTTCTTGTGTTTTGCATTTTTATTGAATATAAATCAAATTTAAATCATTGGAAATGCGTCAATCTTATTTCCTTCTTTAAACAATGCATATCCTCATACAGTGTTCTAGGATGACAATAACAATTAAATACATATTGTTTTCTTCCTTTTCCGACTAGTCCTGCTCTAAGATGAGACTATTAATACATGTACAAGCCACTAACACATGTTTCCTATGTTTTCTGTTTGATTTAAAAATTCATTCAATATATAGTTCTTTTTTTCTCAACTGTCAAAACATGAATAATTTCACGGTGAATGCGTTTGTTAAAATTATTGTTGTAATACATCCATGAGTTTCAGAAAGTGTGTAATATGATCGAGTAAAGCTGCTAAGCCATCTCCATAAACAGATATCCTGTAGAGCATTGTCATAAAGGATCTCTACTTTCTCGAAGCAGGGTTACGTTGAGATGACCTTTATGTCGACTAATCAATGCGTAGCTTTCATCTAGACGAAACACTATTAATAACATTTTGATTTCGTAATTTCTATTTTTAGACCAATGTTTGCAAGCTTAATTAACAGTGATATTATTCACAGTCTGCCATTGGACGGCTCATTTCAAATTGTGTGACGTAGACGATGTAAACAAGTTACGTATCATAACAATTTCGTCATTAATATTATGATGAGAAAAGGTCACCTGAACATGACCCTCGTTTGAAAAAGGCCAGATCTAAATTAGCGAGTAGGCGAGCGTAAAAATTTAGATCGGGTTTTAATCAGATTGCTGCTTATGCTGTACAACATGTTTTAGTCAAGATATTTTAAATAGCGAATAGGCCGCCAGTACAAAAACAATGCATTCAGTCACTGTGAAATTATTCAACCTTTGACAGTTGAGAAAAAATGGACAATAGTAATTACACGTACTTAACAAAAACATGAGGAAACATCATACAAACAATTCCTGTACACTGATATGGCAACTTATAACATTGCAATAACTTTTAGTGTATTTCTATGACATGTATCAACAATGTCCTGTATTCAATTGGTTTTATGATTGATCTACCGTATTGTTTCTATTTTGCACCCTTTACCTAATAAGCAATTATTTTCTGAAATGATTTTCTACTCTGTGAGGCAGTTTTATTTGGTATTTATTAAGAAGTTCTTACCAATAGAGCCTCAGGATTAAATAAATGATACCTTTTGTTCAATTTTTGATGTTTGGAGTTTGATCCAAGTTTAGCTACATATTTTAATGCTTCTATTTTTGCATCCTCTCTTTGGTACATTTTATTGTATCCATTGGGGTGTGCTGATTAGAGACAATATGGTATATAAAACATTAAACAATTATGTAGGTGTATAAATAATAATAATAATATGCGTGGTGTTGTTTTTACTGATTCTGTTGCACAGTTGGGGCACCAGGATTTTGAATCTAATGTCCCAAAGGGGAACAGGTTTGAATTCCAGGGGGCTGTAATATACCATTCCCTGGAAATTTGTCAACGGTGTCAATCTTCCTCTATTAATAAAGTATATGGAAAAGTTGCTGGCCTTGTAAATAATGGTTTTAAACAAGGAACCAGGAAAGCTAGGTTAGGTGTGCTGGTTCTCATATAGTAACCTAAATTGTGTTGACACAGTGTTAAATCCAGTATGTATAAAAAAAATCATTTTATATTTACAGCCTACTCATATGGCAGATTTCTCACAAGTTCAAGCCATTCAAACACTCAGTCTTGAAGATGGTAAAGGTGTTCTTCAACTACGCATCGCCGGGGCAACAGAACCTCTTACTATAACATGTGCCTCGCTGGCCGAGGCAGAAGATATGGCTGACCTTATAGATGGCTATTGTAGACTGGTTCATGATATACAAGGTTCATTCTGGACCAAAAAAGGTAACACAGTCTGCTCTTGTATAATTATATAATGTATTAGAAGCATTTCTTTGCCATCTGCTGTATTTTGTGTAGAATTTTCAGATCTTGATGAGTTTTTTTAGCCTATTACATCTCATTGCCGACTGCTTCTGAGTTCTACAATGTTTGAATTATGCTCTTCTATACAACTTTATATAATAATTTGGTATTGACACCTCATAAAAAATTTTATTTCACCATGCTTTTTTCATCTAAAAGTTATAAGAAGCATGCTAAAAAAATTGTTATTTTTTGTGACATTTTCTTTGCTTTCTGGCCATGTGGTTGGTTTGTGTATTTTGACAGTAACTGTTGTTCCTGATATGTTTGCTTACACCTTTTTACTCATTTATAGAAAACATGAACTTTGTTCTTTCTTTGTACAAACTGTGAGTTTTATTTATTCTTGAAACTTTAATGTAGAAGTGGTGTAATTTTGAAAAGTACTGGTAGAAATGGTGTTCCTACTTTCTATGATTTTGTACATGTCTCTAATGGTGGAAAAGCATAATAAAAGCTGTTTTTCAAGATGCCAATACCAAGTGCCATTAAAGTTCTTAAAATTGTATATTACAAACTTTTAGCTACATTTAGTTGAATGTATCTCTTTTAAGTCTAGTCCTTGATAAATTTTCTTATTATTTAATTATATTTTCTCACGCCTTATTCATGTATTCTTGTCTCCTATGATGTTTTGTTTCATATTTTATAGATA
This sequence comes from Mactra quadrangularis, assembly GCA_025267735.1. Classification (NCBI taxonomy): domain Eukaryota; kingdom Metazoa; phylum Mollusca; class Bivalvia; order Venerida; family Mactridae; genus Mactra; species Mactra quadrangularis. The sequence goes on along the minus strand of CM046307.1, from coordinate 7,844,912 downwards.
AAACAAACATTCTGTTTTATAATGATATCTAAATATTTAATAGTTTTTTCTTGGTGGGAGATTTCATTTAACTGAAATAATAATATAAGATGTAATATACTTAAAGCCAGGTGCTAGAATTGTAAATATTTTATCAGTAGTTAAGCATGCAGTATTTTGCTATTGTGCTATTGCACCATTTCCTTGCTGTTTAGAAATTTTGATATTTTCTCCTATCCTAAGCTTTAGTGACTAGCTGAGCCAGCCTGCTGTCAAGATATTGTTTAGAATTGATTAGTATCTGCCAACTGTTTTATAGAGTTTATCAAATAATGCTTATGACAGTCATTTTTTTTATAATTTATGTCGGTCTGTCTGGAATCTTGTGATAAGGTTTTTTATAATAGGAGTTTTGTGTAAATATTGCGGGTTTTGCACAAAATGGTCATAGCTCACTCTTCCCTTTTATTGAGTTACGGCCGTTTTCCGCTAAACCTGTGATTATACATCAATCCTGTTAAAGCCATGAACTGCATTATGCAACATTTTGACTTAAGCAGATAAGAAAAGATATCTCCTAGCTTCAAATTCTGTATCAAGAAATCTGTCTTCGGCTTTCACTTTAATGCACCTCTTGTCTGGAAAATTAACATGTTTGACTGTATAAAATAGTTGGATGAGAATAATATGATAAAATGCTGAATGATTTTTTAAAATTTTAATCATCTTGTGTGGAAAAATTTGACAGACATTTTGATTTAGTATATAAAAGTTCTGCTTCAATGCATGTTAAATTCATATTTGATAATTTTTCATTATAGAACATTTTTGAAGTGTTTAGCTTGCTTGCTTTTTCTGTTTGTATCTGCAAACTTGTAATGGATTTTATTGACTTTTCTCACTTTTAAGTTGCAACCAGCATAAAATCCCCTGTTATTGAACTGAGAGAAGCTCCATTCAAAGGTTTGTTATAAAAGTGCATGTAAAAAAACAATTCCCTCTGTGCACAGTTTTTCCTTTTATTCAAGGAAGATAACTCTTTGGTAAAAACTAATGGTGCATGCTTTCCCTTGTTTATTATACATCATGAGTTACTGCCCTTTGTTTTATTATATATTTTTCTGTACATTTTTGTCATGATGCAATACATGTCTATGTTACATTTACAAATAAATCTTGGGGAATTGGTCTAACTTAAGACTGAAATTTCAGAAAATGATTTAAAGGGCATATTACATCAAAACTGATGGCATTTTCAAGTTCTAAATATTAAGGGATCTAAAGATGAAATTTCAGAAATTTTAGTTGGGGACCTCCAACTGAATGATTGAAATATACCTAGTAAAATAATTTTAAAACCTTAATGAATTATTACTTGTTTTTCTCCGCTACCTGAATAAAATAAAATCTTGGTTCCATGGGGGGTTTCAGTTCATTTTTTCAATTCAGAACGTAATAAAAAACTTTTTATCATGGTCTCTAGCACCCAAGTTGCTTCTATAAAAATAGAAATTTCTCTACTCAATAAAAAAAAATATTTTCAAACAATTTTGAAAGTAGTCAAGTAATTAATTTATAATAGCCTTATAATAAACATTTTGAGGGTTTCCTGCAAGACTGTAGTAAATTGCTCTTTCGTGCAATGCACTTACTACAGTATTGCCAGCAACCCTAGATTTGTGATTAATGATTTAACTATGTACATGTATTTAATTGACAGAAATGTCCAGTTAAACAATAGACTATTACAATTTTTGTTCCTTAGTTTACTTCCTTTTTCATTTTCTCCTTATAAAGTTTAAAAAAAGTTAAAAGTGCATTTTAAGGGTGTATCGGGATCTGAAATTGAAAAAAATCTATGAAGTGGGTGTGGTGACTAAACTATTAAAATATCCATTAATTCTAAAATAATTTTTATATATTTTGTAAGTGATGCATTAAATGTATAGATGTGATAGCGAAAATAAAAAAAATCAACAAATAAGATATTTAGAAGGAAATGAAAACATTTAACCTCACCTTAGAATAGTCCTAAATATAAGACCCTTCATAACTATTTTATCATACGGACGTTCTTCTGTTATGCAGGGTCTTAACGGATTGCTTCAAAAACGCATAGCAAAATATTTTTTTCAAAAAGTAAATGAATGTGGGTCAAATTAGCACCAATCGATAGATAAAAGTTTACTTTTATTCTTTCCATAAAGCAAAAGATAAAAATCAGTTTTTTCCCATATGAAAACACCAATTACTTTTCCTGCTATCCAGGATTGTCGCCGCTTGCCTCCATTTTGAACTGAATTCGTGTCGGTAAATAAAGTTTCGAATCGCTTACAGTTTACTTAAACGAATTTTAATCTCTCAAGAGTAGTCGTTCGTACTGTCAACAGTCACAAGTATGCACGGAACGGTCCGGATACTGGCTTTTATACTGTACCTAATATATTCGTTCAAAATCATTTCTTACAAATGGCGTGACCAAATTTAAATTCGGATTGCTTTGGCTATTATTGCACGATTATTGTGACAAACTGAAAGTACTCGTTAATAAAGGATTTTAAATGGATTTTTCGACTGTCTAAGGTTAGCATTTGAAATTATTTTACTTTCATCATGTGTATTTTTCGTTTATCTTTCTATTGGTGTATCGTTTTATTGCAAATTTTTCGAATTAAAACGAGTAGAACGTTCAGACCTGATTCGATGTCTGTACACTAAAATTTTTGCTATGCGTTTTTGAAGCTATCCGTTAAGACCCTACGTAACAGAGAAATGTCAAAATGATAAAAAAGTTACGTAGGGTCTTATATTTAGGACTACCTTAGAATAGCCTTCCGAACGTCAATCCAAACACATATTTAAAGTTCTTTTTTCATAAATCCAAATGTTGATATAGGTTGTCTATGTAACATGTTACAATGTCTTAGGGTAAATTACACAAAAAGTATTTCCCAAATGTAAATTTGATAATTCATCTCAACACAAACATTACCAAACATTACACATTTTAAATTACAGTTTACACACAAGTTCCCTGTGCAATTTTCTACTCATATTGTATGTTCTATGTGTGTAATAAGAAGGAAAAAATTATCGGGTTCCTGTGTGAAATTGAAAATAAAATCATGTGTGAAGAGTGTTGTGATCAATTATCAAATTTACATTTTGGAAACACTTATTGTGTGATTCACCCTAGGACATTGTAAAATGTTATATGGACATTCTATTACATCTTTTGGAATTATGAAAAAAGAACTTTAAATATGTGTTTGGACCGACGTTCGTAAGGCCATTTCCAGGTTAGGATAAATGTTTTCGTTTCTTTCTAAATGTCTTATTCGTTGAGTTCTTTATATTTTCACTGTCTCATCTATACACTTAATGCATCACTTACATAATAAATTAAAATTATTTAGAATTTATGGATATTTTGATATAATTAGTTACCCCACCCACTTGATAGATTTTTTATACGCCCGTTTTGAAAAAACGGTCGTATTATGTTATGCTGTTGTCCGTCTGTCCGTCTGTCCGTCTGTCCGTCCGTGGACAATTGCTTGTCCGGATGATAACTTAAGAAAGGATATACCTAGGTTCCTCAAATTTTATGTGTGGATAGCCCTTGGGTGGAGGAGGTTCCCTATTGATTTTGAGACCCCAGGGTTAAAGGTCAAGGTCACTGGGACTTAAAATAGGTAAAACTTGTCCGGACAATAACTGAACCACCAATGTACCTAGGTTCACCAAATTTAATGTAAAAGTAGCCCATGTGTCAAAGATGTTCCCTATTGGTTTTGGGGCCCCTGGGTCAAAGGTCAAGGTCACAGTGGCATCATATGGGAAAAAAAACTTGTCCTGACAATAACTTAACAACCAATCTACCTAGGTTCACCAAATTTTATGTGAGAGTAGCCCATGTGTCAAGGATGTCCCCGATCGGTTTTGGGGCCCCTGGGTCAAAGGTCAAGGTCACAGGGACATCATATTGAAAAACCTTGTCCGGACCATAACTCAACAACGACTGTACCTAGGTTCACCAAATTTTATGTGAAGGTAGCCCATGTGTCAAGGATGTGCCCTATAGGTTTATGGGGCCCCAGGTTCAAAGGTCAAGGTCACAGTGGCATAATATGGAAAAACTTTGTCCGGGCAATAACTGAACCACCAATGTACCTAGGTTCACCAAATTTTATCTGAGAGTAGCCCATGTGTCAAGGATATGCCCTATTGATTTTGGGGCCCCTGGGTCAAAGGTCAAGGTCACAGTGGCATCATATTGAAAAACATTGTCCGGGTAATAACTCAACAATGAGTGTACCTAGGTTCACCAAATTTCATGTGAGAGTAGCCCATGTGTCAGGGATATACCTTATCAGTTTTGAGGAAACAGGTTGAGTTTAAACCTTCAACCAGAAGATATCAAATTACCAAGCTGTGACTTCAAATGTTCAATCAATATGTTGATAAAGTCAAAATGGCAAACAATGAAACACTTGTCCAGGCAATAACTGTACCACCAATGTACCTAGGTTCACCAAATTTTATGTGAGGGTAGCCCTTGTGTTAAGGGTATGCCCTATTGGTTTTGGGGCTCCTAGGTCAAAGGTCAAGGTCACAGGGGCATCATATTGAAAAACCTTGTTCGGACAATGACTCATCAACAACTGTACCTAGGTTCACCAAATTTCATGTGAAGGTAGCCCATGTGTCAAGGATGTGCCCTATAGGTTTATGGGGCCCCAGGTTCAAAGGTCAAGGTCACAGTGGCATAATATGGAAAAACTTTGTCTGGACAATAACTGAACCACCAATGTACCTAGGTTCACCAAATTTTATCTGAGAGTAGCCCATGTGTCAAGGATATGCCCTATTGATTTTGGGGCCCCTGGGTCAAAGGTCAAGGTCACAGTGGCATCATATTGAAAAACATTGTCCGGGTAATAACTCAACAATGAGTGTACCTAGGTTCACCAAATTTCATGTGAGAGTAGCCCATGTGTCAAGGATATACCTTATCAGTTTTGAGGAAACAGGTCAAGTTTAAACCTTCAACCAGAAGATATCAAATTACCAAGCTGTGACTTCAAATGTTCAATCAATATGTTAATAAAGTCAAAATGGCAAACAATGAAACACTTGTCCAGGCAATAACTGAACCACCAATGTACCTAGGTTCACCAAATTTTATGTGAGGGTAGCCCTTGTGTTAAGGATATGCCCTATTGGTTTTGGGGCTCCTAGGTCAAAGGTCAAGGTCACAGGGGCATCATATTGAAAAACCTTGTTCGGACAATAACTCATCAACGACTGTACCTAGGTTCACAAAATTTTATGTGAATGTAGCCCTTGTGTCAAGGATGTTCCCAATAGGTTTTGGTGCACCAGGCCCAAAGGTCAAGGTCACAGAGGCATCATATCGAAAAACCTAGTCCAGACAATAACTGAACCACCAATGTACCTAGGTTCACAAATTTTTATGTGAGAGTAGCCCAAGTGTCAAGGTTATCTCCTATAGGTTTTGGGGCCCCTGGGTCAAAGGTCAAGGTCACAGGGGCATCATATTGAAAAACATTGTCCGTGTAGTAACTCAACAATGACTGCGCCTAGGTTCACCAAATTTCATGTGAGAGTAGCCCATGGGTCAAGGATGTTCCCTATTGGTTTTGGGGCCCCTGGGTCAAGTTTAAACCATCATCCAGAAGATATCAAATTACCAAGCAGTGACTTCAAATGTTCAATAAATATGTTAATAAAGTCAAAATGGCAAACAATGGAAATAATGCTATATTTAATAAGTAACATGAATTTAGTTCACCAAATTTTATGTGAGGGTAGCCCATGTGTCAAGGATGTTCCCAATTGGTTTTGGGTCAAAACTGGGTCAAAGGTGAAGGTCACAGGGGCATTATATGGAAAACCCTTGTCCGAACAATAACTAAACAATGATTGTACCTAGGTTAACCAAATTTTATGTGAATCAGCCCATTTGTCAAGATGTAATGTGTTGATAGCCCTTTGGTATTTTTGGTTCTGAGGCCCCAGGGTCAAGGTCACTGGAAGTTTGTATGGGAAAACTTTGTGTCGGTGATAACTCAACCATGGCTGTACCTAGGTTTCAAAATCTTTGCTTTGGATAGCCTTCCAGTTAAGGATGGGACCTATTCTGAGATCCCGGGGTCATTGGTCAAGGTCACGGGGACTTCATATGAGATAGAACACAGCATGGACTGCACACGGGCGTATAATGCCCCGCCCAGCGGAGCTCTTGTTTCAATTTCAACAAATGATAGATCCTTAAATCTACTACTATTAATATATATGTTCAACTGACTACAATTTTTTGTACAATTACCTTGTATCATGAAATCACCTTCAGACAGGTGATCCCTCACACAGTACCAATTATTTGCAGACACTCTAATGCACTGATTTATTTAAGCCAGTTTTTGAACAGATCTGTTGCCTCTATAATGCCTTAGTCCCATAAAATTGTGGTCTGTTGCGGACCGGTACGTGCAGACAGTCGTAGGCCGTGGAAGACTTGCATATTAAGGTTATGGTACACACATGGTACAAAAACCCGTACAGAGCCGTAGCTGGAAGGTATGCATGTTTAATCCATACTAGGCCACGATTTTGTTCACAATTTGACTTGTATCCTGGGCTTATCTCACAGACCCTGGTAAAAACGTAACAGTCCGTATGGAAGAGTTCGTACAGGTCCTACATACTGATCTCAAGGCACCCATACAGTGCCCTCACAGCTTTTTTTATGTTTTTAAGACTGTAGCATTAGAATGCGCTTGCAAATTTTGTTTGATATTTTGATTACCAACAGTGGTACATTTCCAGTAAGCGTATTCTGCTTTACTAAATTAAAGATTTCCCTCTCACACATGTGCACCATACACAAGATGTTTTGTTATATGTACAGTGATATACAGAGACAGGAAGTTGTTGTTGTTGTTGTTGTTTTATTGTTTCTATAGTTACCATCACCTTTCTTAACTTTCCTTTGTTTTATTTATTCTAACATGAGTTATGGTTCTTGGTATATTTTGTATTTTATTGTATATTGGAAGACAATACTTCTTGAATGGTATATTTACTATGTTAATATTATATTAAAGTAATTAAAAATTATTTGATGGATAAGTGCAGAACTAGTCTAACTACATATAAATAAAGAAGGAAATAGACAAGTTCTGCACTGACCCATCAAAATGTCTCGGATTTTTTTTTTGGAAAAGTCAGGAATCTAATAGAAATAATAGAACAAGGGCTTTAGAGCTTTGAGCGAGGATGGGTTGAAATGTAGAATCTTACGAAATGCAGGTTTGTGCAAAACGGTCATAACTCACTCTCTTATTATATTGAGTTACGACTGTTTTGCGCTAAACCTGCGAAATATTTTATGTTGTTTACTGATTGAGAATTATCATGCTCTGCTGTTTTATTGCATTTGCCAACTATTTTGTCATTTTTTACATTAAATTGCACTTTGTATTTTCTAAAATTTACAGTTTTGATATAAAATTTGTTTTTCTGATAAAGTGCACATATTAAGATCGTAGATAACTATGTCTGGTAGATTTATGTTACAAAATATTGAGGTATCCATCTGATATAAGAATTTTGTTATCTTAACTATTATATGATGTTTATGATGTTTCTTCCAAAGTTATGTAGGAAATGTTGTTTTGTTGATATTTTGGTATTGATGAATGTATTATAGTTTTGTTGTTATTATTTTTATTTCAGAAGAAAGTGTTCCTCCATCACCCAAGATTAGGTTTGTATATTTATATAATTATATAGAAATGTATTTTGAATTTTGTGCTATTGTGTACATTCATTTTAGCACATTAAGATGCAAGGGAACTTAGCTATAGGAATATGGATGAAATTTTAAAGACTAATCCTGAAGTTCAGGACTTTCAAACCATGACTTACAATACTATTTTTGTATAATAGATACTGAATTCATGAAATTCCTGATTTTGTAATTTATTTATTTTTTGGGCCACTCTCTAAAATTCACCAGAATGATTGCAATTTTGGGTGAACTAGGTCAACAGGAAGCATTCTAAGACAGGCTCTGATGTACATGTTCTGCTGACTGATAACCTCTGATCATTGAAGTTATTTGAGGCTGTTGATTCCTAACTGTACCCGTTTATACTGGAATCAAGTGGAACAACTGTAGGTGTATTTCTTTCTTAAGGAAATTAGCAGTGCCCCAAGTAGGGTTTGAACCTGGGACCTCTTGATCCCTAAACATGTGTCTTACCACTGGACGACTAATCCTTTCAGCTTGATAGATTTCGCAACAATGACAGAAATAATAACAATTGTATATTTACTATCATATTTTATTTTCAGTACCACAGAAAAGAAGAGCAGTCATAAAGGTTTAGAAGAGCCACTCAGTCCAAATGAAAGTAAGTAAATGATATTATAAAACTATTATATTCTGATGTTTTAAGCCTTCCTGCATTGTTGTGAAGGGTTGTTCTTAATGGCTCTTGCTTCATTGTTGTGTTTGGTGTTTTTATTAAATCTCTCACTAATTTATGATAATTTTATCATTTGGCCTTAATTAATATTATGTTTACTTTCTGATTCCTGACCAACCCTGGAAATGACCTATTGAATATTTCATTAATTTATGATTATTTACTTTTGCTGAGTTTGGTCATCTTTTATTTTCTAAAATAACCAGAGTTGTCTCTTAATGATTTGTTAGATGTTAAACAATTCTGAGGGGTTTTCTCAATGCAGCATTTATTTTCTCTTCATTCACCCCTTAATAAATAAACTTATTAGTAGGTGCAATATGACTGAAAAATTGTTTCGTGCATAAAGCTACTCTAGAAAACAAATTGAAAAAAAAAATAAAAAAAGAATAAATTTTAGTCTATGTCAAAAAGTATTTGACAGTCTTGACTTTACTTGAACTCACCGGTTTACTAAGGGCATATTATAACTTAATTTAATTCTACAAATGTATTGCACTTATTGTACATGTTTATCATTATTTTATAAAACTTTGGTATAATATATACATATATAAGTATATTTGCATGTTTCATTCAGTCATTAATTTACTGAAAAGTTTTGCTATAATATTCTATATTATGTTCTCACGAATTACACAATATAAAGCATTTATTCTTTTCACCATTTATGTCATCAAAAATTTTGTGCGTAGAAATGAATAAAAATGTAAGTAAATTTTTGACTGATACTGTAAAGTATTATATTAGCTTAATTGGGGATATATTATAGGTATTCTTTGAACTAAGTAAAAAAGCAGCATTTACCAATTTATCAGTATATAATTATCAAGCAAATCTCTCTTTACATCACCTGTTTGACTTCAATACTGTCTTTTTTTTAAGTATAGCAAGAATATATACCCTGTTATTTTCTCCTTTCATTTCCTTCTTTTACTTCTTTTCCACTGATTTTCCACAATATAATACAACACATGTGCAGAAATCTGCAAGCCACCATTGCTTGCTAGCTCTTTTTCTGGCTCTCAATTGTCCATTTCAAAGCCTTTGTACTAGTGCTTTTATTATACTTATAAAATCTTTGAACAGAAAATGTGGGAGTCATTTAAAGTTTCCTTTCAAAAACTTCACAAATCAGAGAGGCCACTTTGAAATAACCATACTATTTGTTGACACAGGTTTAGAAATTTAGAAATAAAAGAGAGATAATGCTTGTTTTTGTACAACAAACTTCAATACATCAACATCATTATTATACTACTGACATTATTGTGTGTATGGACTTTATTTTATTGGCTGTTATTTTGTATTGGCTTATTTTATGTGAACTGTTAGTTTCTATTCTGTGTAATTTAATGGCTAAAAATTTGGTTGGGAAATATTTGCTGAGTGCCCAAAATGCTTGAATTTGATTGGATGTTGGTTATGCTTTGCTGAATTGTGTATTTTGAGATTAAGACTAAAAAATTGACAGCAAAGTTCAAATGATTACTTATTCCATCTCAACATATGTAATGGCTGAGCTTTGATAATTGACCACAGTCATGGATCACTGCATAAACATGGTTTTACTACATGTATATGACTCTGGTGCCATTATTAAATAAAGATCATGCTGTGGGGATCATTCAACAGTTCTGTGGGGATTTTGTAACAAGCTCGTTAAGACATATTTATTGCCATGAATAACTGTTACTAGTCCATAAACAAGCACTCTTGCAGTCGCTCATTGTAACAAATATCAAAATTTCATGGGCAACCAAAAATGTTGAAATGGAGGCCCTACTGAAGATCAAACCATAACCACACATATGTAGATTCTTAAGTTTGTTTTATTTTACTGGGTCAGAAAAACTTAATTCTAGTTGTGTAAGCATTAGGGTACTTTTTCCTGGCTAATAAACTCTGAACATAAAAAAGAGACCCATCTGGATGGTGACTTTGCTGATTCTTGATGATTAATCTTGAGCCCTGCTCTTTACTATTGTGATATTGTAGTGAAACAATTACACTAGTTTGGCACAAATTTCCTCAAGAATAAAAACTTGATATTTAAAATCATTGTACATTTGTTATGATGGATGTTTGAAGAGTTCAGAGTTTAAACTCTAGTTTCCATATGATTGTAGGAATATCAGATTATGCTGAAATTGTTGAGGATGAGGGTGATTACAGTTCTCCTGATGGTAAATATTATTTATGTTTCCATGGTTACCAAGCAATACATTTTTTGTTTAATTATTTTGAATTATAAATTTTTACAAAGTAAAAGACCAAAGTTTTTCGCTTTTTGAAGTGCTAATAACAATTTTATTATTTTATTTTTTGATAGGAACATTTGTATAAATTTTGGCAATAGAGGCTGTTCTCTTCTCCTGGCATCTTAAATTTTGATAGGGAATTCCATAACACAGTAAAAAAACATCATGTTTGGATCTGCGTAGAATAAATAATGTGTGTCAAATTTTGTCTATGATTTCATAAATTTTTGAGTGCCATCAAAAGTCTTATGTGAAGGTCTTTATTTTGACATTAATATTTGCCATTTTGAATGAAATATTCAGGCAGGAAAAGAAAGGGAAAGAAAAAGAAAAGTGAGTTGTCTAGCATGATAGTAGGTAGACTTAACAGTGATTGGATGACAAAAATGTAACAGACCATCTGATTGGCTTATGCCTATATGTGCCTTAAGTAATTGGATGAAAACAATTTGTAACAGTCCGTCTGATTGGCTTGTGTCAATGTATTCCTGATAATGATAGGATAATTCAAATTTGAATTCCATAATCCATATGTTCACTTCTCCTGTCTGAAAATGTAGTTTAACCATACTTTGTACGTAACTGTGTCCATATAAACATCTACATGTAATGTCTCATCAAAATATATAAATTTTTAACATAAACTGCATGGAGAATACTTTTTCCTGAGTCATTTAAGACGCATGTTTTTCTTATTTTAGTTTCATTACAAATATATTTTGCTGAGCTCTGGTGTACTGCCTGGAGGGTAGTGCTATATTTTTGTTTTTTATTCTGTTTTAATATGTTTGAAATCCTGAGTTATTGTCTCCCCTTACATGGTATGACAAATAATAAACTATATGATACATTAACAACATTGTATTTACTGACTAGGAATGCTGAGTGAAAAACTAATCTATGGCTGCATTTAACAATGGTTCACTGTAGATTGTGGTAGCTTACTTGTAAGTTATGAGAATTGAGTTATGAGCTTATTGAAGTCAGAGCAATTACACCATCTTTGGGGAAGGGGCTTCAGCCTTTTCCTTGGGGAAAAGGGAGCCTAGTTTTCACCTAATTAGAGAAAATGGTTCCACTTCATGAAATTATAGGTGTGACAAAATCAATTAGATGATTCAGTAAATCATTGATAAAAGAAACCACATAGACTGTTTTCAAATTGAAAAAAAATCAACTTTTTTGTCCCTGACCTTTCATGCCTAAGGTAGAGTTAAGTGGTTTTTATGGGACTGGGGAATTTCATGACCAAACTGGGGGAAAAGGGGTTTAGTTTTATTTTGGGGAAAAGCCTTTTTTACTTCTTTTGAGAGAAGTGTTTTGGTCTTGGAAGTGTAGATGCCGCTACAACCTTTACTTAATGAAAAGTCTCTCCAATCAAACCTGTGTCTATGGCTACAAACATCTTGAGCCTTGATGCTCAATATCTCTTTAATCGTTTTGCTATAGATAGGCAGCAGCTAGCAGGCTATCCAGTTATCTTTGCTACAAAATGTTACTATGTGGTACAGGCAGTGCTACCATATCATACTGTGAACTGTTGTTGAAAGCACACCATATGTATACATGTATTTAACAACTATTTATGAATGCTACCCATTAAAACAACAATGCTACCCTGTAAACAATGTGTGTCTCCTGCATGATGAATACCATTAATTATATGTATCAAAATTCATAAAATATAATATAATATTCAATTTATAAGCAATATTTGTACTATTGTAAGAATCAAATATGCTTAAAAATGAAACAACTTGTCAAATACTCGGTACACATTGTAAATTATTATTGTTATATTAGTATATACTTAATAAAACATGATTGGTGTTGGTTTCTTATTAAATGCATTGTTGTTTATATTAGGCTTATGCTATTTGTTGTTATTGTTGTTGTTTTAAGAATGTTGAGATTTTGAGTATATATCTTACATTTTGAGATCGATCTTATTTCAGCGAATGATTATGAGATCTCACGAGATCGTATTACATTATTAGACATTCTTGGTAATGGTCAGTTTGGTGATGTGCATAAAGGAGTTTATAGAGAAAAGGTTTGTTACAGCAACATTCTTTGTTTTATCTTTCTTACTAACAAAAATATAGCCGCCCTGTAACTCAGTTGGTAGCATGCAAGTCTACTAATCCAGGGGTTGTGGGTTCCATTCCCAGCCGTGGCATACATTCTTTGAGCTTGGTCATGAAATTAATTCTTCATCCATTCTCCCTCCTACCAATGATTTTTATTTATGTAGGGCAGTTGTCAGTCGCTGATGAAAGTATACGCTTAGTAGTTAGTTACCAGCTAAATCTAGAGATTTAGACTTTCCAGGAGGAGTGAGTAGGTTGATTGACCGCCGTTATATGACCTATACAATGTGTTGCTACAGCATTAAACCAAACAAACAAATAAATACTAACAAAAATGAATATTCTGAGAACTAAATTTTATTCCAAGGTTTCTATCATTTAAAATATTGTTTTCGAAGACCATGATAGCAATAACAACAGTAATTGTTATTGTTTTTATTTTAACTGAAACAGGATTGGAGAAATTTAATGTAAATCCAAGGTCTAGAGGTTTTCTCTTATATGTTTATCATAAAATCGTGCAATTTTTCAACTCAGTGCAAAACAGTCATAACTCAATTTGAAAAAAGAGTGAGTTACAAACGTTTTGTGCCAAGCCCACAGTATGAATACTACAGTCATTTCAAACTTGAAGTTCTGCCATGTGACTCTCCTTCATTTTTGTCCTGTTAAGGTTGCTAACTTCCAGTCACTTTGCCTAGATTTTCTTTCACTCGGTATCATTTTCTGTTAACCTGTATGTATAGACTATTTTCCTATTGTCTGTATAAGAGGTAATCAAACTTGTATTTATTTAGGATGGTAATGAAGTACCTGTAGCTGTTAAAACTTGTAAAGAAGATAATGAAGAATCTATGACTGAAAAATTCCTAGAAGAAGCTTGTGAGTTGTTAGATTATTATGCTTGATTATAGTAACTTAATGCTCTAAGAGTACTTTTTTGTGTAACCATCGGACTAGCTCAGATCTACTGATCAAGGGGTCGTAGTTCAATTTCTGAGCAGAGCATACTTGCAGGGAGCTTGGAAATGAAATTATTTCTACGGCCATTCTCCCCCCTAACAATGGAGGCAGTTGTCAGTCCTTGAAGAAAGTATGCTCCTAGTAGTTGGTTAACAGCTAATCCTGGGGTTTAGCTTTTCCAGGGACAGTGACTAGATTGACTGACCACAATTATATGACCTATACAATGTGTTGCTATGGCGTTAAACCCAATAAAAAGTACTATTTTGTTTTCTATATATTATTAGTAGGAGGTTACTTGTTCTATATGATAGCCACTGGTAAACTGGTTCCTTTTTTGGATGTCTTCATTGCTGTGTCCTTATTTCAATAACAATAATATCAAAGACTTTATTTAGCAAGGCTACACATTTGGATGAATTCAATCTTCCATGTGGACCTCTGTGGATCCCATCTTTAGTTTTTAGGTTTTTGTAGTGCTTAACATCAATGTTTACACTGTTTCTAAGCATTTACCTTCATCCATTCATAGTTTACAAAATTATGATATGAAACAGTTGTCTAAACAGATCATTTTAGTAGCAAGCTCTGTATCTTGTTTGTAGATTTTTAGTTGCCTGAAAGAAAATGTTGGCAAAGGGTGTCAACATTCAAATAAATAAATAAATGATAATGAAGAGGACATTAATTTCTAAGATGATAGTTATTTTGCAAAGGTTGATCATATGATGTGTTAGTCGGTTCACTAAACCTTATTGACCTTGTAACTTGTGATGCCCTGAACTCATATAATTATTATATTATCTTGTTATTACAGATATAATGCAACAATTTGATCATCAACATATTGTAAAGTTAATAGGTATATGTTCATCATCTAGACCTGTCTGGATTATCATGGAATTAGCTAAACATGGAGAGGTAAGTTGTTACATATACATGTATCTTTAAAGTACTGTGAATCTTGTGTTTATAGACCACTCAAGGGAAAGACAAAAAGTGGTCTCATTGGACAATGGTCTCTTAAGACAAATGCTGATTACTAACCTTTATTTTGGACTGTGGGTTGCACAAGTGAAACACCTATTTGTATATATAACTGTAACTGACTGACTATAAAGCATAATTTTCAAAATGTATAAAATTTCTTTGATCTTTCAATATAATGACTATGACATATTTTTTTTTAAAATTTGTCTCAGCCATTTTGATCACAAAATTGATCATAGTACCTCTAGGCTATAGAAAATTGCTAAGAGGGAATGTATATGTCCCTTACTCAGTCAAATTGAATTCTGCTTACTGCAATAGAAGATGTTCACATGAAATGTTTGCAATTAATTACCTGATCTGTACTCAACCATTGTGAATTTGCTAACTTTGAATACTGAAAATAAAGTGTGTAAGCTAAGGAATCTTCAAATCCAAATGCATTCAATATATTGAGTTCATTTGATGTTTTATTTTCAATTAATTGACCATATCTGGAGTTCAAATACTTGACATTTTCCTTACCATACAAACAAACTTTCACCATTGCAATGATCAGTAGGATTTAATCCATGTTTTGTGCTTTTTAGCTCGACTTTTCGAAGAAAATGAGAGCTATTGCTATCACTTGGGCGTTGGCGTCGGCGTTGGCGTTTGCGTTGGCGTTGGTTTTCAGGTTAAAGTTTTTTTATACTCTTATATCTTTAACACTATCCAAGTTATTTTATTGAAAGTTGGTATACTTATTTAGTAGGACTATATAAACCATACTGTGAAAGGGGATAACTCTGGATTAATTATTTTTTGAGTTATTGCCCTTTTATACTTATAAAATTGCAAAATATGAGGTTAAAGTTTTTCCTATGTAGAATATCTTCAATACTGATCAAGATATTTGACTTAAAGTTTGTATACTTACTTGTTGGTACAATATCTACACAATTATGAAGGGACATAACTGTGGCTGAATTATTTTTGGAGTAATTGCCCTTTTATACTTAAGAAATTGCAAAATATGAGGTTAAAGTTTTTCCTATGTAGAATAACTTCAATACTGATCAAGATATTTGACGTAAAGTTTGTATACTTATTTGTTGGTACGATATCTACACGACTATGAAGGGACGTAACTGTGGATGAATTATATTTGGAGTAATTGCCCTTTTATACTTAAAAAATGGCAAATTATAAGGTTAAAATTGTTCCTATATGGAATATTTTTAAAACAAATCAAGATATTTGACTTTAAGTTTGTATAATTAATTATCGTTACTATATCAACACAACTTTAAAGGGAGGTAACTGTGGATGAATTATTTTTGGAGTTATGCCCCTTTATACTTAAACATTTAAGATTAAAATTTGTTCTAATGGGATATTTAGTACTTTCAAATGCATTTGAATAAAAGTTGGAATGCTTTTTCATAAGTTCTTCATATATCCGACTATAAAGGGACATAACTCTGGATGAATTACTTTCAGAGTTATTTCCCTTTATACTTTAATATTTAAGATTAAAGTGCGCTCAAACTGAATATATTTTGTTTGATAGAGAGTGAGTATGCTTTTTCATCAGTACTACATCTACTTGACTACAAAGGGATGTAACTCTTTATGAATTATTTTTGGAGTTGTGCCCCTTTTCAACTTTTAAATTAGGGTTAAAGTACTTTAAACTGAAATATTTTCAATACTAACCAAGATATTTAAATGACAGTTAGTATGCTTATTCATCAGTACTACATCTACACAGGGACATAAATCTTGATTATTTTTTGGAGTTATTTCCCTTTACTTAAATGATGAAACATGTTTAAATTGAAATATTAATAGTTCCTTATAAAGAATTTTAAATGCAAGTAGGTATGCTTATTCTTTAATACTATGTCTACTTAACTTTGAAGGGACGTTACTATGGATGAATGTTTTAGCAGTTATGCCCTTTTTATATTTTAAAAATATGAATTGGTAATCATTGTTTGACTGATTTATTTCCTTTAAAAAACTAAGTCCTGTCTTGAAATCATTTTTGTTTAAAGATATGCCTTGCCATGAACAAAACACTCGAAAAGTCGAGCGCACTGTCCTTGGACTGCTCTTGTTAGTAATAATGTGTAACAAACCATGTTTGTACTGGCTGTGCACAGATGGAAAACCCCATAAATTGAAGCTTCGAATAAGGTCTTTCATTTAAGTATATGTTTACATGTATATTTGTTTCAGATGAGAGCATATTTACAGAATAATAAACATCAAATAGATTTAACTATGTTAATAATGTATGCATTTCAACTTAGTACAGCTTTATCATATCTAGAAAGTAAAAAATTTGTACATAGGTAAGTTATTTAACCAATTTTTTTTACATTTCTCGATTAGAAAAGTGCCTAATAGACTAAATTTCTTTATCAGAATGTTTTCAGTTCAGTGACTCTGAAAAAGGAATTATTGATCTAAAAAGCCCATAACTATTTTAAATAATGATCAACCATTTCATATTTTAACCTGCTTATAAAAACATTAATTTGAAGTTTTAGAAGTTAACACACAGCAAAGATGGACAAGATATAGATAATCAGACTCCTAGTATCCATGAGATCTCCAGAGCTTAAGTCTGAGCTCATAAAATATTCTTAACTTTTTACAGAATTTGTCAAACCTGTAAGTTGATCTGTATTAGTTCAAAATTGGCTGCCTATAATGCAGATTAGACTGTATAAGCAGGTCCCGGGTTCCAACCCCACTAGAGGCACTGCTAATATCCTTGAGCAAGAAATGTGGTGTAAATCTGTTACACCAATTTGTCAGCTGCTCTCAGCAGAGTAAAATACTCCTAAGGAAGATTGATACACCAGGAGCCTGATAACCAGGAGAAAAAGCTGTAAAGTCAGTGAACTTGCGTAAGCTTGAAACTTAGACCTTAAAGAGACATTACTCTACGTTCACAATGTATAACTAATTATTGTACAATATTGAACTATTACAGAGATATTGCAGCTAGAAATGTATTAGTATCTTCGCACGAATGTGTTAAACTTGGTGATTTTGGTTTATCTAGATGGGTAGAAGAACAAAGCTATTATAAAGGTAAAATTTATAAAACTTTATATCATTGTAGACGTATTTAGTAAGCCCTGTCATTATTGGGGCAACTGTCTGTTAGCCCTGGGGTCATTGATTCTTTGACCAACAAATTATCATTCAGGCTGACAGGCTCTCTGTATTTACCTTCCTAGCTTACTGATAGAATTCAAATTTTTCATGCAATGATGCCCTTTAATTTTGATTTGATAATTGTTAGATTATGGTGAGATTTTTTATGATATGCTGCTCTAGTTTCGAATTGGAATTTTGGGTAGGACTCATAATACTTTCTTTTAGTTTGATAATTGTAATAATTGTGAAAATGTATTTTGTGATATGTAGCCCCCTTTCTTAATTTATGGGCCAGTTCCCTAAGGAGATCCCTACCTAGCCGTTAGTCCTTGGGTACCCTTCTTACACCAAAAGTAGTATGTGTATATCAAATCGAGAATATCAGGGGCAAAGCTCTAGCTTGTGATATGCTCAGGAAAGTGGCCAATGTTAGTTTGTAATTTGCTGTCTGTAAAGTAATACAATGTATATATTTGTTTATTTTAATATTTTCAGCTTCTAAAGGCAAACTTCCTATTAAATGGATGGCACCAGAATCAATTAATTTCCGTAGATTTACATCAGCTAGTGATGTCTGGATGTTTGGTAAGTATTTATATCTTGTGTTGTTGTTTTTTTAAATCAGCTCTACCAGCTAGTTCAGTTGGTAGCACACAAGTCTACTGATTGAGGGGTCATAGGATTCCACTCCTGTGTGGGGCATATTTTCTGGAGTCCAGTTATGCAATAATTCCTACAGCTATTCTCCCTTCTACCACTGATTCTATATCATATAGGGCAGTTGTTAGTCACAGATGGAAGTACGCACTTAGTAACTGGTTAACTACTAATTCAAACGATTTATCTTTCCAGGAACATTGTGTAGGTTGACTGACCACTGTGAAATGACCTATACAATGTGTTGTTATGTGATTAAACCTAACTAAAAAAATTACTTATTATATCAATGTGAAGTAACCGTAAATTTCATGATATGATATGTTATGATATACACAATATTTTTAGCCAAATTTTTCAACAAGAAAATTCGACTAATAGTTTGGCGAAACATGCATGAACGGGTGGTTGGGGGGAGGTCAGGCAGGCGGGCATCCTGTGTTGTTAACAATTGCGTTAAAGTTTTCAATTTAGCATATATTTCTGCCATCAATTGTCAGATCTTTACCAAACTTCATACAATGATAACATACTATGTGATGAACAGAATTATAAAGTAACCACAACTCTATCTGGCTTTATTATGGATTATTTCCTTTGAAATTTTTGCGTTTAAGTTTTTAAATCCGGCTTTAATGTGGTTTCCACATTGCATTTCTTGTTACTGTATATTTCAGGTGTATGTATCTGGGAAATATTAATGTATGGTATAAAACCATTCCAAGGTGTAAAAAATAATGATGTTATAGGTAAAATTGAAAATGGTGAAAGATTACCTTTACCACCTGGCTGTCCACCATCATTATATAATCTTATGTGTGTTTGTTGGTCGTATGAACCTTCAAAACGACCCTCATTTGCTGATCTTAAAACATGGCTTTAGTAAGTAGACTGTTTTCCTATTTGATTCAAATGATTCTTATTTATGTAGGACAGATGTCAGTCACTGACTAAAGTATGCCCTTAGTAGTTGGTTAACAGCTAAATACAGAGATTTAGCCTTTCCAGGAACAGTGAGTAGGTTGACTGACAGCCGTTATATAACCTATACTAAGTGTTGCTATGGTGTAAAACCCAACATAAAAAAAGAAAGTTTTCAGTATGAATACTTATTTCAGTATTTTGGGAATACATTATTGTATGTATTTTTTATGCAATTTGTCTTATTTCAGTATGTTAAAAGTAGGTTTTGAGAATTTTGCATTATTGACAAAGCATGCAATCACTTTTACTGATTAAGGTTTAACAATATACTCACTTGTGCCCAGTTTATATTTTATGCTTGTAGCACTCTGATACAGTATTTTGTAATAAATATGTGGTTGTTTTAATTTTGAGGTTGATGTTTGAAGTATTAATGTCAAAGGAAGAATACCTTCATATACAAGAATTTAGCTTTATTTTGATGTATACTTTATTTTGACCTGTTCACTTAGGGACCACATGGTCTATGGTATGAACTCCTTCTTGAGCTGAATTGCTTAAGCAAGAAAAGTACTTACCTTTGCTTCAGCTGAATAAAAAGTGTGAATTAGTATCTTATAGAGCAAAAGAGCTTTTCACCATTTTGTTTGCTGCACAATAAACAGACTGTTGGATATTGATAGATAAAAGTAGTCTGCTTATACAGAGTAATAGCTGTAAAGACCAGTTACAAATAAGTGACTAGGGACTACCGAGTCTCCCACCCAATCATCTGTTAATAAAAATAATATAAAACAATATTAAAGACAATTTCTTCATTATACCCCCGCTTCGAAGAAGAGGGGGGTATACTGTTTTACCCTTGTCCGTGCGTGCGTGCGTGCGTCCGTCCGTCCGTCCGTCCGTCCGTTACAAAATTTCCGTCACAGTTTTCTCAGCAACTATACCATGCAGCAGCCTGAAACTTTGCATATTGCTTCATCCTATAGTCCCATGTGGTGTAAAGCGATTTCATGCTCCTTGCTCATCTACTTCCTGTTTGTCGCATATTTTTAGATTTTGGCGGGGGTATCACTAGTGAGCATTAGCTCACAGATTTACTTGTTTTTATTATATTCTATGTTGTTATTACAGTGAAATATTTGATGAAGAGAAATATAGACAAGAAGAAGAAATGCAGAGAGATAATAGAAGAGTTATATCTTGGGGTAAATATTATATCTATACATACATGTGTTCATTTTACTATGTATATAGTTATTTGATTACTAGTACCTTTGATTACTGAAGTATGCTTTTTTCTCTGTATTAGTAAAAATTATTACCATAACTGTTCAAATTTATAATTTTATAGACAATTAGTTCTTCTTGGTTACTGCAAAGTAATGGGATTTTTTACAATTTTTAAGTCCCAAATGATACATTTAAGAAGAAAAAAATTGCTATAGTAAGGACATTATGTTACTAAGTCTATTAATTTTGATGGATCTAATACTAGTAATAGTGGAATTTTACTGTATTTTTATGTATAAAAAATGTACATTGATTCTTCATGTACCTTTAACATCTTTTTTCCTGGGTACTGGTGAAATTTCTTAAAGGGTTAATTTTATCCTGATTACAATGTCTCTACATCTACTTGTAGGTTCCAATGGTTCAGAAGAGGATCAGGTCTTACCTCCACCCAAGCCAGCGAGACCACAGTATCCTAATATATCACCAGCCACATCAGCTAGAAATCTTAGTCAACAAAGTATACCTAGCCCTCCTAACCATTGGGGTAGTGCGTCTACTTTACCATTAGGTCAGAGTACGCCAGTCGGGCCAAGCCCACAACATCCTCCCCCAGGGTCACAGGGCGGGCCTCCACCATTACCGAGAGAGATTGATCTGTCCCATTATTTCCCATCATCTACTGGTTATACTCAAGTAAATCAAGTGAGTCGAGGTTACAGCCCCTCATTAGGGGTTTCAGATGGGTCTCACTATTGTCAAGCATCTAATACAGGGCCTAGAGGAGGTACGTTTCCTGGCCGTGCTATAGCTAGAACACCACAAGAGTTGTCAGAGATGGTTGGAGGAGGTAGTGGTACACAAACTAGGACAGGATATCCTCCTAGACAACAGCATTATCAAGATCAGGTACATAGTTTACTCTTTGTTTGAATTTGAAAAAAATTAACCCACAATCAATATTCTGTATTCTCAATAAAGAGTTCTGAAATGATTACTAACACATTAAAAAAACTGAGGGTTTAGTGCTCAATTATATTTGTGTTAGGTCTAAAGGTTTCGTTCACCAGCATTGATTTCACAATGGTTAAATAAACTTAACATGTGGTTTAAAGTCTGCTTCCATATACATGTTCATATACAATTTTGTACAATAACTCCTGCTCAATGAATTTACCACAGGTAAATGCAGAATGCAGGTAATCCTTCACAGAACCCATTTACACCTGGGCGGAGTGAAAAAACTGTAGGTTTTCTTGCTTATGGAAATTAGCAATGTCCCTAGTGGTGATTGAACCCGGTACCTCTCATGCCTCCTACCGCTGAATCACTGCTTTTATATTCAAAAAGATATGAATATATGAATCTTCACAATGTTACAGTTTTCTAATAGATTTCAAATCCTTGTCTAGCTTTTTAAGGGACTCTGTCTTAACTTATAGTTAGGTTAAAGTGGAAAACTGCTCAGATGGGTTATGTTGATATAAAAGTCAATGCCAAGCTATAAAGTCACTCATGCTTGTTACTTTTTGTTTCAAGGGTCGTCAATACCAACAAGGACCCTATTTAATGTATATAGGGTCCTTGATACCTGCTAGAAAGTTTCTTGATGTTACAAGTATAGTCAATGTCATGTATTGTTTTTATTACAGGCTCTTGATTTCCGGGAACCAGGTCCTGTTAATAATCATGTACCAGTGGTTCCCATCTTGCCACCAGTAGCTAAAGATCTAGAACCAGAAGAAATTGAAGAGAGATTACGTCGTCAACAAATGGAGTCAGAAAAAGATGCAGCTTGGTTGATAACAGAAGAAAGAAATTTAGTAAGTCTCTCTTTATAGTCGTTTTTCTTTAATATTTTCCATAATCTGAAGGAACCAAGTGGTTTGCTCAGTTGTCAGATTGTCTTATTTTATGGATTTGAGAGCCAGTATTATAAAGTGCCTTTCAACAGATTTTAGTTATAAATCATCTATATACACATATTTTTCCTTTTATTTTATGCACTACTCAATTCTTTTATTTTTTGGCTGGTTCAAGAATTCATAGTTTGTTTACCTTTTTAAGCTCCTGTGACTTTTTTCCTGAATATGGCCCTCAGAATTGTCATGTTACTTTGTACATGTATTTTTAAAGTCGGTTTAAAAGCTTACTAGAGCTTTTGTTATTTATTGTAATTGTTGGACTCAAAATAAAGACTATTCTATTCTGTTCTATTCTATGGCAATTAAATACAATTCATGTATATTTATACTATTTTCAGAAGCGTGATGTACCACGTACAATAGGAGGTCCATCAGTAGGGTCCTCACTATCAGGACCTCAATCTGTTACCAGTAATCCTCTACAGATAGTTGAAGAAGGAGATATTATAAAAGATAATTCACCACCTAATTCTCTACAACAAGTTGAACATAGACCAACTATAACACGTACAGCTTCCAGGGTATCGAGTGCAAGTATGTACTTACAAATGTATCTTCAATTCCTATTATTTTTAAGCAAGATTTTTCATTAAAATATTTTACTTATAGTTTGGCAAAAGCCCGGGCGAGCTTCTGTTGTTGTTAACTACAGTATAAGTTCATGCACTCAAACACCACCGGGTCGAATTAATTGGCCGAGTCAAACACATTGTCTGGCACCGATCAATTTCCCTTCTATATCTATATTAGTCAACCTCTGTTTGGTCGAACAGGACTGAGTCGAACTCTCGAACCAATATCTTGGTCCCGTGGTTTACAAATACACTTAAATACAATTGTCTCTCTCTAACAATAGATTTTCACACATCGGCCGTAAAATCTTGACCGTAGTCATTGTTCGTGATGCGTGATAATAACAGGGCGTGAAAATCGCTTAACAATAGATTTGTTAATTGATTTTAATCGCTTAACAATAGATTTGTTAATTGATGTTACTTTGCCCAACACATTGTGATAAGTAAATATTATGTTTTTAATATTGCATAAAAATTGCTTAACAATAGAATTGTTTGTTGACTGCAACTTGTAGACAGGCACATATTATTAAATGTCATGGTATGATTAAAAATCTCTGTCATTTTCTACCTTGTTTCATATGACTGTATTACAGCTATTAAATAAATTGTCCCTTTAAAGGTGATGGTTAGACACCTTTGGGATGTATTAAGGGCCCTTTAAAGGTGATGTTTCGACACCTTTAGGGAAATGTCTGGTTAACAGTGGCGTTATGTTACACTGTTCAGGACATGTCCGGTTAACAGTAGCATCATGTAATACTGTTCAGGACACCAACCTTTAATATCAAATTAATAAAAAAATGTAAAATTAGTGATAAAAATGTGATATTAAGTAGGATCATGAACTTTGAATGATGTAGGTATAATAAAAAATACACTTACACACTATATTACATCATGTGTGATAAATTTTATTTTGTTTTGTGTTATTGTATATACATTATGTATTTATGGTGGAGGGTTTTTTCTTATTTATATTTTATAATCTATCTTTTTGTACAACACCATTGAATATGTAATATAGAAATAGGCGTTTAATCAAATGAAAAAGTTTAAAGTTTGAAATAAAGGATTAAACGAATAAATAAGGCCTCGCTAAAAATTAATTAGCGCATATACAGCGTGTATGTTAATTTTAATTAATACAAACTATATATAAGTCCAAATTAAGGATCAAAATGTTAGAACAGAATATACACACATATACAACGGCGGGAAAAGAACTTACTGGAGGACCCGGTCACATTGAACCTTTCTCACTTACCACATAAACGAAATGATCAATTCATCTACTACTACTAACCTATATCGTAATCATGTTCATAAATGTAAAAATAACGCACAACAAATATGTAGTTGGCAATTTAATGTGCAGTAATTACTAATTACGTATACATGACACATGAATGAACCGTGTGTTCGGGTTATGTACTAAACCAAGGGAGATAACAAATTTAAAAACAATTACGAAACATGGGGAAGTAATAACGTCGTACTTGCACGAAAGTCGGCCGTGTCGAACACTTGGCTCTCTCGAATCATTTTTCATGTCCCCTCGACTTTGAGCCAGGGAACTTTTACTGTATTGCATTAAAGTTTTTTCTTTACCATATATTTCTGCCATTTATTGTCAGATCTTTATGAAACTTCATACAATGATAACATACCATGTGATGAACAGAATTAGAAAGTAACCACAACTTTACCTGGCTTTATTATGGATTATTTCCCTTAGTAATTTTTGCGTTAAAGTTTTTAATGCGTTGGATATCTCTGTCATTTATGGTCAGATCTTGGCGAAAATCCGGCTTTAATGTGGTTTCCACATTACATTTCTTGTCAATCAATATCTCATCATATTCAATGAGCAAATACTGATATTGTAATATTTTACTGTATTTTAGGTAGTAGAAGCAGTAGTACAAGTGATCATGATAACCCTCCATCTACACCAAAACTTGTAAATATTTATATCTTTATATAAATTGTTTCTTATTATATAGATATGTTCAATACTAGATGAATTGAAAATTCTATAGTTTCATCATTTCTGTTTATAAATGCTTTGTTAATTAGAATGTGACATTGAGACATTTTAAAGAAATCATCATTATAAAATATGATTCTTTAAAGAAATCATCATTATAAAATATGATTCTTTAAAGAAATCATCATTATAAAATATGATTCTCTAAAGAAATCATCATTATAAAATATGATTCTCTAAAGAAATTATCATTATAAAATATGATTCTTTAAAGAAATCATCATTATAAAATATGATTCTCTAAAGAAATCATCATTATTAAATATGATTCTCTAAAGAAATCATCATTATAAAATATGATTCTCTAAAGAAATCATCATTATAAAATATGATTCTTTAAAGAAATCATCATTATAAAATATGATTCTCTAAAGAAATCATCATTATAAAATATGATTCTCTAAAGAAATCATCATTATAAAATATGATTCTCTAAAGAAATCATCATTATAAAATATGATTCTCTAAAGAAATCATCATTATAAAATATGATTCTCTAAAGAAATCATCATTATAAAATATGATTCTCTAAAGAAATTATCATTATAAAATATGATTCTCTAAAGAAATCATCATTATAAAATATGATTCTGTGCCAGTTTAAAAGCTTGAATGAAGAGATCCACTTCTATCCAGGGACCCTAAGTAGGAAGACAGACTGTGGCAATATGACTGGAAAAATGCTGAAATTGGGTACAAAAGCATAAGCACCATACATTACAATATTTTTTGTGATTAAAAAACTCTGTGATGCTATTCTCAGATCTTCCAATTGACATTATGTTGAGGATACTAATACCACGCACTTAGACAAGTGTCTAATTTGTAACAAAGTTATCCTGTGTGTTCAAAGAAATGTGACAAGGTTTGTCCAAGTATATTATGCTAATCCTTTCATTTGTGAACGTTTTATGAATTCTAAGAAATGGGAGGATAAAAGATGATCATGATGTACTATCTTATTTGTTATATACACTGCCCTAGAAAATGAAATGTACCTATAAAAAGTGTGTTTCCATGGTATGAATTATGAACTAAATACATGTATATAATGATATTATAAATCTATGATCTTGAACTTTGCTTTTGTAGCAATTCAATTATTTGTACTGTAAAGGAACTTTTGGAGGGCAGTGTATATCTATGTGTATATTTAATAATAATAGTAAAGACTTTATTTAACGAGGCTATATTTGGATAAATTAAATCTAGCATGTGGACCTGTGGCAAAACATTTACATTACATGTATTTGCATAGTAAAAAAGGTATAAGGAATTAACTAATTTTGACCAAATTGGTCTTAGGCCTCCCTTTTTAAATTAAAACAAACTTGTAAATATTGTCCTATGTTTTCAGTCCATTCCAAGTACACCAACATTAAGTAAAGATATATTAGATAGAAGTAATGATACAGTATATGATAGTACTACAGCTGTTGTTAGATCTGTTATGTCATTGTCACAGAAAGCACCTGCTTGTAAAGGTGATGAATTGGTAGATTTAATTAAGGTATGTATATTTATCTCATTTTATTTTATACTAATTTATTTTAGCTCTATAATGAAACACGTTTTTACAACTTAGATTTATCACTTTCTAGTTAGCTTACTGGTTCCCAGTACTAAGCTAGTTTGATGAAGTTTCTTGCTCTAGGAAACAAGGCGATAGGTTTTAGATGGGAATCAAGCCAAGGCAGAGCTGGCTTTCCAATGATTTCCTGTTCAACGTTGTAACCGCTCACTCATGCCTGCTCCTTTATATCATTTTCAGTCAGTTGAGCAACAATTTTGTAATAAAGCTTAATTATGCCTATAAAATTACAATAATTTTTGGAAAGTTGTTTTCATGCAATATCAGACCTAAACAATAATAAATTTCAGTTTGAAGCATATAATGAACTGAAAATTGTTTAATTTAGCTACAAAGCTATTACATGTACTCATGGCTATGCCAATTGTGAGAATTTTGCATTCTTAGCTTACTGGTACTTATGAAATAAAAATGAATTTTACACTGAAATAAACAAATATCTTCTACATATTGAACTGTAGTATAACAAACATAAAATCATTGATATTTTCAGGCTGTAGGTTTAGAGTTACGTGGTTTATTAAGTAGTGTAGATGATTATTCCAAAGACTTGTCACCTGGTCTACGCAGAGAGGTAATATATATATATTTAAAGTTCTAGATAATCTGTTTACATAGGGTTTGTTTACATAGGGTTTATTCTGAATGATTCTCTTAGTATTTCTCACATTTTTTTTTGCTTCTGTTTGCTGTTTTTCTATTATGCAGCCTAGTAGGAGCAGTGGTCCAGTGGTAGGATGCGGGCTTAGGGATCAAGAGGTCCTAGGTTCGAATACCACTTGGGGCACTGCTAATTTCCTTGAGCAAGAAATTTACTTGTGATTGCTTCACTCCACCCAGGTGTAAATGGGTACCTGTTAGGGTCATGCACTGTATGCTGTGGCTGCAATCTGCACTGTATGTTTACAGTTGGTGTGTGACTCGATAATCAGAGAAGTTAATGTTGACTTCAAAAACCTTGCTTTAACTTTAACTTCAGTTTGTACCTTGTAGGGTCTTGTATATTATAACTGCAGACTAGGTGCAATGATAAGCAAGCTTGATTAATATTCTGTGATCCAGGTCCAATTTTATGCCAAAATTGATCATACATTCTTTAGAAAATCTGACAAATACCCGACAAGACAGTTTTTTTTTATCAATTTGGGGAAATTGCTGTTGGTTCTTTCTAGAAGAGTGGGAAAATACTGGTTATAGAAAAGTTACATAGAAAACTGGTTTAATGAATTGACTTTTTTGAAAATGAATGAAAAAAGTGTAGGTTTTCAGATAGTAGATTAATGAGAAGTAAAAAAAGTTCAATTTTCTGTTGGTGATATAAGAGTTATTATTGACAGATATAGAAAATATTTTGCATATTTTTGTCTCACTTCCTTGAAAGTTATAGTGTTTGATGATATAGTATCAGAATCAAATACATGTATTAGCAATATACATAATTACATATTACTTTGTTTCAGATTGAAATGGCTCAGAAAGTATTAAGTACAGATATGGGAAATTTAATAAGTGCAATGAAACTAGCCCAGCATTATAGTACTACAGCTATGGATGGGGAATATCGTAAAAATATGTTAAAAGCAGCACATGTGCTTGCAATGGACTCTAAAAATCTCTTAGATGCTGTAGACAATGTAAGACTGAATCAATTATCTGGTGTTAATAGATGATTAGTGGTGTAAAGTATTGTGTTTGGTGTTTGGATTGGTGAATGGTTCGATCATGGATCTGTATTAATGATGTACGTCCGTGGCTTGTGACAGGAATATTATCATGTTACTCTTTACTCACAAGGTTTAGTAATAAAGCACTCGAGATACTGTTCACAGTACTGCTCTGTCCTTGAAAGTATGATGCTGTGATTTTTAAAAGTATGAAATTGGACTTTGTTAAAATTTAAACATTGAACAAAGTAACAGTTGAAAGACTGCATTTAATTAAAACTTGAAAAGATTGAATTTAGTTAGAATTTAAAAGATTGTATGAAAGGGTTTCCAAACATCTGAAATTCTAAGCTTTGTTCATTACTTGAAGGGAGTGTGAAGTCCAAAGCTTTGTTCATTTTTTAATGTGAGCTTGCTCTAATATGTGTGTGTTTACCATTATATCAGAGTTCAATAATTCTTGATGTGTAAGTTGTCATTCTATTGTGACCAAATCTTAAAGCATTATCTATGAGATTATTTTGTTATGTAAGGACCATAAATATGTTTCTTTTGATTTTAACTGTTGGAAAAAGTTCATTTATTATCAGCCGTGGCATGGAAATACAATTTGACCTTTATTTAAAGGTCATTGATGTAGTTTGCTTGAAATTTCCAAATCAAGTTATTTTATCCGTTTGTGTTTTTTTAATTAAGAAATAAATTATATTAGTATATTAAAATCTCAAGGGACAGTAAAATCAAGGTAGTTTTTACACAGGGACACTAAATCAGGTTAGCCTATGATGTATCACATAAGTAAGTGTATGTTAATGTCAGATTTTATTCACATTCTCAAATAAAGATTATTCTATTTTATTCATATTTCAATATTTGATGCTGATGACTTCAATGGAGAATTTTCAAATGTCCATTAGATCTGCAAGTCTTATTACTTATGACCTAAATCATCAGTGATAAATTTATACTCATTAAGACATATGTATATGGGTGCATATAAGTGTGGTATATGTTTGTATGAGTATATTTCATCCGAGTTCAAATTTGAGTTTCCTTGCTGTAAAACACACATTTATTGTTACAACCTTAAATACATATAAAGGATAAGTTTTGTAATTCAAGTTTCTCAGAGTAATAAGGAGTAAATTTGTTGTTTGTTTATACACGGTCAGCGAGCTAGGTACACATAGAAAACCATGGACAGTTGTGACTGGTTATATAACAGCGGCTGTGGCGTAGTGGTTAGCATATGTGACTTTGAATCCGGAGATCGCGGGTTCGAACCCAGTTGTGGTAGGTCATACCCTATACATAAGTTGTTGGCCTCGTGGTAGGGTAAGTTAGTACTGGTGATGGAAAAGTGTCCAGGAAACCTTTAGTAGGAAGAGCTGGCCGTCGTATATATAATCTAAATAAGTGTTGAATAAGAATAGGTATACATGTAGCTATTTTATTCTACATAGCTTTTTTCTATGCAATGATTTGCTGCAATATAGCTCTAGCTAGCAAATGCTTTTCTCTCCAACTGAATACATGGTCAGTCATTTGTTGAGGCTGAAATATTGGTGCCTTGAAGCAAAAAAGTTGCTAAGAACATGGATAAAACAAAAAGACCTTTTTAGAGAAATAGATCGAAACTTTCTGATGGGACTTTCTCCATTACCTTGAGTTTTAGATTACAACTATAGAGTGCTACATTATACAATGTGTCCTGTGTATATAATGTCCAGTTGTTAAGTATGTGTTGTTCGATCATGGTGGATTTTAGGGCAGTTTTTTAATCTCTCAGTATTTTTTCTCACTAAGCATTGTCAATTTGTTTTATTTTTTACCACAGAACTTGTTAAATATTTTAATTGTACTTTGTTTGTAGCTTTTATAGTTTCCATAGTAACTGGGACTCACCGTTAAGTATTTATTTTTTTGTTATTTTGTGGAGTGAGTCTTATGTTTTAAGTTTGCGCTTGACTATTTGAGAAAGTCGGCTGCCAAAAAAAATTAGGTTTTTTTCATGCAAAGCTCACTGATCAGTCGAGCACTCTGTCCTTTGATTGCTCTTGTTTTTTACTACATTCAATCATTTGTATATTACTTTCAAGAAAATTTTTACCATTAGTGATTCAAATGTGTATAAATCTGTGTATGACGATATATGATAAAATAATTATTTGTATACATACTGACAAAAATCATTCTAAACAGCCAAAAATAATGACAATAATCTTTACAGGAAATGTGTAAAGAATGCAAACTGGTAATGATTAGTTTAACTGATTTATGAAATATAAAATGTTTGATATTTATATACGCTAGAGAACTTTAAAAATTTGTTAAACATATATTTGTTGCATTCATTAAAACTTCAATCAGTTCAGCACAATACATGTGCAGAATATGTTTGTTTTTTTCTGAGTAAGGCAAAATTTACAAGGTATATGTGATACTTCCAACACCATTTTTTCATGTGTGGTATGTTCATGTTCATCTTGTTTTTACATGGGGTTTCCCCATGTTTAGTAGTGGACTGTGGCAAATCCACATCAAAATTTGTCGCGGACGATTACATTCGGTTGTGTGCGCACAAATAAAGGGATAATTACCACTGCAATTAATATAGTCTGCATTATGCGTAAACAAGCAGACGACAAGAAGCATGTGTATATCTTATCTAGTTTATATAAGGTAAAGATCCCTTGCATGGCTTCCATGAGTTGTATACAGCCATATACTCTACCAAAACCCCATGTCTGACAGCACTATCAGCGCTTTGATTTCATCTGTGGTATGTTCATGTTCATCTTGTTTTTTCAAATTGTCATCTCAGTTATCACCTAAATTCATTAGCCTGAAGTCCAGGACTAGTAAAAATTGATTTGAGCTAGTGAAATTTACTTATCTCATATAGTTGGCTGGTTGAAAATTTTGCCCATTACTAATTAATTTAATAAATGGGGCTTAGTACTCAAGGAAATTTAGGGCTTTGACTGCCACCTACGCAGAGTTATCATACTTAATTTTTGTATTTCATTTTCTAACATGTGATTTTTTTGGACAAAATATTTTAACTATGGTATTATCTTATAACCGAATTTTCTGGAATCATAATCATTTATTAAATTGCATTTAGTTTTAAAAGATCTTTACTTCAATGATATTATTATTCACCTGTAGTGACACCAGTCTTGGGATTACAGTGTCAAAACATGCCAGTGTTCACCAAGTTTACAAAATGTTGGATGAATGCAGCGCTTTTCATAATTATTTTTTCCATTAGTTACTTTCTTACTTTTTAAATTAAATTTCATGGTATACATTTAAAATTAACAGAGTGTGACCAGATTTTAATGTTGAAGGGACAATAGGGCCTTACTCAAAAATTTAGAAAATCTAAAAAACACCTCCCTCTTGAAATTTTACTTTGTGAAAGTTGCTTACTCCCTTTTCATGAATAAAAGATAATATCTAGAATTCAAATATCTAGGGTTTTCCCTGCCATACAAACTAACTTTCACCATTACAATTAAAATATGATTGTGTAATATGGGCAATAATGTTATAAATCATTGCATGTACTGCTTTTGCTAGGATGGTTAACCCCATAAATTGGAGTTCTGATTCTATTTAGTAAAATAGAGTTAGATAAGTGTTGCATTCACCTGACAAAATATCATGTATGTTGTATACATGTTTAGTTTTATATAAGTATTTGGAATCATATAAGTCACCAACAGATCATGTATTTATTAACAATTTTGTAAAGCTAACACACAGTTAATATTCATGTTTTCTCAACTGTCAAAGTATGAATAATTTCATAGTGACTTTGTGTTTTAAGGTGGGTCGGTAACGTCAGCGCAACATAATATTACGTCGTTGTAATTGAAGGTAATTTTACTTTAAACACCATATTGTGAAAAACTGAGAACGTTCACTTTCCTTTTTTATTTCATTAAAATGACACAAAAAGTGTAGTTTTCAAAAATCGCGATAAGAATTTGTTCACCGTTCTGCATTAATTTGAAAAAAAAACGTTATAACTCGACAATTGGTGAAACCTTTTAGACGTCAAAACCCTAAATTCAGTGATGAAATGTGAAATCTTTACAACTGAAGTGATATTTAGATAATCGGAACAAAATATTTGTATGCAACAACATTTCAGAAACATTTTGGTATAATTACCCTTGTCCTTGGACATTCAATACTTTAAATATACGGGTTTAATGTACTTGCATGCCTGTTTTTAGCGCGAACCATTGTGACGTCCCTGACGTCGTGAAAAACGACAATGTCGCTTAGGTTACCAAGAAAACAAACAAGTAGCATGAAGGTATCTGCTTGCTAACTTTTATCATAATGGGTGAACATAATATTTTTTTTCGTTTTTCCCTCCGAGTAAGGTACCGACCCGCCTTAAAATGTTTGTTGTCTAACATTGTCTTGACTTTATGCTATTGCAATATCACAATTGTTAGACTAACAATCATGATATTGCGATAGAGTGTAGTCAATACATTGATATTATTCAAACTTCGACTGTTGAGAAAAAAAGGACTATATTTAAGCTTGCTCAAACATTACAGTGTATGTCATGATGTATATTTTTGTAGATAATTTTCCCCTAGTCATGTAATTTGTAAACATTTTATCTGTACATGTATTTACACCTGACTGGAATATCTTATATCTATTGTATTTATATTACAATATTAATATATTATAGATATTATATCTTATTCTCCACTTTTGACCAGTTTTATATGCCTGCCTGACCTTGCAAGCTTGCTTAGTTGTTTGGCATCTGTTAAATGCTCCGTGAAAAGATATCAACAGTTGCAGTAGTTTGCAGAAATTTGCAGTGGTTCTTATAAACAAAAACCTAGCCAGTTCAAATCTTAACACTGCACAATCTCCAGCAGATTCCTCACCAAGTATCATGTATTCTTGCTGTCCAAGAGAATAAGCACCCTCAGTGTGTGTTTATGTTTTAAAAAAAGACTGCTGCAGACCATTAATCTATCATTAGGGGCTGATGATCATTCTCGTTCCCAGAGCCTAGTAAGATTCTCGATACTAGATCGAGAAGCTTGATAACCTTGGGGTACGAAGACACAACTTACGGCTTTCTCCTAAAAAGGCTAAATTTGATTAAAATGACGCCTAACAGAAATATCAAAAGCTGTTGTTTTGCAGAGGATTTGTTCTGACGAGGGCTGCTCTGTAGAGAATATACTGAATTACTTATTTATAAATAGGTATACACGTAAATTACAAAGTCCACTAAACAATTAAAATTGATTTCAAACAAAGAAGATTAAACAATTTCAATTTTAATTGTAATCATGACAGCGCTAATGTATTATAATAATAAATAAATAATGTATAAAATAATGTACATGTTGTATACAATGTAAAATAAATGTATGTTTTATTTCTCTATAGTATTGTGTAATTGTAACTTATTTTTCTTTATAAAATTGTTGTCAACATTTTCTCATCATACAATTATTGTTATAAATGCAATATTAAAATTGATAAAAACTATAAACTTTTGTATTCTGTTATTATTCTACGACCATCTATAAATGATTCTCCTTCGTCCATGGAATAGAAGGCTTTGCACAGGATTCCAAATCTTGTGTCAAAAAAGAAGTTGCTGGTTCGAGCTCCTCCTGGAATGTTTATACCCTTCCATGAAAGTTTGACAATAATGTTGATTTTTCTCCATTAGTAAGGTATATGGAGGTGTTCGGCTTTGTGCAAGGTTTATGTGATTAAGGGCTCTAGACAAAGGTCGAGGAAACCTAGGTAGGTGAGCTGGCTTCTGTAAAATAACCATTATTTGTGTTGACACTGCATTAAACCGGAAAAAAATGAATAAATATATATGTTTATTGGCTATCTGCTAAGTTTAGCCTCTGACCATTAACATCTTTAAAAAGGGACCTTATATGTTTTGACCTTGTCCAGCTATGAACAGTTGTGTGCGTGGTTGCTAACTAGAGAATAATTGTACAAACCGTCACAGAATTTTGTGTGGATTTACACATTTACAAAATTAAAGCCGTTATTAAATCATGGTTTTAAGGGCTTCAAATAGAACAAACACTTGTCTGGATGGTTACTTAAGAATCATTGAACCTAGAGTCAACAATTTGGATAGCACTGTGCCAGGGGAGCTAGTCGGTATTTTTGTTGCAATGTTGAAAGAGGGTTTTATGGCAAAGACATCAATTGACATTGAGCTAGTATGGTTGATATGTTCTATGACACAGACGGTGGTAAAGATACAGTTGCGTATATAAACATAGCCAGTTTCATTACACACCAATATTTAGGGATGAATTATTTTTACAGTTTTGTTAGTTAACACTTATTTAAAACAAATATATCATAATATGCATTTAAATGTCCTTATACGTTAATTAGAATGTATTTTAAATGTCAAAATGATATGTTAAAATCAGTAAAATGCTGTTCATGCATTAGCTTATTCACCCTTTTAGTGGACAAGTCCATTGATTAAAGTACAAAAACATGCATGACCTAGAATGCGGCCTGTATGTATAAGTATTCTTGTCTGCTTTCAAAACGAATCAGTTTAAAATTTGCCCGAAGTTCTAAAATCTGGCCTTCCTTTAGGTGTCAGCAATTTACATTGACTTACAGCTAAAGGTCAATTTTTGGGGCCCTTCCCTTATCGAAAGATGTCTCAGGGGGG
The DNA here is from genome assembly GCA_025267735.1 of Mactra quadrangularis. Lineage (NCBI taxonomy): Eukaryota > Metazoa > Mollusca > Bivalvia > Venerida > Mactridae > Mactra > Mactra quadrangularis. The sequence continues at coordinate 7,809,617 of CM046307.1, read as the reverse complement.
GGGGCTCCCAGAGTAGGGGTGTGCCCCCTCTATTGTTGCGGTTTGAAGGGGTGCTACACCCCTCATCCCCTGAAAAAACGCGGGTCATTGGGTGCAGGAAAAAAATGATGCAAATTGGTGACGAGATAACAGTTTTAGTCTTTGTATAGTACATTCACTTCAGACATCATTTTGAAAAAATATAAATGAAAGAATTGAGTTGAAAAAGACCGAACGTTGCATTTTGCCCCTTGTGATCTGTTCCATCGTTGCCATAGTAATTGGGGTCGGAGTTCAAATGTATTTTTTCTGAAAGACAATCTCACAGGGAACAACTTGACCAAGTTGCATCTCTGTCAGTATACTCAGTAATGAAAAGGGCGCACGTCAAATTGATCAAATAGACCAATTTTCGCCCATGCTCTGGTCAGTAAAAGGTTAATCAAAGTAGTATTACGGGTTTTTTTTAAGTTCAAATAATACAAGGATATTATTTTTTACGTTACATTATGTCAACTTAAAGGCTTTAAACTTGACATTTGTACATATATTGACGTAAGTATATTGTTTTTTTGTTCAAAAAACCAATTATACGTAGGTACTCCATTGTCTTGTTTATAGTAAATTCAAAAATATCGTGACTGATCACAACAAAAGGTTTATAGTTTAAATATATACAGTGCCCTCCAAAAGTTCTTGATCAAAAATCGTTTTTACTGAGGATAAATCACTGTACGTTTACTCATGACAAAAAACATGGAAAAGTTACATGGGCACATCCCAAAACCAGGATTAACTTGTTTATCAACTTATAATTTCACAATACGTTATTGTTAAATTTTTATTCAAATTAAAGTTATAATTATACAGGTTGTAAAATTACTCTCTGTATGCATTTCCACCCGGGGAGGTTATACTCTCCCATAAAAATTTGACAATAATGTCAATATTTCCTCCCTCAATCAGGTATATGGAGAAGTTTCCGGCCTTGTGTAAGGGTAGGTAAATACTGGTTATCGACAAGGGTACAGGAAAGCTAAGTTAGGTGCACTGGACGCCGTAAAATAATCTAAAAAAATGAGTTGACACGGCGTTGACCCAGTATAAATAAAATTCCTATTGCCTACGAATTTTTGGACGGCGCTGTGTAAGTAATTATAAGATTATTGTTGCGAAGACTAAACAAGTTAATTGAAACAGTGGTATGAGAATATGCACGAATACAATGGTATGTAATTAGCTTATTGACCCTTGATCGTACGACATTCGTATGACTATGAAGATTGATCTACATTTTTACCCCAAAATTGGCGCTCGTTTTGAAACATAGTATATCTGGGTGACCCAACCGTTACATACGTAAATAATTGATGAGCCCAGATATCAATAATCTAGCGACCTTGTCTGTCCGACTGTGGAAAATGGCCTGTCTGAATGATAAGTTCAGTACTCTTGTACTTATAATCAATGTTATGTATATGTTGATAGTTCATGGGTCAATGACGACCCCTGTTGAATTGCGCTTCCAAGGTCAAGGTCATTAGGTCTTCAAATGGAATAAAATGTCGAAATATTAACTTGAGAAGCTATATGTCTAGAACATTATTTTAAAAGTTCATAACCCATTGGCCAAGCATTGCCCCAATTGAATTTGTGCCTAAAAGGTCAAGGTCGTTGGTATGCAAATAGAAAAAACAACTTTGTTTCGATTATGACTGAAGATTATAAACTCTGAAATTTATGGTAAAGTTCTTCATGTATGGCTTTATTCACTTAAATGTGGGCATAAGTCGGTCATTCATGGAGCCATCCAGCATGAAACATCTACGAGTATAATACTTTCCTTTGTATCGCTTGAAAATTTCACTCGTTCACTTGTAAAGTTACGTTAGAATATTAATTGAGCTGCAAAGGATTTAGTTAAACAAAGCACGAAGGTGTCAGTGAGTGAACCAGCCAATAGTAAAGTTCGACAGATTAACAAATTCCAGAAGCTTGTGTAGCTAAGTGTGTATGCGTACTTTGTGCTCAGGTAAACTTCAATCATCTACAGTACCCACCAAAAGTTTGGAAACATTTTCACATTGTAAGCCTACTTAAATATCTTTTATCTAAAATTTGATTACTGGCTTTTTAATGCTTATTAGTTTTGCTTTATTGTTTTGGTTATCATTATAATTATAACAGAGACTACATAAATAGCATAAAAGCTATGTTATGAGAAAATGATTACAATAAACATGATTTTGGAGGCTTTAGGATGTCATGCAGATGCTGAATCTTATAAACGAGTTGCATCCATGAAATTTGTTTTCGTTTTATCACAAACCATCCTTAAATATATTAAAATGATGATTCTACGAAAATAATATAATCATCAAAATTCAAGAATTGGAGTATTTTTGTCTCCAAAATTTTGGTTGGTACTGTATATTGTCGCTGTTGATTTTATTCCAAAATACTGATGTTAGCGCGAGACCAAGATATATAGGACAACCTGACCTATAAACTTTTTTCTTCAAACAGAGTATTGATTTATAAATGGATATATGCATAATGAGAAGTAAGGTCTACGGATGATCCATATCAAGTTTCACTTATATAAATAGACTGAAAGAAATAAGGAGGTCTAATTAACATGTCAAAATATATATGTTTAAAATTCAAATTAGGAGGATTTGAATTGAAGATGTTGTACATTTTAGTATTTTCAAAAGGTTAAATTTATCTTTGCATATCATATATCTATTAAACTAAAACAGTTTTAAGTGTTTAAAATTCATTTACAAATCTTTAATTGCTTCACTTTTTGAAGAAACCCAATCTGGTTCTTGTTCTCGTTATTTGTTTGTGACGTCCCTTTTATAAATTTTTTTTGAATCCTAAAATAATTCTCTCTTTAGCATTTTGACTTTGTGGCAAGTCTGTGGTTTTTACCCGTTGCTTTTCCTGATATGTTTTCCTATATAGCTTAACTATTTTTTTTTCTAGCAATCTGGGACTTCCAATTTCCTTCGAACAACCAAGTAGCTGTGAGTCAAACCCATTACTCAATGGTCAATTAAAAGCTACTTTCCTCCAGTAAAATATAACAAATTCTATTGAGAACCATTTGGTCAAGTTTAAGGGGCAAATGGAGTGAATATAATACGTATGACATGTCTAAATACAGGAATGGGATAATGTTTTACTTATTAAACCCAAGTTCGACAAATAACTAAATAAGTCTTGATTTACTGACAACAAACTTCATCTGCTGTAGAAATGTAATGTAACGATCGGTGCTTGATAGTTTAAGTCATTCGCATTGGTATGTCAACCTGCTCACTTTCCCTATATAGGCTTACAACCCGGACCAGAACTCAGCATAATGGACCTAAAACATTTCCTATACGTGGTACCAGGTATTTGTAACGATAAGTAAATGTTATAGATTTTCACCAAATTTCACTGTCGTCGCTATTATTTCGGTCTATATGGAAAACAAGTATAACAAGTTTAAATAAAGATAGTCACATGAAATTTTGTACCAGTACCAGTACCATTCAAATTGACATAAATGTTAGGATAAATGTGTTTCTAGATGATTTTGAGGTAAATTACGCTCACATACTGTTTTACAAAATAATGCATTTTCCCGCCGATCCTCCATTTTTAGCCCCATTTTACATCACCTAAAGTCATATTTTCGGTCATAATTGCAACAATTTTTTGTAAAAAACTTCAGAAACATTCACAAATTGCATGGAAGACATGTACAAAAACATAAATCAATTTTTAAACTGTGGAATAGTTTGTACAGCCTACTTCAGCCAGTTATAGACAGTGGCGACCGTGAAAATTAAAAAAAACACTTCGTTACAAATCCCTGTTACATAGAATTCCTGGTGGTACAGAGGTAAGTTGGATAATAGTGGTAGAACATACTTCGTGACAAAACTTCACGAACGCAAGGAGGTTCCGTGCATAAGCAGAATCAACTCACGACCCTTGAATTTCTAGTCGGATGCTCTTCCGACGGAATTACCAGACGGCTTGATATAGTTTCAATTTATTTATCTATTCTGGGTTTAACGCCGAGGCAACGCATTTTTTAGGTCACTTAACGGCGTCCAGCGCACCTAACCTACCTTTCTGGGCGCTTGTTTATAAGCAGTTTTCACCAACCCTCTCACTAGGCTGGAAACTTCTCTATATACCTTATTAATGGAGGAAAATTGTCATTTTTCTCAAATTTTCATGGAAGGGTATAACCTCCCCGGATGGGATTATAACCCGTACTCCTTCGGGATGCTAGATTTGAAATCCAGGCGCGCTACCAACTGTGCTACCTACCCGGGTTGATATAGAGACAATGGAAACAAATGTATAAACTGTTTAAAAAGCAAACAGCTACGGTTGAAATCTATGACAAACTCAAGTGTCAATGCTCTCATATTACTATATTTTTTTCTGAAAATGAAAGGGACAAAAGATATTCAATGCTAACTATATTGATTTTCATAAATCAAATTTCAAAATTTGAATAAATAAAAGAACGAGGACACAAGCATAATTTGCTTGACATAGTTATTATTAAAGTGCGACTGTTAATCAATAGTTCTCATTGGTTCGTAAACGCACAGGTCAATGTGGAGAACGATCATATCAAAGATCGCTTGTAACGTTGTAAATGAATAGTACAATAGAATTCTATAATTTAAACTGTCGCAGGGTTTTCTTTGGTTTGGTAAAACGCCGTAGCAATACACTGTAAAAGTCATATTACGGCGGTCATTCAACGTACTCACCGTTGCTAGAAAGGCTGTATCTCTGGATTTAACTGTTAACCAGTTACTAGGCACATACTTCCGTAAGTGACTGGCATCTGCTACACATGATTTAAAATCAATGGTAGGATAAAGAATGTTCGTAGAAATTGTTTCATCACCAAGCTTCACGAAAGCATGCCCTGCTCGGGAAATGAACCCACGACCCCTCGATCAGAAGACTTGTGTGCTTCTGACTGACTCACCTGGGCGTCGCGAGGTAATTTCAGTTTTGCACTGTCTCTTGCGTTGAAATTCGTATTACATTTTAATCAGGCTTCAAGATCAACATCTGGACATTTTTGTAACGACTGGAAAAAATGGAAATTATTCCTCTTCTTCTCAGTAATACAGGAGCTGTGGTCCAATGGTTGGACGCTCGCTAAGAAATCTAGAGGTCCCGGGTTCAGACCCCACTAGGGACACTGCTTATTTCCTTGTGCAACAAATTTATGTACAATTGTTGCACTTCATCCAGGTGTAAATGGATACCATGAGCGATGACCTGTCTGAAGGTGATTTCAATGACCTAAGGATAATCCTACATAGTTTTCAAGTCTGCTGAACATGTAAATGAAAGCAGAGTATAAACCGCACTTAAATTAATAATATGCAGAGACAGGCCTATTATAAACTTGAATTGTAATACAGCGTTTGAATGGAAAATGGTTGCAGAAAGTATAGCATTATCTAACTCCACTAAAAGCATGCACATAGCGTCCAAGAAAACATACTTACCTACAATTTGTGCCTTGAAAAGCCATCGATTGAATTAAACGACGAGGCTAAACTTAATATTAAAATGATTATTTGATATTGAATACCAATACCAGCGAAATGTGGTTTGATCGTATTTCGTATGCAGCCAACGAAAACTGAATTTTGCACTGTGGTATGAATTTTTCATTCTCGTACTCAGATAATAGTAAGGTTCTCGATTATTAGCAGAGATATTTTGCCTATGAATGCAACAAACCTACTTTTTGTATTAGCAGTCAATTTGATAATCATATGTAATATAATCAGGATATATAGTCATGTGATCTTCAGAATGTAAACAAAGTCTTGTTTGTTATCAAACTCTTACAGTAGCCAAACAAAGAAAATAATCAAAAAGCGCATAACATATTTTTACTTTTTCTATGTCTGGAAATGCCAAAGTTAGCATATGATTTTTTTGTATTTGTTCACTCTAAATCCTCTGCACAAATCATTTTTACAAATGACCTAGTTCTCTTTAATTTTGGTGCGGAGGATTTGAAGTTAACTTTCAAATATTTAAATGACCAATAGAAAATGTTCAGGGAAAGAGATGTGCTGCAGCTACATGCACTTATTCTATGCGCTTCATTGTGTCATTCAATCAATATTAAGAGCAATCGGCAGAAAGCATATACTTGTATTCTATATCAGTAATTGTTGTAGATCACGTGACTATAGTCTCTGATACATTTAGTATGTCTGATGAGCATATACTTGTATTCTATATCAGTAATTGTTGTAGATCACGTGACTATAGACTCTGATACATTTAGTATGTCTGATGAGCATATACTTGTATTCTATATCAGTAATTGTTGTAGATCACGTGACTATAGACTCTGATACATTTAGTATGTCTGATGAGCATATACTTGTATTCTATATCAGTAATTGTTGTAGATCACGTGACTATAGGCACTGATACATGTAGTATGCCTGATGAGCATATACTTGTATTCTATATCAGTAATTGTTGTAGATCACGTGACTATAGACACTGATACATGTAGTATGTCTGATGAGAATATACTTGTATTCTATATCAGTTATTGTTGTAGATCACGTGACTATAGACACTGATACATGTAGTATGCCAGATGAGCATATACTTGTATTCTATATCAGTAATTGTTGTAGATCACGTGACTATAGACTCTGATACATGTTGTATATCTGATGAGCATAAACTTGTATTCTATATCAGTAATTGTTGTAGATCACGTGACTATAGACACTGATACATGTAGTATGCCTGATGAGCATATACTTGTATTCTATATCAGTAATTGTTGTAGATCACGTGACTATAGACTCTGATACATGTTGTATATCTGATGAGCATATACTTGTATTCTATATCAGTAATTGTTGTAGATCACGTGACTATAGACTCTGATACATGTTGTATATCTGATGAGCATATACTTGTATTCTATATCAGTAATTGTTGTAGATCACGTGACTATAGACTCTGATACATGTAGTATGCCTGATGCAAATAAACCAATGCTCCAAGCAATGTTCCAGCACACTTTTTAGGTTAATAACTTCTTTATTTTTACATGTATTTATTGGATTTAACGCCTTGTCAACACAATTAAGGTCTTTTACGGCGTCCAGCGCACCTAACCTAGCTTTCCTCCACCCTTGTCTATAACCAGTATTCACTTACCCATCCACAAGGCCGGAAACTTTCTCCATATATCTTATTAATGGAGGATATTGACATTATTGTCAAATTTTCATGGAAGGGTAGAACCTCTTCGGATGGGATTCGAACCCTTCGGGACACGAGATTCCAAATTCCGGCGAGCTACCAACTGCGGCACCGACTAGGGTTTAATAACTTTATATACATATACAAGTACTTTGTAAAAGAGCAGTCGGGTTCAATCACTGTTAGGTTAAAATTACATGCTATACTGTCAGCATCTACCTCTATAGTTTGAAATTGAATCAGCCCTTCGATTGGTTAAATATTTGATCAGACATTTAAATACAATGCCAACGATAAATGTTTTAATATGCAAATACGTATATTGAATAATGAACTAAAAATATCGTCTGCTTTGGAAGTATGGCTGAATTTGAATGTTCAATCTTTTTTATCTAGTCACGATTTGTTTGTAATATGAACGCTAATCAAATCACAAAAAAGTATTTTTAATTATTTTTAAACAATGGCATTGTTAGATGTACCTGGTATTTCAAATGTCCAATTGTTTACCATTTAATTCAAGATCAATATCAACCGTAACAAATTCAAGGCTTGCTAATTGCTATCTCAGGATCTACAATATCGACTGATTTCTGATTTCCAAAAGGAGAACCCCTATTTAGGCATTCAGAATGCTATTTAGGATTAAAATATAATTACACAATAACGTTTTGATGATCTAGATAACTATATTTCAATAATATCGTGATTTACAAGGTCCATGGTTGGCTCAGTTACAATTGCATGGAAGATCGCCGAGGTAGTTCCGTATGTAACATATGGGTATAAATATACGTTCCAATAGATTTCGACAATAATCTGTTTTCCTCCATTAAAAGTACGTTTTGTACATCTGACTTTTCAACCAATTAAATATTTTGATTCTTCCACAACCGTTAGTATATAAGCCATTAATTCTGATGTAATAATGTTATTACTCTTCCGTCATTCTTTAATAGAAAGTGCAGATTTCACTTCTATACTAAGATGCACAACGTATCGCAGTATTCGGTGATATTGGTACGCGGTAGAATATAGTGCGGTGTATGAAGACAAAATCGTGGTATATTTTCGGTTTTAGATACAATCATTTGGTGTTCAAAACGCTCTTCTGTGCATAGGTCGAATGTTTTACTTCTCGTTCTAAGCGTAAATGGTATATAGACAATGCTATTTTTTTGGATAACCCATTTAAAGTACTTTGCTTATGTACTGTACATCAAATATTGCATCAAAACGACCATAAAATGTGAAAAAACGCCTGTTTCTTGAGAAGGGATAAAGCGATAATTTGTAAAAAAAGAGTCCAAAACGTGGATTGTTGCGTTTGGTGTGTAGCATAAAACCATATAACCATATTTTTGTGTAATATTATATATTATTAAACAAGTGATTTGATAAAGGCCCTGACATTTTTTAAAGGGCAGTCGTTTTGGCCCGAGGCCGAAGGCCAATTGCCAATATGACTGTCCCGATGACAAATAATAGGGCCTATATCAAATCACTTATTAATTGAATGGCAATTTTATTTAATAACTACTGACCAGTTTTGATATTGGTCAGGTTTTATCAACCAATCAGAGCGCAGAAATTTGTTATTGGACTAAGGCCAATAAGTGTTATTGGCCCGATAATAGATTTCGGCCCTGTTTTCAGTTTTATTAAACAGGTTTTGCATTATTATGTGGGGGTGTGAGGGGGTGTATGTGTGTGGGGGGTGTGGGTGTGTGTGGGGGTGTGGGGGGTGTGGGGGTGTGGGTGTGTGGGGGAAGGGTGTGTGGGGGGGGGTGAGTGTGTGGGGTGTGGGGTGTGTGTGTGTGTGAGGGTGTGTGTGTGTGAATTTTGGCACTTTACAGGGCAAATAATACATAGTGTCAGTGTGTACAATGAACTTATTGCAGTTAAAATGGCTTTATCTACATTTATTAAATGTGTTGCAAAGTCATACAATCTAAGTCATGCATTGCGAGGTTTAATGTTCTGACAGGATATCAAATTTCATATTAACGACTTGTTACATCATGTGCATGCCCTTGAGGTATTATTGAGCAATATGAGATTAATAACTGTCCAACAACAAAATGCTTTAATTGC